>JAOTRA010000006.1:8323272-8338982 GCA_026260255.1 Pseudolaguvia tuberculata | reverse complement strand
GGGGGGGGGGGGGGGGGGGGGGGAGGAGGAGAAAGAGATATATTTGTATGTTTTTGTGACTTACATGGCTGTTGAGCAGTGAACTTCTTTGACTGGACAAACCCTCAGACTTTTGGAGCGTCTCAATCGCCATTTCAATCTGATAGACCAAAGAGCAAAAGGAAAAAAAAAATGGGCGGGAAAAAAAACAAAAAACAAATAAGGCTGTAGCGACAGAGACCTGTACTGAGAACCACCATGATACGCGGCCATCAGTACAGTTTAGCAGGAAATAAAACTGCATCAAGCTTCCCAAACACCAAAAGACAGAGCAACACAGCACGGCAGATTCACAGGAATAAAACCGTTCGCATACACGATTCAAAGGAATAATTCACCCAAAATCTTGTACATCCTGTTAACAGGCGCGGGTTTGGGTTCTACTACCAAACATTTGGAAGACTTGTTCCTTTGAAATGTGGTTTGAAAGGGAATCTTTCTGCAAAGCATCATGCTGGACTTTTACAGAACACTACCACACTTTCCCATCAGAAAAAAAAAAAGATCAATGTGTATATCCTTCTAATTGAACCCAAAAAAAAGGGTCTGTTTAGTACTTCAACACCTAAACAAATACAATTTATACTTTCAATCATTTTAATGCCTTTAAATATTAACACTAACATATTTAACTGATTTTCTGCGGTAAAAAAACCAAAGTTTTTCATTTTAGTAGGAAACAAAAAGACAATTAATAATAGATTTAACTGTACCGTAGCAGGAGAGGCTCTGGTGGTCTGCGCTGCAGCATGTGGGGCGGAGCCATCCATGGCGTTAGAGCCGATCAGGTATGCTCCTGAGCTGCTGATGATCTGACCTCCCGCAAGACCCATAGCCAGCCCGCCGTTGGGGCTGCCATTGGTGGCCAGGCCGTGAGTAGTCACCACCGAGTTTACTTGGGGTACAGCAGCTTGAGTGTCGAAGTAGCTCCCGCTGCTGTTCTGACTGTACAGCTGGGGCTCAGAGTAAGTGTAAGTGCGTCTGAAGGGAAAAGTGGGGGGGGGGGAAAGAAAGAGAGAAACAAGCGAGTGAACAGTTTAAATAAATAAGCAGTTGATCATTATGTTTCTATAAAAGAAACTAATCCTAAGTATTCCTATATTGCAGGAGAATTTAACTACAATAAACATACTGGACATGATTGGCATGTCACTTGCTCAGCTGGGGGGTTAAATCTCAGTCTTGTCGCACCCCTAATGAAATGTGATAATTACATATTAACTGAAACAAGCAAACACTAAAGTGAAAAAACTCCCTGTGATTCACCAGCATCAACCAAATATCATAATCTAGGCATCTGTAATCTGATGGAAAGAAAATTTTCCTTTTCAAATCAATTTGAAGCGTGTTGGTGAAAAGCTCTCTCTGTACCAGCTGTAAATCTACTCGGTGTGTGTGTGTGTGTGTGTGTATATACACGTTTGGTGAAGTGCACTCTAGCTTTAGAACACAGCAAAGCCGGAACATGGCTTTTCCCCAAGACCTCTTATCAGTACTTAGTCATCTTCAGGTGACTGCGCACAAATTACACCCCTGCTGGGGCTGAAGTGCAGTCAACGCCGACACGTTTTTGTGACAACCTTTCTACCAGCTCACGCTTAAAAAGTAAGACAACACAATGCTAAACAATATAGCAAACAATTTAAACACATTCATGTGTACAATATTACCACTTTTGTAATAATAAAAGTCCTACATTAGCGTTGCCTTATTAAATATTCAGAGATGTATTCAGCCCTTTCGAGTCACTTACATGGTTCCGTTGGTGTAGACGGCACTGTTCTCCTCCACATACTGCACCTGGGTCGGATACACATGCTGGACCTGTTGAACAGTCTGCGTCTGTCGAGAACCAGAAAGCAAACGCACGCATAAATATACTAAAACTATTCGGCACAGTAGCAACATCTATGATGGACAACTACCTGAGTGGGCACCTGCTGGGTGGTGACAGCAGGCTGCACAGGCACACTGGTCTGGAGGGGCACTGTGGACGTGGAGTCAGCGCCAGCCTCTGGGGTTTGCATGGCGCCTGCATCAAAGAGGAGAAAGAAGAAGCTGTGAATTTCATTGCATGTAAACAGCGGAATGATGAGAGGCAATTTCATAAAGAAACAAAAACACAAGTGTAGCAGGTGTTCGGTTACACTTTCAGACTCATTGGTGATATTAGTGCGTTTCAACCAGTGGTGAATCACAGAGACAGAGCCCTCCCTCATCCAACTTCTGCACATCCAGGACCCTGGACAGTCAGGTTCAGGTTCCCTACACCGCTGCCTCAGTGCCTCAAGCATTGAGTTTTACACCCATGGTATATATTATGGGAAGCCGCAGATAGCTTAAACACTGATGACGTACAACAGTCCAAATGATATAGCAGTAGAATGATTGAAATAAATGGATTCTATGAGTCAGTTTGATATGGAATGTCTGTTGGAGATTCCTTCATTTGACATTATGCAAATCAGTATATGATGAACAGATAAGCCACCAAATAGTCTAGCGCCAAATCAATGGGTTTTATTAATTGTTTCCTAGGGATCCATTTTGTTATTACAACAACATTGATATTTTAACCTCTAGTATCTATCCATCCATCCGATCCTGATTTAGGCCAAATTTTCACTGCACACATCACATGACCCAATTCCATTTGTACCCAGCAATAAAAGTACAGATGGGATTTGACACATGACATTATAAACAGGATAGAAAGACACAGATTCTGATTCAGCTCTCGTTTGTATGTGCTAATAAACAGGATCGGATTTTTCACCTGTTAATCCTGAATCTGCAGATGCTGGATACGGGTCTGTTGTAAAAAGGTCAACAAGGAGCAGGGCAACAAATCGGAAATGACTTGGTGTCCATAGGCCTGTAGTGTAAATGCAGCTGTGGGTCCCTTCTCTGGTAGGATGGGATACTGATATTGCGGAAAAATTAAGGGCACCTCAGACATTGTACTGCATTTTTAGCCATCAGCATTGCAAAATATTACATTTAAATAAATAAATAAAATAAGGCCAAATTAGTAATTTTCCCTTTTATGAGCATTTAGCGGTAAACTAGCACCTAGAAGAAATCCTGTCTCTACCATGAACATTAGATTTACATAATTTTCTCTTCATCCTTAATACACAATTACTTTGAGAAAGTTTGCTGCATATTTTATCAGGCACACACTCACTCGCACTCGTTTCCTTAACGATACGACAGTTTTATTACCAAGTTAGAAAAAAAAACCAAGCTTCAAGTTAAAACCAAATTAGGCGAATGAAATGATACAAATTACTTTCGCTGCCTACGCAGTCGATGCTCACACTTGGTTGGACTGGCAGCTTAAATGCACATGTACCCCCCCCCCACACAGCATAAATGTTTGGTAAAAAGAAAAAAGCGCGCATCAGACTGCATCCATCTGCTCAAGCCCTACAGAACCGCTGTATCTCTGATGTTCCTGAGACACCTGGCCCAGCTGTGCGGTGGTAACCGTGACTGACTCATTACTCTGCAAGACCAGCATTAGACGCTAAAGCTGTGAAATATTGCAGCTTTAAGGTTTTCAAAACATGAACAAAATAACAGAACAAATCATGTTTTTTACACACACACACACACACGCACGCACACGCAATGACTGCAATCCCCCTCCTTCATGGTGTCCACGGTTATAAAGATGGTTAATAATTAAGCATTTCCGTGCCTCTGGTGTCTGTCTCGCGCTCTCCCTCTTTTCAGCCTTTATAAATCCTGGTTCTAACTGGTTTCAAGCAAACAGAATAAGATGTTTGCACAATCCAAGATGATCACAAACTCATGTGATTGTCACTGTACTGCTTGCAGATCATATGAAAACACTTACAATTTACCTTTAGGAAATGCCCGTGCAAAAATGATTGCCGCCCTACCACTTGCCACACCAAAACAAACAGTGGGGGGGGGGGGGGGGGGGAAAGAGAGCGAGAGAATAGACAATGCCTCATGACTGCAAGACTGAAGTGATCCAACAAATTACTGTAAGAAAAAAGTGTGGATACGAGATTTTAAACGAGTCCCTTTAACGGCGTGACAACACATTCGGTAACTAGTGCAGCCATAATAGTCATAATTTGGTCATGAAAATTGATTTATTAGCTCTCCCAGAGATTTAACAATTCATTGTTTTACAGAATTTTAATATCACTAAAATATTTTGGTATAGCTAAATAGTATTTAAGTAATAAGTTCTTTGCAGTTAGTGTACAATAATTGTGGTTGGATCAAATAATTATCTGTAACATTGTTATACGTTAATAAAAAAACCCCAAAAACTACTGTTACATACTAGATCGGATTTGGGCCTGCACCTGAAATCACAATGGTTCAGTGCTGTTCCTTCACAAAATCGGGACAGTGAAGCGTAAAGCTTTGTAGACTCTGTTTCATGAACAAATTTCACATTCATGCTGGAAATACTTATTACACACGAGGTCTCTCCTGGCTAATTATCTCCTCGGTTTACAGACAAGCCGAAAGACTTTCCCTAGAGGCTGAACTCATGGCAACACCTTCTCCTGTTTATTTACCTGGAGGATACAGGTGCTGTTGTGTTCATGCGCTTATTTAGGACACAGACAGGAGTTTTGTTTTCGTTTGGTGAGGCAAGAACTGCGGTCAAGGGCACTTTGTCATCCAAACCATTAATACAATTTTGCAGCTTGTAAAAACATGGCTTGAAGCAGTTTGGTTTGCCCTGTAGAATTCTCGTCCACAATAAACTAGAACCACCAAACAAAAGCCACCTGGTACCAGGCTCATCCTGATGAGTAGTGGTGGAAAACTTGCCACAAACAGGCACCTGCCTGACTTCTACAGTGCCTACACCCCCAGCCCCTCATACACACACAGTCCCCAAGGCCTTTGCACCTTCCGTGCATTCATGTGCTCCCCTGTGGCCCACTTAAGTCCTGAACTCAGACTACCTCAAAAGCAAAGCGCTAACAAAGGGCTAAGAGGAGGGCACCACTCACTCATACGCTCCCTCCCTTCCTCCATTACACTCGGTCACAAACAGCTTCATCGTGTGCAACCCCCTTCCTACAACAATTTTTAATCGCTACTGGAATAATAGACTTCAACACTTAAATCGTTAAGACTTTTCTCCCAAAAGTGTTAAACACAACATTAAACCAGGTTTGTTCCATATAAAAAGAGATTTTGGATGCAGGCTCGTAAAACATCCCAACAACTGGTCCTAGTCAGGGAAAGACAAAGCTCTACATCCTAAGACAAATTATGAATCATTAACCCACAGGTTGGCTCCTAAAGAGATTGGAATAGGAACAGGATATAACGAACAGGTGGCACGTCCCTGGTTTCTTTTTTTCCCCCCTTGTCTGCCCTTGAGGCGAGTAGTAACGAGATCCAACTAACCCCGTCTGACATCCTGTTCTTAGGTAAGGACATCTTGGGTAAGAAGAGATGATTGATAAAAAAAAACAAAAACAAAACAAAACCTACCATCCCACCATCTTTGTTATTGTCAATTAATTTGAATTTATGGTTCATGAGCTTTTCAAGTCACACATACAAAAAAAAATATATTGGTATAGGTTCGGATTTACAACTTCAGTAATCAAACAAGACAAAACAAAACCTACGGTACAATTGGTCTTAAGTTTGTGGCAACAAATGGCAGCAGCACAACCATTTTATCTACCCAAACTGTTGAATAGGACAATAAACAATCTAATGGCAACCTCAAAACACAGGCCAAAAAGTTTTCATTACAGAACATTATTTTACCAGCTTAACCAGAAATAAATCTAATTTTGTCTCAAACTGTATAGAACGTGTCACCCAGTTCTATGAAGCTTAGTCTGTCCGATCTATCTTCAGTTAGTTCGGTGGTTAATCAAATACATAAATAAAGTCTAAAGCTGAATCAACAAATCTGTCCTGTATAAGTAAAAATAAGCAAAATTAAAAAAAAAACTAACAACTTTCACTGTACTCAACAATTTGAAGTCCCACAGAGACGCACTAGAAATTATTACTGTGAATTAAAGCTCACAATAGAAATTCAGGTTGGAAGAGACTTGTTTTGCACTCCCACCCTTTCCAGGTTGGCATAAGTGAGCACCTGTCCAAGTCGTGGAGCGCAGATGTTTCTCCACCTAATGAAGATAACAGGAGGACCAAAGAGACGAGGAAAAACGTCTTAATGATTCTGATGCAATCGGTAGAAACCGTATGCCAAACTAAGAGAGGAAGGAGTTCAGACTACCGAAGGACCTGATGACAAAAAGAACTTTAATGTCAGAGATGATCTAAAGATGAACGATACCTTCCAACGGAATATTAAATCAACATTAATGTTAAAAAAAAAAAAAAACTCAAACAAAAAGATGGTAGATTCTTCTATTATACGGGCTGTGGAAAGGGACAGTAAATACACTTCTGAAGTCACATCAGGATTCACTCATTCATTCACACAGGACATGAGATTGGGGTTGATTTAATGATCCACCTGCTGTGGAAGATGATGCCATCCATCATTAACGCTCAGGATGTTTGAGGATGTTAATACAGCCAGTATTGAGTTGCAGTCAACGTGATTCTAAAATCCCATCATGCCTCTTCTATTTTCCGCGATCTTATTCCTCAAAGCGCAAAACAAAGAGCCCATGATAAACTCGGGCTAGCTAGGCTAGCCTATGCTAAGCTAACAGCTGCTAGATAACGTCGCTCTAACAAAAGATACCGGAGCTGCACGAGAAACGGTTTCTTTCAAAATCTTTATGAAACATTATTAAAACGTTTCTTTTATAACCTTTAAACCGAATAAAAAAACCCAATAAAAACACCTTTCCGAATTCTACTATTTAACCGCATTTAATGCACCTGTCCAAACAACACATTAGTTAGAAACTAAACGCGTCAGGGATTATTACAATAATTAAAAAAAAAACATTTAAAAAATATATAAAATAGATACATTATAAAAAAAATGTTGAAATGAGCAAAACGTTGTAGCATCTGAGCGTTTAGCAGTTAGCTCTTCCAGACACCTGCGCCTTCAGGATGCTGAAAAGCCTCAGAGGTCCAAACAAACAACCAACCAAACACAGAACCGGAACAAGTGAGAAATGAAATCTTTAGATACACGCTTCATTTAAAAAAAAAAAAAAAAAAAAAAAAAAAAAAAAAAAGTAAATTAATTCCTCACCTCACACAGAGCGCGAGAGGGAGACACACATCTGGAAGTGGCTAAGCTAACAGCGACGAAATCATTTCCCTGACGCTAGCCGAACTTAGCATCAGTAGCGTATATGGAAACGTGGCCACGATTAAAAAAACACCGATATTTTTCCTCATTAGTGTAATTAAGCGTCAGCGTGTACAAAGTGTAATAAACAGAAAGGATTCACACATACACACGCGCGCGCAGAGACAAGCGGTATATTCACCTGAACGGTGAGTGGAGATGAGGATGAGGATGGCCGAGGCGGTAAGGATGGAGCGCGAGGTGCTGGTTGTTGTTGTTGGTGGGTTACAGTCGCCACGACTACGGTGACTATGGCGCCGGATTACAAGGCAACGGTTGCTATAAAGCGCATCGTGTTCACGGCCTCGCGTTATACCTGACGAGAACAGACGTCACAAGTGGGCGGGGTTACAACACAACCATGGAAGGGAAGCGAAAAAAGCCTGTGTATCAATAAAGATTCAAAAAGATTTAAAATGGTAAAATAAAATAAAACTTTATGACATTGATATGACTCGATTTATTTCCGGAAATGTTTAGCTTAAATAAAAAAATCATATAAAAGCCGTTCAAAATTTTTTTTATTGTCAATTTAACAGGATAATGAGCGAATTCTGTATTGACGCGTTATTAGGGCGGGACAGTCCTATTGACGTCATATCCGATTCCGAAACCAGGTTTGGTAGAAGAAAGGAAAGCCAGAAAGAAATGTACTTCATCCACTGCAAAAAATCAAGCAGTGCAATGATTCTATTAGAAACAGACACAGAAAAACACATGCATGCACAAAAAGATTTAGGTGATATTTTGGGGGCCCTTGCCCTGCGATGGACTGGTGACCTGTCCTGGGTGTACCAGCGCCTCTCGCCCTATGTACGCTGAGATAGACACTAGCAGACCCCCGTGAACCAGAAGTAGGGAATAAACCGGTTGGTTAGATGATGAGTGAATGAATATTGGGGGCCAAGTGGTTGGCATAGTCGCTTCACACCCACGTTTGATCCTCGGGCAAGTGCTTGCATGTCATTCGTTGTGCTTGGGTGGGTTTACTCCGGGTACTCCAGTTTCTTTCCACAGTCCAAAAACATAAAGGTTTAACTAGAGACGTGTGTGAAGTTTCAATGAATATAATCTGGCTTTAAACAATAATACTAAAAAGCAGGTTTGAAGATGCACAAAAGAATATAAGATAATATTAATGTAATATATAAATATGCTATACTTCTACTATATATAATTCTACTCATTGTATTTATTATACTTTATCTTTGTGCATGTTGTACCATGTATGATTATGTATGCGATGTGGATTTGATCTGCTTAAACTGTTATATAGATTAATTTCTAATTAAAATAATTAACATCTCTCATTTCTGTATCTTCTTCCTGTTCTAACCTCCCTTTTCTGATCAGTCCTATTCCAACAATCACACAACCATTTTTTCTGAGACTCTCTTTTCCCCAAGAATTCCAAACAAACACACACACACACACACTCATGCATTTTGTGTTTCCAGCATTGCTGCACTGCGACCCGAATTGGTGGGAGCTTCCTCACCAGGGTTCAGTATACCTGGGTCATTACTATCTGCTGCCGAAGGGGACGGCAGCGATACCAGAATAATATAATAATAATAAGTAGAATATTTGGCTCATAATATATTAAGCATGTGCAAGATGTGTAAATTATCCAACATTAATTAATACCCTTTGACAAAACACCACTGTGCCTCAGTGACCCTAACAATTACATTTATAAATGCTTTTGCCATTCTTATCTTTTTCCTCCCAGAGATTCACCATGATAAATAGAGGTTTTGACTCTTAACCATGCCAGTTATTCATAACATCCTAATTACAAGTTAGGAATGCAATTTTATTGACTGTCCACATTCACATCAAAGATTTTTATGCTGTAAAGTTTCTAGTTTTCTTGCTTTAGCAAGAAACAAATTGACAGTAAGTCACAGAATAGCTGTTAGTGCCTAATGCGATATCATCTCATAAAGTGCTTTTGTTGGTTACACACCGAAACGTTTGTTCATGTCCTACGTTAATTAACAGCTATGGTGCGAATCTTATTTGATGGCTAGCTTCATCTCGTTGTACATGTTTTCCAGTGTTCGCATGTACTTTAAGGATAAAATTCTTAATAGATTTTGAAATTTATAGATTTAAATCCGAAAATCCGAATCTTGTGTCAAAAATTACAAACATTTTTGCAAGATTTGAGGTAAAAAAAAAATTTTTTTTTAAAAGGTTGCAACAATTGAAAACAACATCCAGAACAAAAGCCTGAAATTCAGTACAAATTTACTAACATCACTGTTCCCGTGGCTCAAAGCAAGAAATGATGAGTAGCGTAAGAATATACGTGTATATGATCAAAGCTGATGGACCTTTCAGCCGTCCGAGTAGATGCATGAGAACTGACTTGGTGGTCATTCCATGTGCTGCGTGTGTATGTGAAGGTAGTTATCGTCTGACGCCGACTGCTCCTGATCGTCTAAAGAATCCTCAGATTTACCCTGGGGATCAAACTCTGGGGTCACAAACACAGTGGTTTTTAAGGTAAATAAAGAAAATATTTTTATATATACAATATATGATATGTAAATAACTGCACACCTGTAATGCTCGTTAGAGCTTGATATGTTAGTTCCGGTTCCACGGAACAGCCAGAGATCTGCTTTCCTATCTGCGATGGTCTGGTGTACGATGGCGATCGAACCATCTGGCCATGACACAGGAAACCTGAGGAGTGTTGTCAGACACACACACGTTTTTTAATAGCTAAAAGCTGGTCTGTAAACCGCTCATTAGAATTTACCTAAGCACCTCTGTGTCAGGCCTTAAATTAGCACATGGCATGGAATTTGATCAGATTTGAGCTTGGAAAACATTAAGAGTCATCCTAGCCAACCAGAGATAAGGCCTGGATCAGACAAGACCTATTTTTGTTTTTTTTCCCCTTTACCAGGCAGCCATCTGTTGCTCCTGAAATGGAAGTACAAATGTATGAATCATTCAGTCGGACATTTTCAGCTTGGTTGAAAAGTCAATATGCATCGGAAATGCTGTGTTGAATATGCACTTGGTTTAGTCTGGGTGCAAATGCCCCACGGTTACCTTTATGGAAAAATATTGCCAATCTAAATGGACATTTGTTGGGCATAAAACAAGAAGGAAATATTAGGAAAATTGACATCACCTGTGAACTTACTATCCTGAGGGGGAGGATGGGATGCTGCGATGTCTGTTATGTATCCTGGAAGTCTGCCATTTTTACGTGCTGCCACCATGTGGTGGTGGGAATGAGAAGCTGAAGGTGTGGCTTGGTGGGGAAGAATATTTGCTAGAGAAGCATCAAACCTACAAAACATGATTTGAATTGATTTGGTTCCACTGCTAAAATCTTGAATATGATTGGTTGGACTATGCTTCCAAACCGCATAATATTAATGACTAATATTAATCTTACCTGACTTTTAAAAAGTTTTGTTTCATTTACCCTCTAATATTTTCATTCATTCATTCATTCATGAACATACAGAGAAGCACAGGTGGAACACTGAAAGAGAAATCGCAAATCGGACCTTCTTGTTGTCAGGCAGCAGGGCTAAAACCACTAAACCACCGGGATGCTTTTGAAATGCATGGTGAAATGCTTTTAGGACCAAAAATTGTAACACAGTTCACTGAGGCAAGTATCGTTTAGAACCCATAGTTGGATATGTTTTTGGACTGTGTGAGGAAACCAGAGAAACTGGAATAAAACCATTCAAGGACCGGAGAACTCCTCCTTTTCTCACAGACAGTCTTCTGCCAGGGCCTTCAATTACACTCGTCCACTCTCTGGTTCCCTTTTTTCCAGACCCTCTGACAAATGACTTTTTTAAGCGGCTATTTTCTAAATGTATTTTGTAATTACACACAGAACGGCGCACATTGTCACTAGTGCGGTAAAATAGAGCGAAAACATGACCATCTGTCCTTAGTATTAGAGCAGCAGTTTCCTCTCACTGGACACACTGAAAAACAAAAAAGATCTCCAAAGGAGCGGCTGGCTAACGGCGTCTCTGGCAGTCCTAACGTGTAAACTTCATACCTAAAAAAAACCAACTCTGCCATAATAGGAGACGCTCGGGACTCACAAAAGGCCGTCTGGTGTCTTCCAAAAGAAAAATGACTTTATTTTGATCCGATTATTCCTAAAGGCTTGCTGCCATAAATCCATGACAACCAATGACAACCAAGGACTTTGTTGCAGATGAGATGACAGAGAAAGAAAGAAAGAAAGAAAGAAATAGATTGTTGGGGTAGTTTATTGTCATAGCAACCCGCTTTGCCAAGGTGAACGCAAGAAGAATGCAAACTAAATAGTAATTCCGAGAGTGAACCAAAACATAGTATTGGGGACGGGCGGGGACGGGGGGCTGTCGCAGGGAGAAAGAAAACAAAAGATACCAAACTGATGAGAAAAGAAGGGATTATCTGAATCCACCCATCACTCACGCTGCGCAGATATTAATGTACAGAAGTAATGGCAGCTTAATTTAGCGACTAAAATGTACACCGGATGTGATCTTTTAATGGCTGAATTTTTGCTTTTATTATTTTTGTTTCTTCATCCAAAGCGGCGTGTGCTTTCAAGCTCAGCTGGAAGCTTTAAGACGAACACCACCGTCTACAGTTGAAACCTCTTTGTAAAGCCCTAATTATTGTTCGTTTGCTATAATGGTGAAGATGAATGGAATGATTCTCGTGTCCCCTCCTGTTCAAGACAAGCAAGTGAGGAAATGAATGAATGAATTTACGGCAAAATTCAAAGCAAGTACAGATCGTTTCATTTGACAAATCCGTGGCGTTATCGGAGTGTTACTTTTAAGTGGCGGCCTTTATTAGCTATAGCTCAGGTTCTCTCACTCGTAAAAACCTCCACAGCAAATGTATTTGTGATTTATAGAGATCATTTATACTGGGGTCTACCAGAGATTAGAACTAGGCTCTAAATTACTTGCTTATCCGTCAGAAGAAGCCAGTTCATTAAAAAAAACAAAACATTGTTCTATAAGTAGCAAAGCGCAGTGACATAGTAGTTAGCGCACAGCAAGAAGGTCCTGGGTTCGATTCCCGGGCAAGGGGTCTTTCTGTGCAGAGTTTGCACAGAATGTACATTAGATTGCCCTATGTGCGCGTGAGCCTAAATTGGGGGAATATGTGGATTAGAAGATGAATAAATGAATGAATAACACTGCATGGCTTTGTGCTCAGGGTCATTGTCATGATAGAACAATGTTTGAGTCATCAAGTTCCACTGACAGGATAATTTAATGCTACAACATACAACAAACAAAGACTCTGAGATTTGGGCAAAAGTTTGGAGAGGAACCACACGTGGATCTGATGGTCAGATGACTCCAAACTTAGCGCAATAAAGTGTCTGTAAAGAAGCAGAAGTTCGTATTAGGGTGATAAAGTGTCAGTTAATAACGGCTATAAATGCAGCTATTATCACGTTAGAAAATAAGTGGAAACCTCGATGCATCAATCTTTTGCTCTGATTGTTATAGCAGGGACGGGGTACCGTTCAGAAAAACCCAAAACACAGACACATCATGCAAACTCTTTATATTATATTGTATTGTAAAGATAAAGTACCTGCTGTTGGTAGGAGGTGGTGCAAACATCGGGACGTGAGAGTCACAGATGGAATGTTGAATCTGACTGGAATTCACTTGGCTGGATGGGTCGAATGAAAACACACCTAGCAAACAAACGCAACACTTTAAAGTCCCTGTTGGCCATTTCATTGGTTTCATTTTATTCAAGCAAAACTGTTGTACCTGTATAGAGATCAGCAGAAAGACAAGGACTGTGCTGTAGAGGTTGAATAGTCAAACACTCGGACAGTCCATCCTGGTGGATCTCAGTGCTAGCTCTTAACTGGTACACACAAGAAAAAAACCCCAAACTATGTTATGATCTCTAATGATTTTCCCGAAAAGAATCAAATTATGAACTCCAGCCGACCCCTGTAAACCCCAAATGGTATAAAAGAACTACATGTAAGACGGTGTGGATGAGGGCGTCTGCCAAAATGTTACATATTTTTAGCATCCATTTATTTATTTTTATTATTTCTGTCTGCAAAAATACATTCATTTATTTATCTTGTAACTCGCTTGAGAGGAAACCTGCATGAGCATGCAAACTCTGTACAGAAAGACACGGCGACTGTGCCACCGCACCACCCGATAGGTAAGTATATGTGATCAAACAAGGGAATGGATAGTGTTATTGTAACTGTAGAACTTTCAACTTTCAAACTTAACACAGATTTTTTGGAGGATAATACAAGAAAAGGAATGTCTATGTTAGCCATTGAGTTGGACATGAGGATAAATTACAGTACTTATTAACCCAGCCCAGTTTGACATAAAGAAGAATTAATGGCAGCTATTTCAAGCACATCAATGACATTTCCTGCAGAAAACATATGTTGCAGAGAAACCCCCCCCCCACAACCACCTCTCTCTTGTTTTCTCTTCCAGTCCAAAAGCAGCCTACTTTAAGTAAGCTGGTATCTATGGTGATGCTATTTGTCTTTTTCTTTCAGCGATAATGAGCACAGCTCTTACACCAGTTTGAAATCTGCCCTTGTTATGTATCAAAATCATATGATTACAGATTAATAAAAGCCATGATGGAAAAACAGGAAAGCACTTTACCTAAAACGTTATATTATGAAGCATCACCATTAGTATCTCATGTATCAACATACATTAAATGATTATCATCAAGTGTAGCAGTGCTGAGATATCCCCCTGCTTGGCACCTTTTTCCCCCCCTCACCTTCTTCCTGGCCTGCTGCTCTTTGGTGGAGTGTGATTTGACGTGCTTTCTCAATGAGCTGGGATCGGTGTAACGTTTTTGGCAGCCTTGAACCTGACACGCGTAGGGCTTCTGAAACAGACGTACATATAGAGCAGGTGCTGTAATTCCCTTGTGGACACTTTAGCACTATTGGACATTAGTGGGCTGTGGATGTGAAGTCCAGATTCACCGTGTCGACATGCGTGCGCTGGTGCTTGGCGCGGTCGCTGGAGTTGCTGAAGGCTTTCTGACAGCCGGGGTGCTGACATATGTACGGTTTTTCTCCCGTGTGGCTCCGTAAGTGGATTTTGAGGTTCTCTAGACGAGAGAACGCCTTCTGACAGCCTTCAAACTGGTGTTAAAAAAAAGAAGAAAAGACATAATTTTAGGACCAACCTTGGTTCTCTCCACATGCTTTAACCAGGAGGGGTCAGTATTTTCCTGTATAAATCTATTCATTGTTTGTCTGTAACTCCCTTTATTGGGTTCACTACCCAAAGTCAGTGCCCTGCCATTAATATTCTCAACCCTTATAGTATAAACACATGTTTATCATTAATGCGAATGAGCTCACCCTTAAGGTATTTAAAACCTTTTTGTCCTGTCGATGGACTGTGTAAAAGTATCAATACAATTAACTATCACAATCTTTTTTTTCTGATAGTGTGTCAATATTGTAAACGATATTGATATACATTTAATCAAAGTTGTAAACATTGTTCCTGTAGATATTGCTGACACATACAGCCATGGTCTAGAGGAAAACAGAAGGGCATCTCCAACTTTTCATAACACATTTTCAGCTATTTGTCTTAAAACATCGCAATATGTATTTTATTGTGATATACCTTGATATATTGTATTGTGACCCTTGAATTTTGATCGCATACATTAAGATTTACAGCATTTGTCAGATTCAGAAAACCTTACATTTCTCTCTTTCATACAACTGATCATTAGTCAGTTAAGGGTCTTGCTTAGGGGTCCACAGTAATAGCTAGTGGTGCTGGGATATAGCATGTATAGATCTGATATTTAGGTGACAACAAACTCCTGACAATACAGTGTACAGACCTTTGCCAACATACAGCCCTAATTACATGTAGTATGGCTGAGAGTCTAAAGGATTGTGGTAGATATGATGTTCATTCTTTCTTACATGTTCTACTCTTACTACTTTACACCAAATAGTGATATAATCCATCCCCATTTCCTCTCTTTATAAAATGCTGAATATAAATAAGTAGTCAGCACTGTGTATGGCTGCGGCACTAAACAGCAGTCATCAATAGCAGAAGGAGAAAATAACTTTGCTTCGAGTCAATTCGACAGGATTTTAAACTTGACTGTGAAATAATGGTGACCTGTCCAGGGTGTACCCTGTGACCCCAAGTTAGGGAATAAGCGGGGTAAGAAGATAAAAGCAAAACCTGCCACATCACATTAGCAATTCTTCTGTGTCTCCAGTTTTTGAAATAGAAACACACACACACACACACACACACACACACACACACACACACACACACACACACACACACACACACAC
>JAOTRA010000006.1:8288735-8299964 GCA_026260255.1 Pseudolaguvia tuberculata | reverse complement strand
TATCATCTATAATTCAGTCAAAAGTTGCACATGGAGACCTAAACTCCCTACATCGCTGTTTGTGAAATACCATTTACAGAATTTATGAAGTGGTCTGTTGTCTGGGTTAATATGGATAAAGCGAGAGTGGTAATGAAGGCAGCAGAAGTGCTTCACTGAATCAACATTCTCACTTTACACCATAGCCTCCACCACTATTAAACAAGTAGTTCTACGCAATCTACGAGACGGTTATAATTAGCTGACAGTGCATTTAAAAACACTGTAGGTCCCCTAGCAGCTTTAATACCTATTATGAGTAATCCCAAGGAAAAAGTAGACGTGCATCTGTGCACTGATCCTCTGCGTTCGAACACAGGTTGCTGGTTTAATGAAGCACTGTTTAGTAAGCATCCTATGGGATATGTGACTTAATTACTAGATTATTATGATTAGAAAACTCTCTTCACCTCTTCCGGTACCAGGATGTGTGAAGATTTGCTTTTGAAGTGACAATTACGGCGTTGCATGAATCGCTCTTTGGTTTTAATAATGAGACATCATCACCAGGCTAATTTTAGATCAGAGTTATTTCATTTTGTGCCAAAGGCTCATGTTCTGACAAGACAAAATTAATGATGATTGTAGATATTTTTGGAAACGTGATTCACGGTCTTGGTTCCCATTAGACATCACCTGCTGCATTCTATAGCAGGAAGCACGTGAGGCTGGATGTACAATAAGAAAAGGCGTTGTACGTAGAAGAATGCAGGAGCCATTCTACATTCAAAGGCATAATCTTGCCTTTGTTAAGTACCACAGATGAACCACTTCATCCATAAAATCCTGCCTTGTTATTCTTGGGTGGAGCCTCTGAGGATAATATGTCTGATTTTAGGCTTATAAGCAGTAGATGTATGTAATGAAAGCCAACTACAGTTAGGTTTGTTAAACATGTAAGTCAAAAAGGGAAAGAAGGATGCTGTGTGCCGTTCTTTTATTTTTCCACTTGATACCCACCCAAGCTCCAGCTGGCTTAGTTTCCCTCTTTCACACTATATCTACCGAGACCCAAGAGCAGAGGCATAATATATACTTTATTTTCTGACATATAACACTGACCCAATCTTTTCAAGTAACACAAGGCAACTGAACATGCCTTCAGTTCCATATACATGGGCTAACAGACGTCAGTAATCGAGTATGATGTAGGAGAAGAAGGGACCATGTGCTAGGTTGACTGTATGTAGTCTCTTTTGTAGTCAAACTCCAGAGAAAACTTCACAACAATCATCTTCCAGACCATTTTTTAGTAAAGGTCACAGTTTTAGCCAAACTCTACTGACTTTTCAGGAACCCAGATCAACTAATCCACCTCAGGGAATTATGTTTCATCTCTGGAATACTTTCAAAATATCCATTTATCTGGTTTATACTCTGGCCTCCATCGAGTCTCGTATAGTCTCGAAAAGTCCTGTTTTAATTGATGATGCATCATAGAGTTGTGGAAATGTCCCCAGAACCATTAAGGATCCTCTGAATGCTTTATTTACAAATGTTTCAATCATTAATAAATCAGTATTTTGGTTTCTTTTCTTTTGATAAATTTCAGAAAACTTCAGTGCGTAAATTATGCAATTAAGAAACACAAGCAACTTATTCCGTCACCTAAACCGCGTATACAACAAACAGTGCATATACATTACAAAATGCTAAAAAATATATCCGTATAATAAATCCTCTAAGTGCTATGAAGAGAAAACCTCATGCTAAACCATCAACAACCGTGTTGCAATTTAGCCTGGTGGAGAAATAAGCCTTTACACTTCTGCTTAAGATTCATTTCACTGATTAGCAATTGGCATCTGATGAGTAAACGCATGGAAACATTTTCATTTCATTTTCCGCTCGACCACACATGGGTATTTGATTGTGTAAAAGTTGACTGATGCCCCTGACTCATGCAGTGTAAGTAATTTGGGCTAGGAACCTATCCCAGCTCTCTGAAGTGCAAAAGGCAGGAGGGGTACAACCTAGACAGACTTTTCAGTCCATCACAGGGCCACACTCGCACTAACCTTTACGTCTATGGGCAATTTACAATCATCCATCAATCTAACCTACGTGTTTTTGGACAGTAGGAGGAAACCGTAGAATTCCGCCCCTGTCTGGAAATGGAATCCGGGATCTCCTTCTGTATCTTTTCTTTTCCCACATTAGATATTCAGCTAGCAGATATTCAGACCATGGGCGTGACATCGGCGACTGAGATTTGGCTAAGTCAGAGTGGTAGGACTCTTTGCTTAAAAATGGAAGAACCCTCATTTACTCAGCTTGTATCCTTGACCTCAATCATGTGGTCGCTACTAACCTCAGCTTAAGGTCGAGACGTATGGGTCAGAGTTCTCTTACATCTCCTCCTCAAAGTCACTGAGAGAACTTGATTCCACCGCTTAGGGTTGTAACACTGCTAGGCTATAATTTTGCAGTCTTTGAAGGGCTGGTCATTACATACAGATGTCTAAAGGTAAAGCCAAAGGTTAACAAGGTGGTATCTACTAAGTTTTTTAAAGATATTTATTGACTTTATTTACAGGACATCCAGCTCACATATGGCAAGACCCTGGACGGGTCGCCAGTCCGACGCAGAACAATACATTCACTCCTATGGACAATGTAGAATCAGTAAACGACCTAATCTGCATGTTTTTGGACTGTGAGAGGAAACTAGAGTACCCGGAGGAAATCCACGTGGGAAAAGCGCGGCGAGAACATGCAAACTCCGCACAGAAAAATCCCGAGGAATCCGACCCGGGACCTTCTTGTTGCTATCTTTAGAAATGTTTGTTTATTTATATTGTTTACTCAGTAACGGATATGTTTTCAAATGGAGTTCAGTATAAAAGTTCTGGTCTAACCTCTGTATTCAGTATTTGATAAGACTTGAAATTTGCTGTATTGCCACTGTTTGCTTCTGGATTTGCGTCTCCCTTGTTACACTTTCATTCCTGTAGTAAATTATTGGTAGTAACTGCTTCATCTGGGTTCTATCCAGGGAACACTAGACATGAGGCGGGGATAAACCTTTGAAGGTATTCCAGTCTCACAGGATATTGAGTTACCTAACAGTATTCACACTATGGAATACATGTATATATTATTCAAATAGTAACCGCTATAAATATGTTTCCGACTTGCTCTAGTTTCTTGGTTGTAGTAAATAATGACGAATAAGCTAATTGCTGGGAAGCGGACCAAGATTTTGAACTCAACTTCTGACAGAATTTCTCCAATCAACTTATAGGCTACCCTCAGGGCTGAAGCAGATGTTGCACAGTATGTGTTAGCACAACATGTGCCATCAGCTTCTTCATCATAGGGACCCCACGGCTCATTCGCATTCTCCCAGTGGAAGATCTGGACACCATTGTGGAGCTGCTGGGAAATGCTGTCCACTTCCTCTGAGCTCTCGTTGGAGAAGTGCAGGCAGCCATTTCATTAGTAGGAGGTGTTGACAGACCGCACCAGGGAGGCAACGATCACTCAGCAGGGGCATGGAGGAAATCGACAGAGCCGGAGGAAAGAGGGCAGCAAGACTTGGCCATGAAATTTTCTTTTCCCATCAACACAGTGAGGGACATGTGCGCAATACAAGCTGCTTCAAGCATGACCCTTCAAGATCGTTGGACTGTGGATGGAGACGGGATATACCCACATGCTAAACTTCTTGCTCTGGAGGAAAAATGTCTTAGAGGTCAATCTATTCATGAGGAAATGTGGTACAATAGGCACAGTTTGTAATAGAAGCAGAGATATTTCTGAATGCAGTCAATATTCATGCAAAATTAATAAGGAACGTGATTGACAAGAGAGAATTTACTGGGCCGAATCCAAGAATCACATTCAATAATCCATAATGAGGGTCAAAACAAAGACATGCAAAATTGGACGGTGAGATAAGTGAACGAGGGCGTGCTGTTACAGAAAACGCAAGGAGATACTAGGCACTAAGCCTAAATGATTCATCAACATTGAATTGTAATTGTGATTTGAAACACTACACTTGGCAATAAAGGAAAGCGATGGTGGGTGGTGGCTCAAATGCTTAAGGTTCTGCAAAGACCAGGAGAACTGGACTTTAATAAAATTGCAATGTGTAATTTAATTTCACTTTAATAATGTACATTATTATATAACCTGAAGTTGTAGTACACAATTATCTTACACATGTAGATACTTTAAGTTTCCAATTTAAGGTATCCATAAAAGTACATGTTATTAAGTTTTAAATCCTACAAAAGTTGAAGACGTCCCCAGTGTGTTGAAGCAGCACTGCTCTGCGCAGTGTTTCTCTGAAATGCAGCAGACAGGTGAGGGAGATGGTGATTAAGATGGACAGAGCTGTTGATAAGCAATGCCTCGACGCAAGTAATGGATCCGTTTAGCTTTTAATCAATGGAGCTCAGAGCCTCATCGAGCGACGTGCTCAGACCGTTGCCACCCTGTCATTGTTTCTTTAGACCCTTTTAACCTAATTGAACATTAAATTCCTGTCATTGTTTAGCCCTTCCTGCCTTATTTATGGCGTCTGCGTGCTCTTATTTACCTTTTCATTACACCCGACATTTTCCTACACGCACAAACTAATTAAATGGAACGAATCAAACGAGGATGCTGATGCATGACTGAATTGTATCACTGAATAAATCTCTATTATGATGTGTCCATATGGTGCGTTATTTATGTTGTTTACGGGCCGCAGAAGGAAAGGTGGAAGGACGTTGGTGGGTGATGAATGGTGCGAGATGTCCTTTCTGCATTCCGGATGCATGTGAACTAAGGCCTGGGTGTTAGTAATGTCATGCATTACTAATTGCATTAAATGCAGTTGTTTTTAAGCCATTGTAACTGGAACAGTATGTCTTGATGTTCAGCGGCAAAATCGACGTGGATGACTCATCTTGGTTCGAGAGATTATCACCCACGTTTTTGAATTTTAGATTTCATGCTTTTATCTATTTAATTTTAGTCAACAGGGGATTTCCTGCCACCTTATGGGAGACGTTCACCAGGAAACGAGCGTTTACTTTCTTAAGGCCACCGGGGACTTAAAAGACTTCCTAATAATGCTTTTATGCATTGAGTCCCAGGTTTGTGTGTGCGAGCGTGCATGTCATGCGTGTTTAGCCAAGCACTTTAAATGGAAATGCACTTGACATTTCAGGAGGAGATGCAATCACGGTGCAACCAAGTTCACCCACTTGTTCCCTGCACCCTCGTTCCCTCTCTTTCCACCCCTTTTTGCACTGTTTCACTTCAGCCAGCCTCGGTTACTACCTAATTTTTTTTCACTTTAAAAACGATGGAACGTTGCCTTGACTGACCTGGAGTGAGACAATTCTGAGTAGAGAATACAAAAAAAAAAAACCAGCACGTAGAGAATTTGTCTAGATTAACAATTTTTTTACTACGGGAAAATAACTGGCATTTACTGGTTGCTGTAAAATGACAGAATCAGCCGATCGTTTTTTTAAAGAATTACTTCATGAGTTGAAAATCTAAAAGATTCAATTGAGTGTAAAATGTTGCTATTTAATAGCGAAAGGTATGAATGCTAAAAAGAAAGCAAAGCTCTCGATTCCACTCGATTGTACATGTAGCTTGCATGAATGAAGCTGGTGAGATGATTCATCTGATAAGTGTGTTTGCAGAATACTTCAAGATCTACATTAGCAGGATTATACTTCCTTTCTTTTTACGTACATCTACCCTCACCCACACGCCTCTTTACACTCTATCGCTTGTTTTTTTTCCTTTCTTAATGGGCGCCTTTGCTTTTCTTGTCGCCTTCCTCATGGGAGCGGCCCTGTCCATTATCACAATTACAATCTGCACACATTTCATTAAACTAATATCTGTGCAGGATCGGAGAGCTGTGAACACATTACCCAGCTGGAACCTTTTCTTCTCTACTGCCCGCTTAACCATGCTGCAACGTTAGATGAGCCATCAGCGTTCAATAACAGGTGGTGGCCAAACAAAAGGCAGCAAAAAAAAAAAAAAATAAAAAGGCTTCGTCCTTTCCTTTCTGAACTAGTTAAAGTGTGAACCTGATTAGAAGCAGACTTATTCTCAAGGTTTCTTATACTTTCCTTTTTTTTAATCAACCCCTCCACATACCCTCCCTCCCTCCCTCCCTCCCTCCCAGAATCCTCTCCTGTTCAGAAATCACGCTGTGCTGAGAGCCTCCATAGGCTGTGCTCCTTTTTCTTGGCAGGATGCTGATGCTCTTTAATTTGCACTCTATTCATCGCAGGCACTCACGCAGGAGGAAAAAGCTGCTCGGAATTAACTGTTTCAAAAGGTCAAGTGAATTTGATTATTAGCTTTGGTTGTAGGGAACCGGGGCTTTTACTCAGACACCTATTTTAGTTTTTATTACAAGCTTTTTTTTTTTTCATTCTAGTGGTGCTGATGAAATCACAGCACTTGAGGTCTGATTTTACAGAAACTTTTACAGAAACAGAAAAAAAAAAAGAAAGCTAATGGTCACCTTGTACAATTTTTTTTTATTTCTCTGGGAAATTTAATATAAGAATTATTTATATATATATAATGTTTTAGAATGTTTGTTATCTGCCTAGATGATACCCAACCATGCAAGGGCCAAGAGTCCAAAAGAGCAAATCTGGCTTTGCTCCCTAGCCGTAAGGGATGGCATCAAAACACTCTCTTTAGAATCTATTATGCTGCCCTGTGACACAGCATGAGCATCAGTTCAGAAAAAAAGCGACTGGCTGGCTGCACATGTCTCCAAGGAAGCATGTGTTAACCCTCATCCTCACAGACAACAGTTGGTAGATGTTGTCTGATTGGTAAAATTGAATTGCATGTGGAAACTGGCCAAGACCAAATATGGAGAAAACCCCCAGCAACAATACCACCAACAAGGATTTTTCCTATGCATTTGTTGCATGCAGGCGTATTCATTACTTCTACTAATATTGGTAGTAAGCACTGGGTAGTAACGTACTAACAGGTTCTTGTGCAACAGCCTCGGGCGCTTGAATAGTATTTCACTTTAAAACGAGTTTAAATAACAGTATTATAAATACATTTCAGGTATAAAATATTTTTAGAACAACTATTAATTATTTCAGTGGTTCAGCTTTCGCTCTTATTTTAATGCTTTTATAAAATGCAAACCCTTTTCTTATTATTTTCTCAGTATTACATTAGTAGTGCATTATTCGACACATTATTCTGCCAAAAGTTTGTGATCATCTAACACATCAGATTTACATGTGGTTCCTCCCCAAGAACTAAAGAACCGTTGGTCTAGTATGTTTGTTGTAGGTTGTATCATTACATTATTCCTTCACTGGAACTAAGAGACTCCAACACTGTTCCAGCATGACAATGACCCCGAGCACAAAACCCCCTGACCTCCATTATCACATACTGGGTTGTTATTATTAGAGTGAAATAAACACCAGTGTTCCACACAAAGTCCTGATCTTACCACCACTGAACCCTTTTGGGATGAACTGGAATGGTGACTGACCGTCTCCAGACCTCCTTACCTGACGTTAGTGTCTGATCTCACTAATACTGTTGGAGCTGAATGAAGAGATTCTCACATTCAAAAAGACTGGAGCTTCATCCAATAGCAAAATGGGAATCAATCTAGAAGATGTTTGAAATTGCATGTGTTTATGATACTCAGGTGACCACAAACGTCTGACAATATAGTGTATTGTTGCTACTCTTAGGACGTCCATTAGTCCAGTGTGCTTACAGTATGTTTAAGCTAAAAAGAGTAATGATAAAATCTGCACTTAACTAGTCAACGTAAGCCACAACATGCTACAGCAAGCATGACTTTTGAATCGCACAGAATTGACCGAATTGAGGAGGACAAGCATGAAATTGAACAAGTTGTTGAATTTTTCCATCGTCGGTCTATAAAAGAGCAGTGCAGAGTAGAGGCCATGTGTTTCTATAATCCAAATCAGGTCAAGAAATATGACATAGGATTACAGATCATTGCTTTTCTTCAACGTATCGCTTTAAATGAATACCTGCTTATACAATTAGCTACCCATCTTTCATCAGATAAGGTTTCACCCTTCGATGTCTCTCATCACAAGGCCAGCTGGTGAACGCGAGTTCACAGGTTACTAGGAGATCGGATTTAGCTGTGCGGCTGCTGAGATGAATGACAATGTGTGATAGGAACAAAGTAAAAGAAGATCCCGGGGTTAGTATCCAGAGTTAGTATTACAGTCTTTGAAGCGTTCTCATGAGTATTGCTGGTGCGTGAGGGATCTTAGTCAAGAGAAAGCAACAAGAGCGCGAAGGTGAGAGAAAGCCTCATCATGTTTTTCTTTTCTTTTTTTTGATGAGATCAAGCAGGTGATGAACTCCCAGAAAATTGGGTTGTATTAATGCACTGTGTACAAATCCGCACTAAATTCCCAGAGTGAGCAAAGCATTTCCTAGCAGACAGGCCAACCCGATGAAAGTTAAAAAGGAAAGAGAACAGTTCACTTAGAGTCCGTCCGGACTTTTGGACCTTTTATAGTGAAATCTGCTATAAAACATTAACTATAAAAAAATAAAATCCTGAATAAAATTAAAAGCAACAGGGTAGAAAGAAAACACAAAAGTCTTTACATTTCTGTCTTCTTCCTAATCCTTGCATAGTCTAGGGAGCATTTCTTTTTTCTGACTGTCAGTCTGAACTCTTTTCATGGGAAATTAATTCCATTATTAAACACGTTTCACCTCAGAAATTTCAATTACTGACTGCAACATGAGAAGCGGAGAGAAAAGAGAGAGAGAGAGAGAGAGAGAGAAAGAGAGAGCATCGGCGTCTGTCTGCTCTTATTGCATGAATATTGTATAAGGCCATGGCAGTAATCGCGGCTGATAAATACAGTGTCAGGCATAGCAAGGTTTGGATGGATTCATAGTGAGGTGTTTGAACCAGATGGCCACCAAAGACTACAAGTGCACTTATGTCAAAGCTTTATGAGACTTTGAGTAAAAGTTTAAGACTTGTTGGCTCATTTGTGTCATGGACCGCCTTATGGACTATTAAAGGAAGTTGGCTCCTTCTGTGAAGTGAGATGTTTGGCTAAACAAACCAAATTGGCGGAGCATTTTTTATTCATCCGTTTAACACGTACTTTTCAGTAAACACTTTATACTGATCAAGGTCCCACAGATGCCTTGAATGAGACACCAGACTTTCGAAAGGCTTATTCCATTTAGCTAAAGGTACTAAAGCAAAAATAACTTGCTGGTATTATGCTGCTGAGAGGGAAAGTGAGGGATGAGAGGGGGATGATTCTAAGGGCCCATGCACTTTAGGGGGGGGGGGGGGGAGAGCGGGAGAGAGAGAGAGAGAGAGAGAGAGAGAGAGATTTTCACAAAATGCTCCCAATTCTTGTTATGGCCTTGTAGGCAAACCTTCTTCCACAACCCAATCTTTCCTCACAAATCCATCTTCCCTAGATTGTTGTAGGACTTTATGTTGGCATGGCAACCCATAGCAAATAATGAGTAGGGGGAAAAAAGCCTGTTGTTGCACTCACCAGAGTGTGTATATCCTGTATCTAATAAAAATAATGGATGAAAAGAAAGCATGGTGTTCTGTTTTCGGACACAGGCCTGAGAGAGAAAACAACACTTGGTAGATTTAAAGACTGTAAATGCCAAACTTGAGCGATGGTCACTTTAACAGTCATCCGCTGGTTCAAAGACACAGTTATACTCTCTTCCTTTTCTTTTTAGGTTGTTTAAAGTTACAATAAATTTTTTTTTACCAGTCAATAAATAAAAAATTGACCAAAATGCTGCTGGATTTTATTCCAACTCTCTGAATGGTGAAATGCAGGAGGAGTACACCCTGAACAGGTCACCAGTCCATTACAGGGCCACTTAACATACATTTTTTTTGGACTGTGGAAGGAAGTGAAAAACCCACAATGCCACAGTTGATGGAACGCCACTGTTCCATCGAGAGAAAATCACATCGTTGAGCATGGAATTTACTGGAGTTCTCCAACTTCCACAACACCCTTCAAATGCCCTGTTTGTGTTTTACTGCATATTTTTTTCAAGGAGGGTGGTAAACCTCAGACTAACCCCTCCTTCCCGAAATGTTTCTAAAAAGCAATACTTCAGCACAGAAAGTGAAATCGGGTTCGGCTGTTGTAGTTTTCGGCATTCCAGCTTTAAAAGATGAACTCAAGGTCTGTTCATAAATCGCTTTACTGATTCGGTCCACCAGGTTTCTTTTTTTTTTTTAAATTCACCACCATTTCTATTTGTACAGTTTTGACTAGTATATGATGAAATATTAAATCATCTTTTCAAAGACATTTGAACATTTTTCATTTGAAGGTTGAGATTGAAAATTGGTCTAATTTCACCTGAACACATCCCTGAATAACCCAACGCACAAAAATATTCAGGAGCAAAAAAAGTTCTTCGCCGCCCATGGAAAAGTCTTTAAAGCTCGCAATTTCCTAAATGACGGACCAATTGTACACTAGCCACTTGATTTTTCTTTTACTACAGCTTTTAAAGATGAAGTTTGGCATTGGGATTTCCAGCAGGTCAATCGATGGAATTCTACAACCCGCTTTTATTTCTGTAGAACATCAGTGGATAATCAGAACCAAAGTCAGAACCAAAGAAAAGAATATAGGATCTATATAGAGAGATAATAAACGGTCTTTCATTTGGAGAAGTGCTTTGCGCTGGTTTAGAATGAATTGTTATTTTATAAATTGTTATTTTATTTGAGGGACTATTTTTAATTGGTTGTGTATTTGCAAGATAAGCACACGTTCCATTTCTTTCCTTTTGTCTCTCATTAGGTTTATCTGTATATTTTGTCTTCCGACTTTTAGCTGATGCTGCGGTATATTTTCCAGTTCAAGGTGAACTTTGTACATGGCATATGAGTTTAAGGGCAAGTCCTACCTTATATTTTCCCCTTTCCTGCTAATATTTCACAGACTTTTGCACTATTTTTGGTTCATATTAAAAATGCCCCTTGCTGACACCGAGCCACGAGTCCAAGAGGGAAAAGGTCAAAGCAATTTATATTTGACACGTGCAATGTGATCGTCTTGTCATTGCCTCAGTCCATGTTAGCTCCATGTGAAAATACACACACACACACACACACACACACACACACACACACACACACACACACACACACACACACACACA
>JAOTRA010000006.1:8228250-8244612 GCA_026260255.1 Pseudolaguvia tuberculata | reverse complement strand
CAAAAACATGCAGATGAGGTGGATTGGTGATTGTAAATTGTCCATAGGAGTGAATGTGTGTGTGAATGGTTGTTTGGAATGTGTTGCCCTGAGATGGACTGGCGTCCCGTCCAGGGTGTACCCCCCGCCTCTCGACCTATGTGTGCTGAAAAAGGCGCCAGCAGACCCCCGTGACGCCGAATTAGGGAATAAGCGTGTAAGAAGATGAATGAATATTAGAAGCAAGGGTTCCTGGGTTCGATTCCTGTACGAGATCTTTCTGTGCAGAGTTTGCATAGTAGGTTTTCTCCAAATACCCACAAAAACATGTACATTAGGTTGATTGGTGATTCTAAATTGCTTATAGTTAGTGAGTGTGTGTGGTGGTTTGTCTGTGTGTGGCCCTGCAATGAACAGAGACTCCAGCAGATCCCATTGATCCAGAATTAGGGAATAAGCTGGTGAGAAGATGAATGAAGGAATGAATAAATTGAATACGAATGAAGCGGTGAAGAAGGTGAAAGCTTTTCTTTTATTATTAAAGCTCTTCCTCTCTCATTACACCTGTCCCTTGCCAATCCTTCAGCTTGATGTTCTCTCCATCGGATTGCACTTTATTCTAAAACTGGTCATTATCTCAACCATCTGCTGCACAATGAAACCTCCGATTCGGCTTGTGTTGTCCTTTCTGCTGATCTTTTGTTATCCACATGCATCTGGAACCCAGCCAAAAAGAAAGACCTCAGGATGCGTCATTTCTAGAGCGTCTAGAAGTCCATTTTTCATTTGGGGGTTTGTTTTGTTGTTGTTTTTTTTAAACAATGAAATTAATAGAGTGCATTATGCTCTCCAGATTGATGGTACCTAAAACCATTTGTTTTATTCCAGGCGTAATTAATGTCAGCAGCGGACTGAAAGGATTTCGTTATGCCTCGCAAAAATGTTATCGCACTAATGGTGTTATTCAATTCGAGCTGTTCCTAAAGTACTAGAAGAAAATTGACTTGAATAGCTAAAGGCTAATGCATGGGAGAAAAGGCTGATGAGAAATTGCAATGTTTCTGCTTATGTAAAGGGGTCGAACCCGTTAAGACGACTGAGTGTTTCATTTTAGTCAGAGAAATGACATTGTTTATACTTATCTTTTGTCTTGCTCAGAAAAAAGACGTTCCTTTATGGGATGGCAATTAATTGCTTGCCTGAAGCACTATTCCGACTTGAGCTGAGGGTTCAAAAGATACAGAGTGGAGTGTTGTGTCTGTCTCTAACAGTAGCAATCTGAATACTATCCCACCAGTCACGGGTTGTGGTTGATCCTCTGTGCCTGTCTACTTGTGTCAGCCAGGCTTCCCACTGCCTGGAGCTGATTCCATACATTTTCTCTTCCTGTGCTTTATCATGTAATCAATAGTCACCCTCAAGGATCTCACAGAGCAAGATCCAAGATCCTCACTCATCATTTTTGACAAACATCTCATTTTTGCACCACTCTTTATTCCTGCTTGTTTGTGCTTCGACCCTACATTTGTGCTTTTCTGATTCCGGGCTCCAGACATAGAACATTAGCTAATGAGAAAATGTTATGGAGGAACTGTCATTATCTCCAGTATTTACACCCATTACCTATGTATGTATGCCTCGCACGTTCATCAGGGTGAGGGTTCAGGTCAAGTAAGTACCTGAAAATGTTTATAGAGCCCCCTGGATAGAACCCAGTGTCAAAGTGTTTAACTTCCCTTAGACAGCTGATACACACTCGGAGTCTACACACTGTGGGGTTTAGGATAAATATCTAACTGAGATTTTTCTGACGGGTATTCTGCCATTTGTGAATCAGTTTCCTTAATACTATGCAGAAAGCACTTTATTCATTTATTCATCTGCTAACACACTTATTTTCTAATTTGGGGTCACAGGGGTCTGCTGGAGCCTATCCCAGCGCACATAACGCCAGGCAGGGGTACACCTTGGACAGGTCGTTACAGAGCCACACATAGATGAAGAAACCCACACACAATCAGAATCACCAATCAACCTAATGTACATGTTTTGTACTGTGGGAGGAAACCAGAGTATCTAGGGAAAACCCACGCAAACGCGGAAAGAACATGCAAACTCCACACAGAATTAAACCCGGGACCTTCTTGCTCTAGGGCGACCGTGCTGTTTTAAATGTATTATATTTGAAAAAGTTGCGTAAATCCTACTTGTAACTTGTAGACAAATTAGTTTCAATCCAGTCGAGTTTATTTTACATAAAACTGAAAATCGTTCATTCATCTTCTTACCTGTTTATTCCCTAATTAGGGGTCACAGGGATTTGCTGGAGCCAATCCCAACGTACATGGGGCGAGAGGCAGGGGTACATCCTGGACAGGCCGCCAGTCTATTGCAGAGCCACACATAAACGCAGGGCAACCGAAAATCCGAAAAACTGAACAAATTTGCCACTGTTGGGTCTTTGAGCAAGAACATTAACCCTTCCTGCTCCGGGGGCACTGAAGCATAGCTGAGCCTGTGCTCTGACCCTCAACCTTCCAAGGTGGGATACGCAAATTAAAACATTGCCCTATATAATGTACAGTGTATAATCCTGTATGTGACAAATACGATTGGAATTTGACAATATTGACAATAAGGGAGGCATAATTACATATAAAAATAGATAAATAAATATAAAACAGATAATTAGATGGAAAAATTCTCGACTAGATCGACCAATAAAATGAGAAGGAATTTTCAAAAGAGCAGCAAACACTGAGAGACAGATGAGTAATGGCGTTGGCATGAATGTGTAGATTAAAAAAGGAAGCTACCGATTTATTGTTCAGATGGTTGGATGCTCTTTGCCATGTATGTGTGTGTGTGTGTGTGTGTGTGTGTGTGTGTGTGTGTGTGTGTGTGTGTGTGTGTGTGTGTTCATACAGCCATATGCAATGAATATGCAAACATTAATGAATGCTGCATGGTTCATTTAGAGAGGTGAGGTTTGTAAATGAGCTCAGTAGACGCTGCTTTTTGCTCCACTGCCCCTCGAGCAACGTCAGCCTAATTATAGGCTGCAACACAAATCCAAATTTGTGCAGTCCCGAAAACTTTCAGCTCGGCTTTGCAGTCAATCTGGGTTTTTGCAATAACTGTGGCACTTGGTATGCTTGCGGTTCTGTAGTTTCCTCTCGCCGCATTTCTGATGCCGTGTGTACGTAGTTCAGGTTTACTGCCTCTATAAATATGTCAGTGTGTGCTTATAAAATCATGCCATGAGTACTATCAGATGCACCTTATGCTGTGCACTAGGACCTCTGACCTTAGTTAAGAGAGTGCTCGTATTTTAAGAGGGTCTAATGGTTACACTGAGGGATACGTCGGCCCCCCCCCCACCCCCTTTCCCAAACTCTGCACTGCGCATCATGAGTGCACTACATGCGCTGTCTAGACCTGTTGATGAGCATGATTGGTGCTCTTGTTTTAGCCCGAGATCACGGCGAGCTCTTTAATAGCTCAGTCAGGGTCTAGGACGTGAGACGTTATTTCCCTGCTCGGGTTTGGCCTTTCTGATTAAATTAAATGGTAAATTATAAATGAGGCAGCTGAGTTTAGCCTGGCTGCTCTATAATGATCTCTTGCTTGGATCTCCATTATCTTGTAATTCCTTTGCCCTTCATTTAAGTCCGCATAAAGAGTGATAAAGGAAGTTAAATAGAGACGGCACTGATACATACTAAGTTTGACCACCAAACGCCCTTGCCGAAGATGGTTTATAACCTTTGGGACAGTTTTAAGAAAAACGCATTGTTCAGAACCCTTATATCTTCTACATATGACGCATGAAGCATACGTAGCTCTGCTGCAAGACATCCATTTTTTCTGAACAATAGTGAAATAATAATGAAATCATGTCACCAACTTTGTTTTAAAGCATTGGAGTGTTTGTTAAACTTAAGTTGCCCTCAGTTTGCCAAACGTTTTAAGAAAAATACCCTGAACATTCAAATGCAATCCTCCAGGTGGCAGCCCAGCTGTTTACTGACATGTAGTCCAACATGCAAATCTAATCACAAGCTGCTCGCCATATAGACGTTTCAGAGTAAAGGTGTGTCTGAACAGAGCTTTATGGTATTCAGATTTTTAGGACGTGTATACAGTAAAAACTAAGCCTGCTTCCTTCCCCCAGGGACTCCTGCTGAGTTTAGATCCAACCCTAATCTCACACACCCGTTTCAGCTTAATCGAGGTTTTACGCAGCCTCTGAAAATGGGAGCCAGGTGTGTTACATTTACAGCTGGAGAAGTCAACGAGAGGGCAATTTTTCTAGACAATGTTGCTGGGAATAAGCCTGGTTGAGTGATCAACGGATAAAGTAAAGGAGTAAATAGCTGTAAATAGCTTGTGTCTCAGATTAGTTGCTACGACTTATTATAACACTTCCAGCTCCTGTTAAAACGTAAATCACATCACAAGCACATCTCTCACTTCCGCTCACAACGTTGATCAATTCTGAATAATCCGGCATGTTACTCATTACACACACTCAGTGTGGATATTTTTCCAGCATGGACTTTATTTATCTCACTGTTTAATTCAACTGAACAGTGACGGGGTAGGCGCTTATTAAGGGGCCTAACAGTGGCAGATTGGTGGTGCTGGGAACTAAGACCATGAGTGACCTTCACCACTGAGCTACTACTTGATTACTTTTTAAAAAGGAACTACTGATCATGACTTTCTAAAGCTAAAAAAATCGGATCTGTCTGTTTACATGCCAGTAATGCACTGTTTACATGCTAATGCACGTATCTGATTCCTCCAAAAAAAAATCAAATTAGTTCTATGCTGTGTACCCGCAGCCTTGGACTTATCCACTGACACACTCCTATTCCCGTTTCAAAATTTACCCTTCCTACCTTTGACCACAGCTGCAAACCTTGAATTTATCATGTGCAATCAACCATCGCTTTTCTAAAAACCGGATGCTATCCTGCTGCTTTATCCCTTTCAACATCAAAAAGATTCAACCACTCTTGTCCTCCCGGGCCACTAAGTTGCTTGTGCAGTCTTTTTCATATGCTAAAGTAGATTTCTGCAACTCGCTCCTGGAAAGTCTATCTCCAAAATTTGTTTCGGCAGTTGATTCAGAATGCATTTGCGCAAGTTGCTATTGCACATCCCCCTACTTCTGCACTACATCCACTGGATTCCTGGTTTGCCTACAAAGCAAAGAAACCGAGCAGCATCATCTTATTTTAAAGCACTCATCACTCCTCGCTCCCTCAGATACACAAGTACCTCTCAACTGCTCCCACCACCTCCTAATATACACAGAATGTCTCAGGATTTCGCTTTGTGCTGGCACTGAGACGGTCCCATCAATGTCAGAACAACTGAGTCACCTGCAGTTTTCAAGAGATGATTGAACATATACCCCTCAAATGGCCAGCACGTGACATTTAAAATCTCCCAAAAAATTCAATGTTGCTCTTTTTTTAGCGATTCTGTAGGTTGTTACCCTCTGCTTTGGGAGCTACTGTACCAGTATTAAACTGTCTAATGATGAACCTATAATTAAGGTGGAAATCTTAATTGTATGATTGACCACAACCAAAGAAGATCAGACAGGTTCATTAGGTTCAGACCCAATCCCCCACTGTGGGTATCCCTTCCTATTCTAGGGGAACTGTATCATAGCTGACCTTGTGCTCTGACCCCCAACCTTCGAAGGTGAGATATGCAAAGGAAAACATTTTACTATATGTCGTACAATGTATAATCATTTTCCATTTTTATATGAAATTTCTAATTATTCCTTACAAATAAAAACAATCTATAATAAAAGATAATTGTGCTTTCTTTTGTTGGCTATAGAGGCTGTTCCACTTAACATAACAACCAATATAAATGAATAAATTATAAGGAATAAAAGTAAGGAATAAATGATAAAGTGTATTATGAGAGGTGTGCCGTGTTTTCTATAGTGGACGAATGTACTATTCTATTATATAATTTATTACACACCTGCAATACTTTACTAAGTAATTAACCACTCAAACTTTATTTAATGTTCTTCTTGTTTGTTACCTCATCAGTCTCCATCTTTCATCTGGATCCCTGCAGACAAAGCCTACTTTCTTTCTCTGTCTATCACTGTTTGCTTGTTTGGTAATCTATTCATTGTTCATTCTTTCCTTTCGGTCTAATTGTTGTTGTTTTTTTCTCTGCCTGCCAAATTACGAGTTTTAGTCTAATGTTATTTTCATAACCACAACCAAGTGCTGGATTTCTAATCAGTCTTCATCTCTGCTGCTATTATCCAATGCTGACATACGCCTTAAGCTGTAAATGGAGGCATCAGGTTCTGACTCCCACTAAAAGGTCCTGTTTGTCCAGTTGATCTATTGCAGCATGTTTCTCGTGCCATGCGTTATAAACTCAGTTACCTGTCCCAGGGGAATACCAGTAGTTATTCCAAGACATTCCATGATTATACACAGTACAACATATTACAGTAAAATGTTTTTCTTTACATGTCCTATCCTGGAAGGTTGGGAATCATAGCGCTGGGTCAGCTATGATACAGCACCCATGGAGTTAAGGGGTTAAGGGTTTTGCTCAAAGTAATAGAGCTTGAACGCAGGTTTTCCTGGTCTCCCAATCAACATTTCGGTGCCTTAATCATTTGAGCCACCACTGCCATTTATTCTCTAAATAAATGATTCTCTAAATGTCCTGCACTTGGAAATCAGTCTTGATGAAGGGACTCATTTAGCTGTTAGCATCACCAATCTGCCACAGCCCTTGAGCAAGGCTCTTAACCTTCAACTGTTTAGCTGGCAAATGAGAACTATAAGGCGCTGTGAATGTCAGACGTGTAAATTTAAGGTCTACAGATGGCAAGCTGGCTCCAGAAGATTCTTGTATCAAACTTTCCAAATATCTGGACTGCTACAAAGAAAAGGTCTCCATAACTCATCGAACAAGAAACACTAGAAAGCATATAAAGGTTATAACAGGTGCGGCTTATCATTTCAACACCTCCACTATACCATTATCCCCAGCTTTACAAAATCAGGATCCAGTAGGAACTATTACCCAAAGCACTCAGTGATGTCACGATATCCGGTCATATTGGATCTCGCTTGGCCATATCACTTCACCACCATGAATATGAATATGATTCCTGACAATAAATGGTTGCATTAATGTTGGTATATATTTATTTCTGGCCAAATCTATCCAATACCCAAGCTCTCTTCTTCACCTCCTCTTCACCGTGTAGCTATCAATTGGATCTTTGTATATAAGAAGGAAGTATATAGCGAATACAAACACTTCTATATTGACGCTTAACATTGCACTCCTGTACGCTTATCTTACCAGCCTTTTTTTTTTTTTTTTTACTAAACTTGACAAACAGTTGCACAGACAGAAACAGCAGATGGCTTTCATGACTAATTCATTTTAACATGAATATTTGTTGAAGCCATACGGCCTGGTAAATGCTTCATGTACAAGGTTTTAACAGACATGCTGGAACCTTTTGTAATTGCCTATATTGACATTTCGATTTATTTCCCGTCTGTCATTTAACGGGCAAGCCAGGTCTGGACTGTGTTAAAAAGGACTTTTAGAGAATAATCAATTTGTTAATGCTTGGGTTACTGCTTTTCAGACTTCTGGATGTTCTAGCCATGCCCATCGGTCACTTTTCCTTACCTGCTATCAGTGCTATAAAGCTACAGTTAGAATTTTCCAATATGTCCTGGATGGATGGAGCCTTGGTGCAGTGGATTAAGGCTCGGTCCTTTCCGGTCCCTCCGGTCTCTCTCTCTCTCTCTCTCTCTCTCTCTCTCTCTCTCTCTATCCTTTACAAATAAAGGCATCATGCCCAAAATATATATTTTAGAAAACTACTGCATCCTTAATTAGCAGTTCAATGGTTAAGGTGTTGGACTACTGATTGAAAGATCATGAGTTCAATCCACAGCATCACCTAGGTGCCACTGCTGGCTGTTTTATAAAGGTTCTTAAGCCTTAAAGCTGCTCAGATGGATCAGAAATGAGATTATATGTACTGTATGTATGTCACTTTGGATAAGAACGTCTTCAAAATGAGTTCCTCTTGTGATTCATAGATTTTCTAAAGTTCATTCATCTTCTAACACGCTTATTCTCTGTGTCACGGGGGTCTGCTGGAGCCTATCATCGCAGGGTCACTTATAGACAAACACACACATTCACTCCTATAGGCAATTTAGAATCACCAATCAACGAAATATACATGTTTTTTGACTGTGGGAGGAAACTGGTGTACACAAAGACTGGGAATCGAACCTAGGACCTTCTTGTTGTACCACTTTGCCACCATGCTGCCAGTTGAAATAATATAAATGAAATAATAATCTTATATTATTTTCCAACCAACACTATTTATGAACGAGTACGGGTTAGTTAGTAGTTTGTTAATGTAGTTTGATACTAATTAATGTAAGCAGTAGCCTAAACTCCAGCATGGCTTACACAGAAACAGAAAAGAACAAAAATAAACGTCTTAAATTATACCAGATGTTCAACGTTCTTCATTCACAGTGGAATCGAATGATATTAGGGGAAGAGGTAGCATAGTGTTTAAGGTCTACTAATCTTAAAACCTGGGGTCGATTCCCAGCACCACTACGCCTCCACTACTGGGCCCTTAACCCTCAATCGGTCAGTTGTATAACAGGGAATAATGTAAGGCACTCTGGATAAGGACGTCTACCAATTGCTGTAATTGTACATGTTGGCAGCACATGCAAACTGTCAGTGACTCAATGTCTACTACAATAAATGCTTTCAACTTCTGTATATTTATATAGTTATACTTGTTTGTACTTTTTTTTCATGCTGACCTTTTTAAATCAGCTCTCCTGTTCTTTAATAACGCAATCTGCTTCTTGTCCGGTCCTCCAGCTGTTTTCAATTGATGCTTAAATGTAACTTTACCCACCCACTGCCTGGTAAAAACAGAGTTTAAAAAAAATAGCGTAAGTCTGGGCTGTGATGAAAAGACAGGCCATGCAAAGGCCATGTTCAAAAACAACCAGGCCGGAAAAGCCTGCTGGGTAATGAGGAAGTGTTCTCAGTGGTGGCACAGCTGTACGGCTTTGAACCTAAAGCTGTCCCGTATAGTAGACCAGGGACTTTTGGTTTGATGGTTGATATTTGGTAGTTTGTACGGATGCCGAGTGTTTAACCGATGACAGATTACTGGATCAGATGACGCAGTTATAACGTCAGCGCAGAAAGACAGGCAGGGCAACATGGTGGATACAACAGATTCAGATTCCTGGGAGAAAAAGCTGCAATGCTTTGATTTCCTGATCCGACAGTTGTTTTATGGGTCATACTGGACACCACTGACACTGCTAGCTGATACTTTGGTACAATTATTGATAACGGGTTAGAATTATATCCTTAATACACTCTTGTTGAATACAAGACTCTTTTTTTGGCGTATGTTTTGTGCATATTTCATAGATCCGAGTTTCCCTTCATCCCTGCTGGAGCCTATCCCAGCGCACATAGGGCGTGAGGCACCCTGGACAGGTCGCCAATCCATCACAGGGCACAAATACAAGAACAAGCACTCACACACACACACACCCACCCACCCACATTCACTCCTATGGGCAATTGATAATCACCAATCAACCTATTGTACTTGTTTTTATACTGTGGGAGGAAACAGGAGTACCCAGAAGAAACCTACACAAGCGCAGGGAGAACATGCAAACTCTGCACAGAAAGATCCCTGTTCTGGGAATCAAACCCGAGCCCTTCTTGTTGTGAAACGACCATACTAACCACTATGCCGCCCTCTCATATAAGTTCTTTCTTGTTAATCGGGATTAAGGAGATCCCGGTGGTTTTGAAGTTAGCTCAACTTTTCGGCTGATATGAAGCTGAGTTTGCATTTACATCATCAGCACATTGATGAATCTATTGGTGATAAAATGACTGTTGAACAACAAACATATCATGTGCCATCTGTTAACTTGGTGCAGAGCATTATCATTACCTCAAACAATCTGGTGCAGCTCAAAGAATTTGTCAAAGAGTAATATTTACCAGGGGGCAAAATCTGGGTAATTGATAGAATTGCTACTAACTTTTTCAGGGGAGTGGAACATATGGAAGTGGATCTGCAGTCAAAAGCTTGGTTCTGGGCTCAGAGGGAAATGGGGCTTCTTGAGGTGTTTTTGGCTTTGTTACTTACGTACTGTATAGGCTCTTGTGTATCAACATAAGACAGAAACGAATTAAAGCTCTGCGTGTCATTGCCATGTTTTGTCTTATGGCTTGTGTTTGTTTGATTGCCTGGATTTTTCTGTTGTCTAACTTTTCAGTAGAGCCGAATCAGCGGGTTTCTGATTGGAAGTCGGGGCTTTCAAGCTCTGGGTTCATTACAGAAAGGAAACAAATAGAGCTGCATTACAAGTCAGAAAAATCACCAAAAGCAGGCAGGTTTGATGATGTGAGCACAAAGCCGTCCAAAAGCTAGCAATCCAAGACAAGACTGAGGCGTGTCAGATCTTAGCAAAAAGCCATGACTGCGCAACGCTCCACTGACTAGCAGCCACGTCTGCTCCAGCCTGCCAGATTGATTGTTGGCATATAATTGACTGCCAGGGCTCAGAGGTTTTGTGTCTCCTGACCAATCCTGGCTATGCAAATATGGAAAAGAAATGTTATACTTTCACACTGGCAGTAAATACAGAGGCCGGTGTAGTCGCCGCCCAATGTCTTCTAAATGCTTGATCTTGAATTCTATTACATGACTCCTGTACCTGTTCTTGTTCTCAGACGCCTGTGATCTCCCTGAATTTGAAATTCATGTACTGTCGAAATCGTCAGTCACGCTGACAGCACCAGGGGAGGTGATTCTGCAGCTGCGAACCGGAACAAAAAAAAACTTTCCAGCAGAAATGTTGCTTAAATTAGAGGTAATTTTTCAAAGGTGGAAAGATGATGTGGGAAATGTCAAAAATTGCACTGGAATTCCCCCCTTTTAACCACAAACACACACACACACACACACACACACACCAGTGGTAAAAGTGTTGGAGCTATTTAATTGATATTATTGATATTATTATTGTATAACGCCATACAAGCATCCAGAGTATATTTATAGCGACTTTACACTCGTTAACCCATCATATGTTTTGACCTGTGGAAGGAAACTGGAGAACCCCTGGAACTGGAACCAGTAAGCCGCCAGACCTCTCCGACAGCGGTATACAAATACGTTTTTGTTATGTTCTTCTGTACGATTTGTGATATGATGAAAGCAGCCTGAGGTGAAGTTTAAAGAAGCGGTGCAGAATTCCCCGACCAATCAAAACACAAAACTTTTCCTGTTTCCTGTTTTTGATTGGCTGTAAGTAACGGCGCCGTCTACACTCCAGAGGTAAAGCGGTTTACCGTGTGGGAATATCATATTTTTGATTCTTTACAAAAAAGCCTGTTGGAGCCTCCAGCGACAGTAACTGTCACATGACCACCGCGGCTTCCAAAACTCTAAAAAAACCCAACAACAAATAAAATATTAAATAATAAAAAATAAAACAAAAGAAAATCCATCCGTCTGATTCTTTAGTTTAAATCCTATAGTAGGCAAAATTTATTTATTACTTCCACTGATTTTTTTTTTATATGTTGACTCAATTCCTCTCTTGAAAATATCCCTTGAATTTTTAGTTGCCCAAACGTTTAGGTAATTACACTATAATTGGTCCAGTCATTAGCAGTTCTGACTGTTGAAAATAATCATTCGTTTAACATTCTAAAAACATAACATAACATACCTATCCAGTTCATTTCTCACCTTTGACCCGATTAACTAAAACTATCCCCTTTTGATCAGATTATGAAGTTAGAAAGGTCCAGGATGTAAACACACATTGTTAATAATGTCCTGCATTGCTCTGCTTTGCGTTAGACCTCAATGCGCTCAGAAATGCATTATGGGATGGCATTATGGCACCCTTGGAATAGATAGGTTTAAAGTCTTCGAATCGTTTTATAGTGAAAGTTGTGTTTACTGTCACAAATAAGGTTTATAGCGCTAAGGTTCCCATGACTTACTGGTAAATTTGATGTCCATGTTATTTATATTAAACCTGCACAGACATACATTCGACCAGTAGAGCAAAATATATAATATCGAACCTTTTAAATCGTTTATTCATTTATTTATCTTTCATCATCAGGTCACAGGACACATAGGGCAAAAGGCAGAGGTATACCCTGGAAAGGTCATCGGTCCATTACATAGACAAACAACCACACACATTCACACCTATGGGCAATTTAGAATCAACAATCAACCTAATTTTCATGTTTTTGGAAAGTAGAGCATTCAAAGAAAACCTGAGAAATGAACCGGGGACCTTCTTCTGTGACGCATTGTGCTAACCACAACGCCACCACGCCACCTTGACTAGAACATGGTGTAACCCAGAATTTAGTGATCATTTTCTACCTGTACTTTGCTTTATAAACGGATGCATCAGGAGGACAACAACTGGATGATTAACCGGAAAACAATATAAAAAGCTACTTTTAATAAAAGAGAGACCCCCTCCCCCCCTTCCCCCAAGTTGTTGAACCTGCTGATCTCCCAGGCAATTAGAAATAATTTTAACAAAAATTACAGAGTGCCTGTTCCACCGTGTACCAATTTAGTATAAAGCTCAGATGGGTCGGCTTTGATTCATTTATAAATGCATGTGGTAATTAGGGAATTGACCTTTTTTTGTGGCGTGATGTTGTGGGAAAATTCTGTTCACGGGTCTATTATTGAATATTATATAATGTTGCCTTGTGTTCATTAAAGAAAGGCAATTTTCAGACAACTTGGTATATCATGTATTTCTTTATCTATTTCTTTATTTTACAGCTAGAGACTTTTATTCTTTACACGACTCCACTGGAATAGCCACTGTTACTGTTTCTACCAGCAAAGCAAAGAAAGACTCGTGTGAAATATTTGGGAGAAACACAATGTTGTGTCTAAGCAGTCTAAGTTTTTTTCTCTTCGTCTTCTATTCTTGATATTGTTGCTACAAGTTTTCGCCTTCACAAAGACACACTGTGCAGATGTTCTGAGCTGGAATGAAAATTGAGTGCTTTCATAGTGACGGAGACTGTTACACCTTAAAGCGCAAGAGAAAAATGCTCCATTCAGGCTTCTAGGATTACCACCGAATTACACGAAACCTCTCAAGAGGCAAGTCGTGACATCTTTGTCGACAGAGTAAGGTGGATTTGCAGGTTAGAGCCTGTTCTCCATTCAACTAATGAATCACTGACAAGCCTTCATCAAACTGACAATCGCCACTGCTTGGAGCGCAGCGTAATGACAGTGCTGTGCCTCTTCAACTGTTGCTACTTCTCTTTCTTTAAGACGATGGGAGCACAAAGATCTCTTTCCACTGGGCCTGCGTGTCAAGACAAAGAGCACACGCCTTTACGAGATTCGTCAGACCTGAGATGTTGGGTTTTTTTTTTTGCTGACACTGGCATTTAGGCCACTAATCTTGAGCCTTAAATCTCTACCTGGACTTTCCATCTAAATCCTGCCTATTCTCTTTCCTAAAGTCCTTTTCTCAGCGTCAATTATCGAACCGCCATTTCAACATTCCTCAGAAGAAAGGCAAGGATAAAATGGCTTTGTTGCATCGGGATAGCATGTGTTTGCATGAATATTAGACCAGATAAAAAAAAAAAGAAGCCTGTTTCATCTCTTCTGGGTATTTACATCAAAACACACACTCATCTCAATACGTGTCTGTGCAGAAGTGTATAGTAGTGTGTGTAGTAAATCACAACAAACTCAGACGGTACTTCAAAGCAAGAGACGTCTGCTGAAGTAGATATGACTTATTCATTCATTCATCTTCTTACCCGCTAATTCCCGAATCCGGGGTCACAGGGGTCTGCTGTGCCTATCCCAGCACACATAGGGCGAGAGGCGATGGTACACCCTGGACGGGTCGCCAGTCCATCTCAGGGCAACACATAGAGAAACAACCCTTCACACACACATTCGTTCCTATGGACAATTTACAATCACCAATCCACCTAATCTACATGTTTTTGGACTGTGGGAGGAAACCAGAGCACCCGGAGGAAACCCACGCGAGCGCGGGGAGAACATGCAAACTCCGCACAGAAAGATCCTGGCCTGGGATTCGAGCTATGACTTATTTAAATAAACGTAAATCAAATTGTGCAAGTTCTCATCAACGCAGGATGGTAGCTTCCCGGTTAGCCTTGTGTGGGTACTCCGGTTTCCTCCCACAGTCCAAAAACATGTATGTTAGGTTAATTAATGATTCTAAATTGTCCGTAATAGTGATGCCCTGTAATGGACTAGCAACCTGTCCAGGGTACCTTTCACCCTTTCAGAGAGCAGGGATACACATCAGCAGACCCCTATGACCCAAAATAAAGGAATAAGCGCTATAGTAACAGATTCTAATGTTCACCGAGTATGTTTCTACAATTGCTTAGTTCAGTGTTTTGAAAACAAACGGTTTTGTTCAGGCGCACAGCCGTGACCACCTCAGTCATCCTAGTCATCCTCAACCTTAATGTCCCTCTTGAGTCTGGTTCCTCTCAAGATTTCTTCCTACTTCATCCCAGGGAGTTTTTCCTTGCGACCGTCGCCTCCGGTTTGCTCATTAGGGACAAACCTGCGTTTTTCACTCTTACTGCGGTCTGTGTACAACGAATTTGAGACCATGTCTGTTGTTAAAAGTGCGACAGAAATAAACTGGAATTAAATGAAAATGAAACATGAATAAAATATTAATACTATATACAAGCCCACTTTTATCCTACAGTAAAATGAGCAGATGTCGATGGAGAGGCATTTACTACCATAATAAATGAGGTTTAGAATTTAACACCTCTGGGCTAAGGAACTTTATCTAAATGACCCTGAGGCTTCAATCACTTAAATAGTGGTTTGTAACACTGGAGGTGGTGTAAAGCCCCTGTGCCGACAGAACAGCCCAGCACCCTCCACCAACCACGCCTCGACTTTCAGCCATCTGGACCGGCCCCTCTGATTGAGGCCGGATCGCGTATCTGCTCTTAAGTGCTGCGACATTGTAAATGAAACTGAGATGAACAATATTTGCATTGTACCTACAAGATGCCTTCTCTTGCTCAATGAAGCAGAAGGTTGGGGTGGGGGGGTTGGGGATTTGGGTGGTGGTGTTGGCGTTTGGTGCAGACAGCATGTTTCCAGCATTACGCAGCACGGAGCCTGCGAGTAATTGCTTTACTCTGAAACCAAGCCACTTTTTTCTCAGGCCAAAACTGATGATGAGCAACTTTTCTTTAACCTGCGAGTCGAAAGGGTTGATGTGAAGTGCATCTCATTTCAAATGAAAGTAGGTCACTTCAGATTGGCAGGGAAAAGCCCCCCCCCCCCCAAAAAAAACCACTAGTTATAATTATGGACGCTGAACAGTAGAAATGTGTATTTGTATTTATTGACAGAGTTCACTGCCTGAATTGTTTCCATCCGAGTGGAGCAACAGAAATCTCAGCAGTGAACATTGACGCTGGTCATTCGGGAATAATGCAAACGACCTTTTTTATGGGTTTTTTTTGTCTTCAAACTTAGGTAACATCCAAAACCACAGCGACTGTGGATTATGCTTTGAGAAATGCATGTGGGTGGGTGTGAAAGAAACGTGTGGGTGTGTGGACATAAACCTGCTTCTCTCGTCCATTCACTAGGGTTAGAAAAGAGCTTCGTTATCTTTCCTGATACTGACTTCAGACTACCAGGCGATTTGACCAGCAGAAACTTCTGCTTATTCAGAATGATTAATGACTTGTCAAGATGTTATATACTGTAGGTCAAAGGTGAAATGTTACAGTATTTACCTGCAGTATATTCTTCCATCCTTTCTTTTCTGCCCGGTCTGATGCCATGCAATAGGACTGTTTATTATGTGTTACTTTTGCATAGAATCTCTAATTCGGGCTCACAAGGGTCTGCTGGAGCCGATATCACTGCACACTGGTGAAAGGCAGGGGTACATGTTTTTGGACTGTGGGGGAAAACCAAAGTACCCTGAGAAAACCCTTAAAAGCGCAGTGAGAACATGCAAACTCTGCACAGGAAGACCGCTTGCCCATGGAATCAAACCCGGGACCTTCTTGCTGCTAAACACTACACCACCGTGCTGCTAATGTGAATATAGTTTTTAAAAATACTTTGGATATTATTAGGGGCCCAACAGTGGCAGGATTCCAACACTGTTTTTCTGATTCACAGCTTAACCACTGTATTTTTATTATCATGTATAAGTTTTATTGTCATTT
>JAOTRA010000006.1:8216895-8227431 GCA_026260255.1 Pseudolaguvia tuberculata | reverse complement strand
GCATGTTCCTCCTCTGCACATGTCCAAACCATCTCAACCTGTCCTCCTTCACCTTGTCTCCAAAACATCCTACATGCACCATCGTCCCTCTAATGAACTAATTTCTAAACCTGTCCGTCCTCGTCACTCTCAATGAAAATCTCCATCTCTGATCCTCCTTTTTGCTTTGCGACATTAGTAGCTATCGTATAAGCGCTTGTATTCTATGTGAGAGAAAAAAGAATAAACACGTATGCTCATGCTCGCCCCCTACATTGTGGCAGAGGTACTGACTGTCACACTTATGTACTTACGTTAGCTAAACTTTAGCTAGAACTATGGAAAGAGACTGATATAATAAATGTGTGTACGTGCATTATATGGGTGATTAAAGAAATCATTTAAAATGACAATAACTAAGATCATTGCACAATTTTATTATTGTCTTAATTGATGATTCCTTTTTAATTCACTTAATTCATGATTCATTTTTAGTTTCAGCTTTTAGTTTCAACCTTGACAGCAATGACTAAAGTTTGTAGACACATAGGACAAAAGACAGAAGGTTATGAAAGCGAGACATGTCTTGGGAAGGTTGTGGGAGAACATGTTTCTCTTGACAGCAGGTAGCGTCACCTGATCTCAGCTTACTCTTTGTTTCAGGTTTTACATGTAATCCCTGTCTATGTTGGTTTTGTCTGGGTGCTCGGTGTACTCCCACCTCCTGAAAACATTCTAGTAGATGGACTGTCTCTTCCAAATGTATGTGTTTGCGTGGTGCCTTGTCAAGGACTGTATGGACTACCCAGAATGCATTTTTCTTTCACAGCTCTTTTGACACTTAATCCTGCACATAGGCCCAATTTTAAAGGAAGACATTTACTTGACAGTCCAGGTTTGCCGTACCACCAATGCTCACATGATGAACACGGCTGCTTGCACACCACAAAGTTGGTGCATTCTCCGAACTGATTGGAAAGCTACCCACTTGTACATACAAGCACACGGCATCTTACTCCATACTCTGTAAAAACCCACCCAGAAATAAACAAACACTGTTTGACTGGTCCAACCATTCCATAAGATAGTGGAAGTAGGTCTATTTTAAGATTTTTCATCTAGAACCAAGGCATTTCGAAAAAGCTGGGAAAAGCTGAACCCTATCCCTCTTGAGTAGAAGCACAATTGACCTCTGACACAATACAGGTGGAGACAAGACATTTTTTTTAATGTATTAAACTTAAAAGGTTAAAATACTTACTGTCCAGTTCCCTCTAATCCCTTCCTGGACTATATTAAGGGACAATCTTGTGTGTCTGGCAGCACCTAAGGCTTGTCCTTTAGTATATTCAGATTGGGGGGATTGGGGACTGACAAGGGATTATACTTTGTTTTTCTTTTTCACTGAAATGTTTTTGGCTATTATTCTGCAATGTTTGAAAAAACAAAAACAAACAACAACAATAATATATTTGAGAAGGAAATGCTAAGCCACAGACGGTCTCTAAAAGACAGCTCAAGACTTAACATCTGTACTGTAAATCAGTAGCACCCGTTAGCTTCTTTTATAAAAAAAATCGGAAGGGATAAGGGTCTGAGTAGATTCGTAGATGAATCCAGAGAAATATTCCTTCCTATCCGGTGTCATATTTCTAGTTGGTTTTCTCATGTTTTGATGTTTTGCCCCACCTTAAAGCCATGTGCTCTGCTATATTATAGACCTGGTCATACGCTGATCAATTAGATCATGTGTGTCAGCAGGCTAGAAAACTTCAAAGTGTACAAGGCAGGAGGTCTTCAGTGCCTTAAGCAGAGTTTCCACCTTAAAATCAAAGCAATCTTTAGACATTATTTCTCACCCCATAGTAATATCTTGGGAATTTTATACAAGTCCTTATAATTATATAATAAACAGGAAGAACAGGAAGACAAGCGGTTAAAGAAAATATCTGATGTCAGAAGGTGATGATGATATTTACTGTGTCCTCCATATTTATACGTTTTCCGACTGCTTTTACTATATTGGCAGCAGTCATTCCAGATCATCCTCCTACTGGTGGTCAGGGGATAAACACTTCCTCGCCACTTTATTAGCCACCTTGAACATTTCATTTACCTACAGTGATATCTATTTTTTCATTTTATTTTTAATCGGAAAGTGGGGGTCGGGAGTTGAGGAAGTTTAGGTTACTGACTCCTCAAATACTGATGCTCTTGTTTGAATTCTCACAAACACTCAAAATCCAATCCTGCTTCCCTCTGGACAGTAAAAACCGATCGATCCAACCCTTCAGACCAGACGCCTTTCCGAATACATATGCTTACATTGTCGAGTATTGCGGCATAATAGCCTTTCACCATGTTGCAGTAAAACACGTACACGTACACGTACACGTACACGTACACGTACACACACACACACACACACACACACACACACACACACACACACTCATCTCTGCAGCTTGCAGAACCACGCTGCTAGCTCATCGCTGCACATATGTATGGGAAGCGGATCAGATGGCCGATATGCTGATGAGAGACGTGTGTGGTGATATGCAGCAGGTCTGCCTTGCGGTGTGTGTGGACTCTGTGCCCCTGCGACGCCCCCCAGGTCAACCTTCCTCCCCCCTTGCTCTCTGGGAAATGTCACCCATGTTTATCAGACCCGCTCTGATGCACAGGCTAGAGTTACATGAAAACGATCCTTGTCCTTTCCTCCGTGACCAGCATATGATGGTGCGTGGGAGACAAAGTTATGCCTGATACTCTTACCAAGGGTCGCTTATTGACTGCTTGGGGCGGTGTGTGTGTGTGTGTGTGTGTATGTGTGCTTATTGAGCCTTTACACAATATCATTCTGTGCTGCATGTTTAATATGCTTTAATATGATATAATATGAATTTGATTTTAATTAAGAAGAAATTCGATGATGATGTAACAGTATTGCTCCAATGACATATTAAAGTAGATGTTGGACTTGTAGACTGATTACAAGTTTATTTAGATAACCACCTACCTTCCAGGTTGAAAATTCAATTACTGTGTCTGCTAGGGGAAGTCTGGACCATGTTCCCCCAGTGCTCCAAGAGTTTCCTACCATTAATCCAGTTTGAAAACTCTTTAGGTGACTGGCATCTGGAAACTGTCGGAGGTGTGCAGTGGATTGTGCCCTGTACTGGACTGCACCCTAGCCATCCGGAGATCCTCACAAACCTGCATTGTAGGAGCAGTACAGAAGAAAGATTTATTCAGCTTTCTGGAAAGAGTCTTGCACTTCAGCCTCTTGCAACAGCTTTAACATTAAAAATTCTTCAGGACAGAGAAAGTTGCACTTCCTGTTTTACTATAATTTTTTAGAACTTTTAGACAAAAGAAATTCAACTAGTAAAGTTAAGTTTTTTGTTTTTTTTAATTAAAGGTAAGTAAGAAGAACAGCTTTAACGAAAGCTATAACGAAACAGATTATACATCCGTATCTTTGAATTATATCAGTGATGGTGATGCATTTGGAACTTATGACTTCAGTGGTGACTTAGCCAACTGATACACCTCTTAATACCACCACTACTACATTGTGATTATAGAAACCATCAAATACATTACAAACACATTATATCTGTCATTACACACAGAGAGCCAAGAAACCCAGTTACGAGTCCCACCACTACACTACAACTGCAACTGTACCACCGACATCATCTGGATCGGTTCCCAATCAATATTCATCTAATAACATTACAAAAACATTCAAGTTCTAAATAAAATCCATCGTATACAGGCTGTTTCTAGGTGTAAGTCAGTGTTACTGTTTGTCAGCATTGCACTGGTCTGGCCATTTCTCCTCACTACTGATTTTGAAGGCAGATTCCATTAACTAATGGCAGCACGTAAAAACCGAAATCTTATTAATAATATAACATAAGAAATAGAACATCCTTTACACATACTGTAGGCCAGAGTAACATTACCAAATGAAGAGATTCAACAATCAGAAATAAACGAATACAATTTATTGAAACAAATATTAAAATTTTAGGTTTAACAGCTTCTTATAGTATTTAGGCCACCGGAGAAGAACTTGGTAGCCCAAATGCTAGTAAATTACGTTGGTTAAAATCTGATTCGGTTTTCTTTTATAAAAAAATAAAATAAAAACCTTATTGTCATTAACGATTCGAATGTCAAACATATCTATCAATCACTGTTGAGGTTTTCCTTTCACCTGCAAAGCAAATCCACAAGATCTTACAAAATCCTTCTTTCTACAATGTCAAAGATGAGACGACTGAAACACACACCGTTAAGCAAAACAGTTGGTTTAGGTAAAAAGGTAAACCGAGCACTCTGAAGTGTTTGCATGTTATGAGCAATAGTTTGTGACTTGCCAAGCGTGTCTGGAGCTTTTGTATGAATTCTGTGTGAACGTGTGGTATCTGGGCGGTCATTAAAGATTTCTATTTACATTGTTGTTTGTCATATTTAAAGAAATATTCCAAATTACTGTAGATTTGTAGACTTTGGTCTGTATGATTTATGTGACTGGGGGAAAAGTGACATTTTTTGACATCACATGAAACATTAAAATGATAGAAAAGTATAAAAGCGTTTAACTTGCCCACCTCAATCATTTGAAATGTTCTGCCTTGCCAAAAACAGCCCATTATTTGTGGGTGCCACAGGATCACAGGATGTCACAAGATTGTTTTCAACTGTGTCAGCTACACACACACCAAAAAAAAAAAAAAGAGAACCAGGTAATCACACATTATTCACATCTCAGCCTGATTGCAATCAGTCATGTTATTTTCCTGTAGAGCAACAGAGCAATCTCACAGCTGCTTACAACGGCTGCCACTCAGTACCCCGACAACAGGTCTCTCTCTCTCACTACTTTAACCTGGTACAGTCAAACCCGAGTCTTTTATAACAACAGGAACAAAACAAGGACACAAGTAGCTTTTCCACACTTACAGTTTGGCATTTGGCAAATGCTCTAATCCAGAGCAACTTACATTTGGTCCCCTTGCTCAAGGGCCCACAAGGGTTACTTGGTGGAAGTGGGATTTGAACCCCGGTCTTTCTAGTATTAGTCCAACACCTTAACCACTAGGCCTACCACTTCCCACACTTTTTCCATTAGGGAAAAAAAAATTTCATTTATAATACTCATCATATATTTCAAGAACTATATAGTCTTCAGTATCCTTTAGTATGTAAGTGAGAAGTGATAGCCTAGTGGTTAAGGTGTTGGACTAATACTAGAAAGACCGGGGGTTCGAATCCCACCTCTACCAAGCAACCACTGTGGATCCTTAAGCAGGGCACTTAACTCACAATTGCTCAGTTGTAAAAAAAAAAAAGAAAAAAAGAGACAGAATGTAAGCGTCTGCCAAATGCCTAACTATAACTGTATCGCCCCCCCCTGCTGCCTTTAAAACCCCTTCTAAACTGTCTTTTTTTTTTTATTTATTTATTTTTTTTTACAAATTCCACCCCGCAATCTAGAAAAAAAACAAAAGTCTGGTTTTCATGTTGTTTCTTTGATTCAATACCATTATTGGTGTCCTACATCCAGGCTTCTAATCAATGACACACTTCTACAAGCCATTTGAAAGCCATTTGATACAACTGTTCACTTTTTCCGGTTTTTTTTTTTAACAGGAGGTGCAAAGTTCCGATCCCTGTTCCCTGTACACACACTCCTATGGGCAATTTACAATCATTGATTAACCTAATGTACATGTTTTTGGGGTTTAATTCCCAGCGCCGCCAGAGCAAGGCCCTTAACGTTTAGTTGCTCAGTTGAATAAAAGCAATGGAGGTAAGTCGCTCTGGATAAGAACAGCTGCTATACACTGTAAATGTAAAAGCCCCAATAATAAAGGGATGTAAATTAGTACAGATCCATTCTTATCTGACCGCCAACAACAACTTCACCATCAGGAAAAAAAAAGATTTGATTCATAAAATGTGGGAATGGAGAAAAGCAAGAAAAAGAAATAAAACGGGTTCGAGAAAAACCCCCACAGTAGTTAAGATAATTACAGACTAGAACTAATTACAGTAAGAAACAAATAAGAGGAAAAAATACTTGATTGATTTAGGTGAAATAGTAGATCTGCTTTAATGTCAGCCATTGTTTAGTCTCCGCAGACCATTGTGCTGTGATTAGATGGATATTCTTGTGCTATAATTTCAGTCAAAAGCAAACTTTCCAAAGGCTGTACAGTAAAAAAAAACTCTAGTGTAAATCCAGGGATGTGCAAAAGTCCTCGTTTCACCTTGGTCAGCTGATAACCTTTAAAACAAGCTGTTATTAAAGAACAACTACATCATTTTCTACAGTAATGATAGACTTTATGTTATTAACTTCAAGATGAGAAACAGAGATACGGTCGGTTTCCTCCAACAGTAACAAAACATGTATAGTAGGTTGATTGGTGATTCTAAATTAGCCATAGGAGAGAGTATTTGTCTGTGGCCCTTTAATGGACTGGTGACCTGTCCAGGTTGTAGTCTGAAGCAACTTACACTTATCTCATGAGCAAATAAAGAACTATCACTCATCGCCTCACTGTGGAATGTAAGTGGAGTAAAATATTGTGTTATATAATTATTAATAATCGATTCCTTGATTCATTGCTGGCTGCTGGATTGTTTTGTGAGAACAGCATACCCCGAGTGTTTTATTTGCTACTTTACGGTGGTTAATGGATTCCATTTTATGTGACTAGCATAACATATACCTTTCAATGGTTTCCAATAAAGGTCATGGTAAGTTCTGGGGTCAAGCTTTCAATAATGTATCAATAATGCACATGGACAGCGAATGAACCGCAAAGTGATCCATAAACACTGTTAATGTTATGCTTGCTCCTAGAATCCCATTTGAGTATTATTGTTATTATTTTTTGTTATTTTCTTTCTATCACCATTTAAGAGCTCGACTTTAACCTCAATCTGCATCTTGTATGTGATCTTACTAATGTGGCTGTAGGGCTACTTTAACGACTCTCTGACAGAAGTCAGCCTATTGATCAGTTTCCTGTGAATCAGTCAATGTAAAAGGTTTTAAAGGCCTACTTAAGGATGAGGACACATGACAAAGCGAACGGCCCTTTTTGAGCTGCTTGATGGACGTCTGGTAAAGAACAGAGACACTTTTCATGGCATGTGTACTCCCGCTGAGCGACTGACATCAGGGTTTCCCCGGGTCTCTAACTGTAAAGCGTCCAGCTGCAACACAATGAACTCTGTGCCTCTTTTGTTGAAAAACTTTTCCTGATGATTATGCACTTAGTGCTGCCATGTGGTAATCTGTCATGGGAGTCGCAGTGGTTTCTCGCTGTTGCATTCAGAAGTATGTTGTGATTAATACATTTAGACCTCACAGACTGTCCTTGACACACTTTTCCAAGGTGGGCAGTACGGTGACCTCGTCAGCTGGCGGACTACAGCTCCCCCAGGATAGCAAAGCCCAGCGCCCCTGCTGCATCGATCTTCCCAGCGCTTCTATTCTCACTCCGATCCTCCCTTCAAACGCCTTGGGCTCACCTCCTGATGGCACCTTCTCCGGATTTGATTAATGTATTGTTTACTTCAGCAGGTCAACCTGTTCATTGATAACGGAAAACATATTAGGGGTAAAAAAAAACACAAAAAAACAGGGATTTGGTATTTGGAAAACTTATTTTAAAACTACCGGCTGTTTGAATTGCTGTAAAGTCCCACCAACACAGGAGCCATGTTTCTAAATTTCTCCTTACAGAAGATTGTCTGAAGGAAAAATCATTTGCTTGTTAAACCAGAAGGAGGCTTGTTTTGTGCTGGAAGCGTGTTTGTCGAGTATGCCTGTGTGTGTACGTGTATTTATATTGGTAAGGGATCGAGGGAGATATTTGGACAGCATTGAAGAGGAGGAGGAGGTGGAGGAGGAGGAGTGAGCGAAGCCTCTGTGCCAGCATACGTGTGGGTGGGCACCGTACATAGAAGAATAAACAGAAGCTTTCATGCTCTTAAAAAGGTTAGCGAGCGAGTCTTTGATAGTGACTTATCCTTGACTTCTGAAGGCTGAAAGCCGATCAGGTCATTCGTGGCACTAGTCAATGCAGAAAACTGCATTATTTTCCCTGTTAATGTTGTCGAAGGTCAACGTTCGTACGATTTATCCTGGAGCATGTTTTCAACTGATGCCAAGGTGTTAGATGTTTTTCACCCTGTTTTTTTTTTTCCTAGTGCGGGTTTTATTCGCTGATATTCTTAAGACACTCGCTTTGAACAGAAATAATATCAATAAATATCAGCAGATCGTTATAGTGGACATGGTGCTATGTTGATGATGACCCCTATGCCTGCCACATGCCCCTCTCGCTATCTCAGCTAAATTAATACAGGAGGCAGCTAATGATGTCCAGCTTCTTAAGATCAGAACAAGGTGGCCGTTGAATTCGGCTAGAGTTGGTCTTTTCGAATACTTCAACCATATATCCTTTTTAGTAAACCTGTAGGCGTGCCGGAGATGTATTTGGTTGCTAAGCAGCCCTCAGCTGCACTCTCCATTACAACAAAGACTTTTCAGCCTTGCTATACCACTCTCTGCTATACCATGTATTTAGAAAAAACCCAAACAATAACCAAATAATAAGGATTCTTCCTCACATGACCCACAGTGCACATGTGGCATTCTGAGATTTAGAGACATATTCATTTTGTGTCTAAAAAAAAAAATCATTTTCATGTCACAATATGCAGAATCGGAATTCCGATAATTCTGATATATCATGCCAGCCTAGTTCTGGTGCAACTACTGAACAAGGCAGTACATTTACTTGTATTTGTTGTTATGATGTTCTCATTGAACATCATAAGTTTGTAAACATTATTTGAAAACACTCCTAGTTCTTAGTTACTTACATGTAAAAGTTAAAGTTCATATTTATTGACACATTTGTGTCATTTTTGCATGGAACTAACTTACAGCTATGAAGACTCTGTCTGCACATACGGGCATCTCTTCGGTCTGGGAAGCGCTACAGATGACCTGGAAGTGGCAGTTGGAGAGAGCATGATTGATGACATAATTTCACAGGCGGTGGCCCCGGCTCGGGTGGCTTCTGTGCACCGGTGATGCCAGTGATGCGAAAATAGTTTGCGAATTAAAACCCGCCTCCAATGTTGCTCTGTGTCCTGAGAGGATCCTTCTTCCAGGCTCGTATATCAAACCCAAAATCTCCTTGTTTGTCGGAATTTTCAAAGCAAACAGAAACCAAATGCCACCAAGGTGGCTCGAGGCAACTAATATTCCGGGAACCGGAGGAAAGACCTGTCAGCGTGTCTGCCGGATCACTTTCATGTGCATACTTTGCGTTTGTACAGTCAGGAATATAGATGAAGGCGAGCCTAAGTGAAAACATATCTCCCCTGATGTGTGTGAGGTCCTGTGTTAGGTTTTATGTTCGTTGACCTTTTTTCTTCTTCTTCTTCTCCTTCTCCTTCTTCTTCTTTCATGAGCGTGGTAAAGCTTTGATCCCACTGCTGGAGCTGTCCACATGTACGAGCATTATGATATTTTAAACACTGACAGCAGTCTAGTCACAGCTTGTGCGCAGTTTGTGCATCTCATATGGTAGTCCTAAATTATTCAATTTCACTGTAAAAACCATAAGGGCATAAAAACCATGCCTTTGTTTTTATGACTTTGTTATTGTTACAACATCGTAGACAGGCATCTGGTTGTTTGCAATAGGATCGAAAATTCTGGAGCTCAAAAGGTTAAATCAACATTGAGGTCTTCAATGAAGACTAAAATCTGCACTTTGCAGCTCTAGTCAATCATTTACATCAAGAGTGCATACCACCAGTCTCTCAAATGGACACATCGCTAAACAAATATGTGCTCAGAAGCCATGTGACCATGGTGCCGGGTTGCACACTTTTCTTTTAGAAAAGCCCAACAGTGTAAGTTGCAGCTGTTCTGAAAATAACCCAAATTGAGGTGATGTAATGCATACGGATGAGAGCTGAAAGTAAACGTCCTACCTTCCATTCGCGCTCGGTGCACACAAAGAATTGATTCGTTCCAGTTACACCATATCAATTTGCCATTTTATTACAACGTATGATTTGTTTATCGTTAGTACATTGTTAGAACGTTGTGTTTGAACTATTTATAGTTACAATTAAAGCTGATAAAAGCTCTGGCATAACTGAGTACCTGTTATCACTTAGTAAGGAAGTGGCTGGGGAGGGAGGGAAAAGATTTTTTTTTTAATAGCTGCTATAACTAACCATAAAGCAGTGAGACTGGAGAGGCTAGTCAATTCATTTCAACTCCACTTTAATCGACGGCGTCTGTGTATAACATATGAAAGGGGGCGGCGCGGTGGCGTAGTGGATAGCACGGTCGCCTCACAACAGGAAGGTCCAGGGTTCGATTCCCTGGAGATCTTTCTGCGTGGGGTTTGCATGTACGCCGTGTGCTTGTGTGGGTTTCCTCCGGGTATTCCGGTTTCCTCCCACAGTCCAAAAACATGCAGATGAGGTGGATTGGTGATT
>JAOTRA010000006.1:8178671-8206570 GCA_026260255.1 Pseudolaguvia tuberculata | reverse complement strand
ATCTATCTATCTATCTATCTATCTATCTATCTATCTATCTATCTATCTATCTAGATAGATAGATAGATAGATAGATATTCCCTGGATTTAAAGTATTCCTTCAGTCTATATCTGCAAGCACTTGTATCTCATATAACGTTAGACCTTTTTCAGGAAGCTGCACTTAGTGGCTAATATGCTTTAAGCTAAATAACTGCCTACTAAGGTATGGGTCCATTATTATTATTGTTTTTATTATTTTTTTTATGATATATATTGATTGGAGATGACTGTAATCTTAAACAACGCTCCGCACCAAGAACTTTCATCATGATGGACTAATGTGATCGTTGAGTCCGGCTTATTATAAATCGGTTAATATGTGGATAAAATAAACGTTACACATAAGATGATGCTTAAAAATTAACAATCTATTAGTCGACTAAGCGTGAACAAAATATTCATTAAATTAAAAAAATGGCAGGAGGCAAATAGGAGGCGCGTTTTAATGGGAAAATGCTGTGCCATCCTCAATATTTTATTCTTAGTATAACACAGTAAATTGTTCATACTGAAATGTTTGGTCATTTAATTGTAATGAAAGGCCACTGAGGCAAAGAGTATATTAGAACCCAAATGTTTATTTACAAAGTGACAAAACAATATATATAAACTAATCTAGACAGGACATCATTTAACTTGGATATATTTAGATTATCTTTGTGTAGTTCAGCTTAGCATAAAACAAAACAACAAACATGAACATGAAATATCATCAACTTGACTTGACAGGAAAACACAAGGAACGAATATCACATGATAAGGAACATGTAGGAACATTTACAGGAAGTAAACATGAACAAAGAATAGAAACACACTCCAAACATAAACATGATTCATAAACATGAAACAAACAAGAAACATAAAACCGACATAAACTAAGTTGAAACATGATTCGATTACATTAGATTAGGTATTAGAATTCTGGTTAACTTTTTAATCAGTGGTTGAAATGACCCTAGTGTTACCCGGAAAGGGGTACACTGATGTATTAGATGGACAGTAGTTGAAACATGATATTGAACCGTTTGATGCGGAGACTCAACGTTTTTTCAAAGGTGTTTCTTTTTGTGCCAAATTATTAAACGAGCTGTTAGTAAAGAAACAATTCCCTCCATATGAATGAGTGAATAACAAGGTCCATTGCAACATTATGGAAAACACTGATTGATGAACTGAAACCAAACTGTCAATCAGTAGAAAAACAGTTTAACACCTTTGTCCTTCACACCTGCTTTTTTCTTCAATTCTCACAGAATAGTTATACGGAATGTACCACCTCAGTGCTACCCTTTAGGACACACAACCTTTAGCGCACACACACTTCTGATTAACACAGCTGCTACCAGGATATAAAGTGGGAATTGCACTAGATGAGGAGGACAGATTAAAGGTCCCTACCTTTTCCCAGCACTCTATACTCCTTCTTATTGGGGACATGAAGCAGAGGAAATGATGTCGAGGCGAGTCACCTCTGGTGATCTGTAGAGGAAAAAATGCCAAACATTATTCAACTAAACACAATACACACTCCTTTTAATTGCGTCGTCTGGAACTTTCTGTATTTGGTTAAGAAAGCCAACAGATCATTACACCAGATTCATCAGCCTATGGAAGGGGTGGACTAGTGGTTAAGGTGTTGAACTGATACAAGAAAGACTGGGGTTCGATACCCAGCACCTTCAAGCCACCACCTTGGGCCACCTAAATGCTCAGTTGTATAAAACACAAGTCAGTCTGTATAAGGGTGTCTGCCAAACATTGCTAATGGAATGGAAATGTTAACAGTGTACAGCGATTTAATTCACTGTTCTCTGTTTAGGTCAAAGTTCAAATCTCAGGGTTGTCAGAATGTTATTATTAAAGCATGGCCTTGCTGCGAATTTCTAATTGCAGGGTTGTGTTTTTGTTTATACACTCTCACTAATATGTTATTGGTCATACAGTAACCTTTATATATTTATCAGCCAAGAACCAAGAATCAAGAGCCAAGACTACCGATGAATGGACTCCAAAAACAACATCAAAGCAGAGAGATGACATCCATGTAGAAAACATTTAACATTTATGATACTTCAGACAGTGACTTAACTTTTCTCTGCAGAAGTTGTCAGCAGGATAGAGAGAGAGAGATAGAAAGAGAGAGAGAGAGAGAGAGAGAGAGAGAGAGAGAGAGAGAGAGAGAGAGAGAGAGAGAGAAATGGAGAAATTAAGGTAAATAATTAAATAAAGGGAAAGTGAGCAAAAGAGCGGAGAGAGAGGAGGGAAAGGAAGGGACGGGAAAGAAAAGGAGAGAGAGCAAAAGCGAGAGAATGAGAGAAGGAGAGATTTAAGGGGAGGAGAGAGAAAGAAAAGTAAAGAGAGAGAAGGGAAAGAATGAACGGGAACAAGAAAAAGGGGAAACAGAGAGATTGAGGGAACAAAAAAGAAGGAAAAGAGAAAAGAGAGAAAGTGGGAGAGTAAGAAAGATAGAGAAAAGGGGCAATGAAGAAAGTGTGTGTGTGTGTGTGTGTGTCTTGACACATGTCTAATCTTCTAAGAGAATGAGTGTAAATATACATCATGTCTGTAAAGTGAGGTTTGAGGTGACTTTAAGCTGATACACAAACACAGGCTGTGTTTTAGTGTGTGCAAATCCCATAATAATCATTAGCATCATTAGCAACGCAGGTCAGTGCAGCACACAGACGTCGGGGTCATGACAAGAATCTCCCTAATGATGAATGTTATAAACAAACCAGAACCGGACAGAACATGGAGAAATAAGGCAAGAAATAAGACTCAGTGATTTACAAAACACCACAACACAAACCGGAAGGAGAAAAAAAGAAAAAGAAAAAAGAAAATTATAGTGAAATGTTTTTCTTATTACATCCCATCTTTAAAGATTGGTGGTCAGAGTTCAGGGTCAGCTACGGTACAGCGCCCCTGGAGCAGAGAGGGTTAATGGTCCAACAGTGATGGTCTTACTGGTCTTCCATTCAATAGCTCAGCAACTTAACCATTGGAGCCACCAAAGTTGTTTTTTTAAACTATTATTTATTATTATCAAACCAAATTGCAATAATGTCATGGCGGTTCCTAGTTTAAAGCCTTCCAGCACCTCATCAGTAACTTGACACCACTCAGAGTGTAATAATGAAGGTCAGTGTAGTTGTGACGGCTTCCATCACCTCTTTTTTTCCACGCTCGTGTCACTTGTCTTGGAAAATTTTTAAAGGACATGCGCTGAGGGTGGCAATGATCTGCTGCATACTTTACCCAATGCAAACAAACCAAACTAATTTGAATCACACACACAAACACACACACACACACACACACACACACACACACACACACACACACACAATAACATAACATAAGAATAATAATCGTAATGAACTAGTGTGAACAAATTACACACTGGTGCCAACACCGTTCAGTGAGTTATGAACAAGAGGAAGCTGTAGAAACACTTGGTGCAACTGTTTACAAAAAAAAGGGAAAAACTACTGTAATTATAGAAATTAAAAAAGTTTTCCAAACAATAAAACACTTGTAGCTACATACAATACCAGTGTAAAAATTACAAGTAGGTGTCCATGTAAAGACAAATCATTCATTCATTAAATGGGAAAACTAAAAATCACATGTAAAGTTTTCCCACAATTTCATTCATTCATTCCTCTTCTAACCCGCTTATTCCCTAATTTGGGGTCTTGGGGGTCCTAGCACACATAGGGTGAGAGGCGGGGGTACACCCTGCACGGGTCGCCAGTCCATCTCAGGGCAACACATAAACAAACACATTCACACACACATTCACTCCTATGGACAATTTACAATCACCAATCCACCTCATCTATATGTTTTTGGACTGTGGGAGGAAACCCACAGAAGCGCAGGGAGAACATGCAAACTCCGCACAGAAAGATCCCGGCCCGGGATTCGAACCCGGAACCTTCTTGTTGTAAGGCGACTGTGCTATCCACTACGCCACCGCGCCGCCCAGCAAAGAATATTTATAACAATTATTTTGGCCTACAAAGAAGTATCCAAGTAGTAGACCAAAAGAAATATCTGCTTAGGTTCCAGTTCCAGTTCGGCATTTGATAGACATTCTTATCCAGAGCGACTTACATTTGATCTCTTTGAACAATTGTGGGTTAAGGGCCTTGCTCAAGGGCCCATAGTGGTTGCTTGGTGGAGGTGGGAATCGAACCCCGGTCTTTCTGCTATAAATCCAGCACCTTAATCTTTAGGCTACCACTTCCCATTAGGTAACACTGATCCACATGTATCCAGAATTTTACTGTAAATAACCAAGCAGAAGTTCCAGGATTTCAAGCAACAAAGTTTGTCTGGAGTCTTTGGGAACAGAAGGCAACCTAAATGACTCAAGGCGTGTTTTATTAAGAAAGCTTTCGGACATGTTTTAGAGCAGAATGTAAAATATACAGCATTTTAAAAAGTTCAAACAACCCATATGCACACCGCTGAAGTTTAATTAAAAGGAATAGCTTGGCCGTATCATGGTATATCCATGGAAACCAGCACTGAGAACCTCTATGTGTTCTGCACTCAGTTATACAAGCAGACCACCCGTGACAACCGCCGCCTTGTGTGTAAAAGTGCTTCTTCAGTTGTCACTTAAGGATGAAAGGAAGTACAGTGTTAATAGTCACACAGCGAGAAGGAGAATCTCTGATCCCAGACGAGTTCCAGTGGCTAAGCGGTAGAGAAAGCTGGCAGAACTTCAACATGTCCAGCATCAAAGACTGTCATAACATCAAGATTTATACACAATACAATAGCAAACTATGGCTTTGATTCTATGGCTTTTTGATTTTTCGGACATTAATGATATCCAACAGAAAATTGCTGAAGGAGCACAAATCCCGAACATGCTATGCTAGACATTAGCCACATGCTAGTGGTCGCAGTCAGGTCGTATTTAAGGTCTGCCGTGAACCTTCTTGTTTATAACACATTAGTTATGGTGTGTAAACAATTACTGTAAGAACCAGCCATGAGACATTCATGGAACATAAATAGGGACAAAGTGGATCGGAATGCTACTCGAGTTTGGATCAAAGGCACCTTACAGAGATTTAGGGGAATGTTTAAGACATTCCTCTTAGAAAACCTTCCAAGTAGAAACTCTTTAAAAAGCTTAAAGAACCATTGATGAACCATGTTTCTGAAATGTAGCTCAAAGCAATGCTATGCTTGTGGGTATGTGGGTCCCGTCCAAAGATCCATTAAAAACACTCACTAGTCTTAGGACCAAGAACCGTTCAAGTCTTTACGTTAAAAGAATACTTTACAATCTAGATGTTTATTAAAGAATGGTTTCCTTTCTGTTAGAAACCCTTCAGCATCCATAGCATATTCAGGGATGCTTAACAATTAAAGGATCTGCTTTAACTTCCATCACTAACGATTAAAAATTGACCATCCAAATAAATTCATGTTTTTCTAAAAGTGGTTAAATCTTCTTGTGAATCTTGTAAAAAAAAAAAAAAAAAAAAAGAAAAAAAGGAAAGCAGCTTTTGCTCTTGTTCCTACTGTTTAACCAGCAGCAGATGGAATGTGTAGTTATGCAATGCTGGTATTTTCTTCTTCCTGAACCATAAAAATGTAACATACCCCCCAAAGATAGGGACGATTGATGAGGCCATATCGAAAGACACTCCCCGCCTCTTATCACAGCTTCTGGCCCCAAAGGTCTGGGGAGCGCCAATCTGCATATACAGGTTATCTGGGTTTGTGCTTCTCTTCCTGCCATAATTATCGATTTTGTCTCATGACCCGAGAGTATGTTTTCTGCAATTAGCGTAGCTAAATGAATATCAGGAGAGCAGTGATAAGCAGTGCAAATCTATTTAAACTAGCGGAAAAAGGGGGGGTTTTGGTGATTAATTTGCTGAGAGCCTCGTTTTCTACCGGCTGCTCAGCGATATAGATCGGACTCACAGGTAAAATATTAACAAGAACACTGTTTGCACGGCTGCCTTTGATTAAGTTAATGGCATTTTTGCTTGGAAGCTTTGGAGGAATTGGGTCAGTAGAACAGGAAGTTGGGTGCAATTGTGTACTTCCACACCTGGGAGGTAAAATATTATTATTTTTATATTAAAAATAATATAGAATATGATCTAAACAAGTACAGTGCTTTACTAATATTGATATTGGGCTTCACTGGTTAAGGTGTAGGACTGCCAATTGGAAGGCCGGGATTGGATTCCCAGACCCACCACCTAGGGGCCCCTGAGCAAGGCTCTTAATCCAAAACTGCACAGATGTATAAAAAGGCTGGATATAGGGGGTCTGCCATATACTGTAGGTGAAATGAAAGTAAAAACAATGGTAGTTTCAATCCTCATCACAGCCAAGCTGCTAAGTGTCAGGCCCCAGATAAAAGCCCCCAACTGCTCCGTTGGATGAAAAATGAGAGATCTGCAAAATGTAAATATTACTGAGCTATTTAAACACAATTGTATATAAAAGTACACACTTTATACACCATTTAATACTGATTAAAAGGTGAGAACTCATTTGTTCATGCCAAGGATATTCATTCATTCATTCATTCATGCATTCATTCATTTATTTACCAGTACCCATACCATATAAATGCTGACATCACACTCATACGTCTTTTTCAGTTACCTAACATACATGTTTATGAACTGTGGAAGGAAACCAGAGTCTACACAGATAGACTGCTTGCTCCAGAATCGAACCCAGAACCTTCTTTCTGTAATTCAACCATGCTAACCACAAAGTCACAGTGGATGGTTCAAAAGGCACAAGAGTTGTTGATCAGACGACCAGTTAGACCAGGGTTCATTCATTCATTCATTCACCTTCCCACCCGCTTATTCCGGGCCAAGGTGTCCGCTGCACCCATCCCAGCACATAGAGCGAGGGGCGGGTACACCCCGGACAGGTCACCAGTCCATCGCAGGGCAACACATAGACAATCAACCACTCACACACATTCACTCTTATGGACAATTTAGAATCACCAATCCACCTAATCTGCATGTTTTTGGACTGTGGGAGGAAACCGGAATACCCAGAGGAAACCCATGCAAGCGCGAGAACATGCACAGAAAGATTCCTGGCCCTGGACTGTTGTGAGGCAACCCTGCTATCCACTACACCACCGTGCTGCCTGACCAGGGTTCAAATCTCACCAATTCCTCACTTTAACCCTTCCTGCACCAGGGATGCTGCGTCATAGATGACCTGTGCGCTCTGACCTGTAACCCACTAAGATGGGATAAACAGAGACAGAATATGTTTGCGCTGTAAAAAGTATGTACCAAATAAAGACATTAATAAATGAAAGTGTGAACGGCAGGAGGACGCACGACTGGAAACTATCCTAGTGTTTTTAAACGTAATCTACACAATTAACGCAAAATTTAAATGCGGTTTATTCACCCGCTCCATTATCCGCATCGGGTTTTCTTCTCGCCGCACACTGTGTGTGTGTGTGTGTGTGTGTGTGTGTGCGCGCGCGCGCGCGTGTGCGTATGCGCGTGCGCTTGGATTGGTAGAAGCAGCATGGCGCTGGCGGAGAGGCGAGAGCTGCTCCAGCACTCGGTCAGAACGCGAGGCGCGCGCTCTTGACTCGGAGGTAAAGGAGACGATTTAAGCGGACGAGAAGCAGAACTTGAGTGTCGCCGTGCTTAATTAACATTATTATTATTACTATTATTATTATTTCTATTATTAGTAGTACTCTTATTGTTATTGAACATAAGCCCAGCGCTGGACAGCTGATTGCCGGATTGAAGAGAAATAATACTAGAAATCCTGCGCGCGTCTTGGAGGATATTTGCGCTGAAGCGTTTGTGAATATATTTGGAAGTGCGCAGTATTTCACCAGGCTCGAGACGCTTTCAGCAATTGTGTTGCACAAATAAGAAGAAGGGACAGCGCTGAAGTTTGCGTCACATTTCATCATTTTCATCCCATTGTAAAGTTTTAGTTGAAGCGGAGCGACTTGACGCGCCGCGCGACTCTTAAATCCATCTGCCTGATGCGTCTCCGTCTCCGTCGGCGGATTTCTCCCGCTCGTGTCATGGGGAAAACTAGTGAAAAGACTGCTAGAAGACAACGCAGGTGTACTGGATTCTTAGTGCACGTCATTGGAACAGGGTTTCTGCTCGCCGGGCTGCTCAGCACTAGTGCAGCTCAAGGTAAGAGATGTCGCTTCGCTGCGGAATGACAGGCGAGCGCGCGGCGTGCGGGATCCGTAAACGAAGCCTGACGTGGAACATTTAAAAAAAAATATAAATATATATAAATATAAAGCGTTTAATCGATTTAAAATTAAAAAACTTATTTTCTACAAGGTTAAGCATTTTCCTGTTGGGCTGGTGTCTTATTTCTGAATGTTTGTTTTTATTTATAGACCGTGTATTTATTTATTTATTTATTTATTTATTTATTTGCCGTTACGCATGAAGTCAATAGTGTTTTTCCGCACTTCCAATAATAATAATAATAATAATAATAATAATAATAAAATCCAATAATATATTTGTGCGTCTGTGCTTGTTTTTCTAACGGTTTAAGATAATAACATTTTTGGTTACTTTCTGTAGTTTCATACAAAAAAATGTTTTGATAAAATGAAAAATTAAATAAATGAGCGGTCTACATAAATATCTACATATAATTATTGCTGTTAATGAATAGTTGACATTAATGATTACTTTTATTATGTTCATTATTATTTTCATCATTGTTATAATTGATTTCTTTAGACTATTGCTCTTGATGCTCTGGCTGTTGTTTGTAGGTTCTCAGCATGTTGATTTTGTACATGCAGTTCTGGAGGTGTGGATGGGGATACAGATTTTTCTAACTGTATTGAAACTTTTATATCAAACCACACGATGAATTATATCGACTAGGGTGCGATTACTTTTGAGTCATTCACCACAGTTTCTGTGCTACTCACACTTAATGATTCTAGATTGTACATTCTGTATTCCAGCCATGAAGTGTGACGTGTACCAAAACCGATGATTTTCAGGTGGTTTTTCGAGTTAACGTAAGGTTAAACATAATTGAGTTGTTTTCAGTTGAGCATCTCACACACGCTTTATGCTGCTTTTTGCTTTCTCTTCCGGAATAAATGTTCTTATGGTTTCTTTTCTGGGCCATGTTTCTGCTGAATTTGATTTCTGGTCTCAAAGAAGTGAGCATATTAAGATACAGTGAGATCTTCGAACGCAAAGACGTTGAAATTGAAACCTCTTGCTAACTTGAAACTTTTTCTTACTGGCTTTTTTTCAATAGTCATCTTGGTGTTTTTTTTGGATTTATCTTAGAAAAGCGAGAGCAGCAGTCAAACCTCTGCGCTTATATTTCTATTGTATTATACTTAACGTTCCATTCATCATCCCAATCATGTTGGACAAGGTTTTACATTTCGTCTTCTTTGTGCTCCTGTGATGTTCCCGAGTCAAATTTCTGTCTTAGTATGTTCCAGATGTCACGTTAAGACATGAATCCTTTGTGTCTTCATTCTTTTGCCATCTTAAGATGTTTGAAGGGGCCTCAAGTTTACGCAGCATCGTTGATGGCTATCTATGTAAACAGTTTCAGTCATTTAGTTGACATTATAGAGAGAGAATGTATCGTCAGTTTCTCTTCCATTAACTTTGAAAAATGTGAAAAAGAAGCTTAAAAACTTTAGTGTAAATCTCAGATAGTCTTCTGCACATTTTCTCTGCTCAGCGAAGCTGGCTAACATTTGCTGATCTTGTATTTATGATGATCACAAAGGGAATGCAATTATGGTACACTGAGTCTAGGACAAGGAAGTAGGGTTGGGGTGGCCGGGGCTTACATTTACACAATGAATGTGTTGTCCTTTTAGATTTCATCTTATCCTCCAAATCAGAATGCATTCAAAATTAAATGTAAACTTTTGAGGAGAATAACATTAAAGTATTAACGGTTAAGGAAAAATAAGCACAAGAGGTTTTCTTGGATAAGACGTAACATTAGAAAGAAAAAATGCTACCCAGCTCCGGTTTCTGTAGGACACTGCAGGATGACATAATCCCCCCCCCCCCTCTCCATTCAAGACCCAGTGGCATGGACTACAAAGGAAACATGAACCAGGTCACTTCATGTCCATTAAAAAGTCAATATTCACGGAAACACTGTTTGCACCTAATTAATAGCTGTTATGCCTTTTTTTTTAAACCAAAAAGCAGTACAAATTCCCAAATCCCAACTCAACTACTGTTACCGCAGCACTATCTAAATATAGTTATTAACATCATTTGCCTTTCCAAATTACACAACAGTCCCCTTCATCTCTTAACAAAAAAGACTTCTTTCTTCTGCTCTTATTTCTCCCACTTTCTGCTCAAGAATTTGTCTCATCCCGTTAATTTTCCCCTCATCAACACTTTACAGTGATTAATCCAGTTTACAGTGACGCTGATATTAAAGTGTTCAATCCCAGATTGTCTTACTGCCCCTCTCCTGATACTGCAAACCAATATAGCAGAGCGATAAAGTAAAAGATAAAGCAAAAGCGAGAAAGAGAGAGGGAGGGAGAGGTAGAGAGAAAAAAAGTGGCAAACAAGACTGGACTCATAAGTATTGTGAAATATCCATAATCTCCAGCAGGATAACCCGAACCTAAACGGGAAAGACCATTTCCGATTTACCTTTGAACATTTTTTTCATGGAAATAAGGGATGGTTGTAAACTCGGAACTAGATCGTGGCATCAATCTGAAGATGGCGAATGTGTGTGAATGCTTCTTTGTGTGTAAACTCTAGTCTGTCTCCTTGTGTCAGTTGTGCAGTCCGAAGCGGTGGTTTCTAGACCGCTCTGCTTATTTCTTTTATTTGTCATCGATCACCTCCTAGAAAACTTTTGGGGAAACTTGTTCCACACAAGGGCTCCTTGTTTGTGCTCTGAGCTCATAAAAACCGCAAAAAGCCGAACCCAAAGTCAAAAGCCGCTGAGCCTGCCGAGTGATTTCATTTTTTCCGCTTTCTGCATTTTTTTCCTTTCATTATTTAAAAACAATTTTTATTTACCATCTGAGATTTGTTTACGGAGCTTGATTGAAACCAAAAATATTTCAGCAACGAGGACAAACGCACAGTATAACACACGCTAAGTGTAAGAACATCCGAGTATGTTATTGCTATCATGCTATGACTCCAGCTCCAGCCCCTCCATGCAGAACACTGGCGTCTCTAGGGCACTGCTAAGGTTACAGACACCGCACAAAGGCGGCATTGTGTGTAGAGAAGACAATCACGCTATGACCTAGCCTAGGTAATTCCCAGAGGATGTTGTGATGTAGGGCCGTTTTAATTCGAAGAGTTAGAAGTCCAAACATGGCACAAAGAAGGTGGTGGCGTCATGAGAAATTCCAGAACCTACTCTTTTCTCTCGCGTTGTTTCTTTTTGAATAGGGAATTGCGGCTCGCTCGTTGTCATGCTTTTGTTGTGTGCGAGATAATTATTGTGAAAAGTAGCTTGCTGAGACTGCAACTCTGTCCTGACGTCATGCGAGGACACGAGATGTATTATCCGAGGCAAGAAGCTGCTTTCATCCAGCTGTGCAGGTAGGCAACAATAAGCCAGCAAAAGGTAAACGTAGACACAGCCGCCCGCCTCCTCCTCCTTTACCTCAGGTCTTTGTTGAGGAAGGGAAAAAAATGGAGCAGAAAGAAGGACGGCGCGCAATTAATCACCCACTGTCACTAGCGTAACTACAGGGAAGGCATCAAAGTGCAAGTCTTCAGTCCTATTAGCAGTCCATTAGCAGAGGCCAGCACAACTACCAACACTCTACACAAATTCCAGTGCAGAAGTGACTGACCTGTCTGTCAACACCGCCAATTCTTCTCTCCATAATGACGCCTCTATCGTCATTCATACACACCACAGTTCAAGACTGACAAGACTTTTTTTTTACTGTAAATAAAGCCAACATTGTGAAGCACACGGGTGTTGTGATTACACAGAAAATGCTTTTGCACTACCCCTCACAACCTATCTTCCATTTTTTTATTCTTATTGTTCTATGGAGATCAGGTGTAAAGTAAAATTTCATTACATTTCAATACCATCTATGTAATACAGGCGACAAATAAAAATTTGATTTGATTAAGTCCCAGGTTTGATTTCCAGGCAAGGGCGATTGGTGATTCTAAATTGCCCATGGAAGTGTGTGTGTGTGTGTGTGTGTGTGTGTGTGTGTTTGTTTGTTTGTATGGGGTCCTGCGATTATCTGGCATCCTGACAAGGGTGTACCCCTGTCTTTTGCCCTATGTATGCTCGGATAGGCTCCAGCAGACCCCCCCCACCCCCCACCCCGGTGCCCCTGAATTAGGGAATAAGCAGGTTTGACGATGACTGAATGAATGAATAAATGAATGACATCACAACCTTTGAATCTTCTCGTTGTAAGATCCAATCCCAAACAGGTTGGGGAAACCAAAGAGCAAATCTTCAGTGGCAAATTAAACACACGGATCAGAGAAAGGTAACTGATGGTCTTTGGTCTGAGTAAAGAGGGTAATTGCGAACTGAAAGTGGAAAGAGAGAGAGAGAGAGAGAGAGAGAGAGAGAGAGAGAGACCGATTAGCAGTTAAGTGGGCCAAGAAGAAGTTTCTCCTCCCCCAAATGAAAATGTGTATTGTTATTGCTGTTGATAATAATAACAAAAGCAACAATAGTAAAAATAATCAAATGTGCCCTTACCATCTGTTTTTACAGACCAAAACCGCTTAACTACAGAACTTATAACATATAATGTCTACACAATTTAACATGCAACTCAAATGATAATATTTGTCACACAATTTTTATTATTTAACATTTTTTAATTGTATATCCATGATGATAAAAAAATAAATAAATATTTAAATGATACTTGGCAAGACGTTTGAGTATTCATGGTAAAATATAGAGGACAATAAGCACATGCCTGTCACATGATTCGGACCTACAGCAAGTGCTGTTTTTTTTTTTATTTGCTACTGACACTTACAGCACGGAGACACATTAAGAAATTGTTTTGTTCTGTGCTTGCAGTTTTTTTTGGGAAAGCATTTTATGACACTCATTTTTAATAATGCTCCATGATTTTGTCAGCTCTATATTGAAGATAATCTTGGGGATGGTGTAGTTCTGTAGTCTTTATAGTAGCGGTGGGATTCATTAGGAACCTTACGATCCGATCTGATTCTGGGACTCCATCGGAATCCAAAACTGTTTCTTAATCCAGACCTTTTCTCTAAATCTTCTGCTGTAAATACACGTTTCCATCTTTGTGTTTGTTTGTAGTCTGAATTTCCTCCATCTTGGAACAGATCATTTGGTTTAATAAAATGTTTTTTTCTTTTTATTAATAAAGTCATATTCGGGATGATTTGAAGCTCGGAGAGAAACATGGAATCTGTCAATTAGAATGATTATGAAGAAAAATGAAACAACGCTGTAAGGACATACTTTACCTCCACTCAAGCACCTGTAACAGTGTGTGAAACCCTGTGTTATTCACAGATAACAACCACAAATCTTTGGCAATAAAGCCGCCACTGACAGAGTGATTCACTTCAGCATTTTTTTATTTATTTTTTTAGAATCCATCGGAAACGTTGTAAAGTGTTGACATGCAGTGAATTTTAAATGTGATGTTGATTTGATGTCCGCTTTTGTTGAAATGCAGTAAATTCTCCAGTTTCCACCCAGTATTCTCCAGTGCTTATGGAACAGAATAAACTGGTTTAATAACTACTTTTAAGCGCATGTGCACAGGCAGGGGTGGGAAACAGAAAAACAAGTTGTGTGAGTACATGTATTTATTTAATAAAGCAGTTCAGGACATGTTGGACTGCTTTCCTTTTTTATGTCATTCAAGTGTTTAGGTGAACCTGTGACAAACGCTCGCTTACACATATTTTTTTGTTTCGCAGACACACACCGCCGCCATCTTTTTTGAAATTAGAATTTATTCTGGACTTTTCAGAATCGAGTCAAGAATCATTAGAGAACCTTTACTATGTAACGACATTCATTATTTTTCATTTTTGTTTAACATAGAAAAAATAGACATTTGCACTTAGTTTGTGAGTTAGCGGAACAGTATTCATTCATTCATTCATTCATTCAATCATTCATCTTCTTATTCAATTTTACCCTAATTTGGGGTTACGGGGGTCCATTGGAGCCTATCCCAGCGCACATAGGGCAAGAGGCAAGGGCACACATAGCTGAATAACCACTCACACACACATTCACTCACCAATCAACCTAATATACATGTTTTTGGACTGTGGGAGGAAAATGGAGTGCCTGGAAAAAACCCATGGCGCAGGGAGAACATGCAAACTCTGCAGAGAAAGATGCCCCGGCCCGGCAGTAGAACCCTAGACCTTCTTGTGAGATGATCATGCTAACCACTATGCCACCGTGCTGCCCAGAACCAGTATTGGTCTATTATTTGATGGATAGCATTAGCATTTTTGTAGATGTCTTTGAATAGAGCTTCTACCAAGTGCTTAAATGTTTGAAGCTTTTCCGAATCTGACAGCAAACGATGCACAGACTTCATTTTCAGATAAGCAAAAATGATCTAGCTGCACTTCCTGTACATTCTGTGGTTTGATAACTAATACAAAGCGGGTGAAAAGGGTTAACAGCATGCTGCATATTACTTTGTTGAAGTCCCTTAGTGCCACCAAAACATGTGCTGTTTTTATTTGCTCTTACCCATCCTCTGATGGCACTTTCCCTACACTATTTCTTTTTAAAGATGTCTACAGGGATTGCAGCACTGAGTGGCACTGAGTGGTGTTAAAAGCAATTTGCTCTCCGGTCCACCTCAGTCAACTGTCCCAAACCCACTTAATGCACAGAGCCTCACCAGCTCACTCTCGCAGACATCGTACACACGCCCATCACTCTTTGGCGGGGTGTCCATTTAATTTGGATTAATATCTTTCACCCAGACGTTTTACACATAGACTATTTTTAAAATTATTTTTATCTCCTAAATGTATTTAATTTAGGAGGATACGATCGTAAATCTGCTTTATGCTGATTCTATGTTTAATACTTCAAATCGTGCTAATAAATAAGTTACCAATGGCGTAAACATGCTAATTCGCAAATTTCCTTTAATTTTCAAGCATCTGAATTGAGTATCATGGTAAGACACTAAAGCTAATCACAAAGTTTAGAATAATTATAGGAACTAAATTATAGAATTATGAAATTGTAGAATTGTGAAGACGAGTCAGATGTAACTTTTAAAGTAAGTTAAATAGCCTAGCATCAAGTGGGAAAATAAAAGTATGTTCCTGTAACAAAGATACACAGCCAATGCAGTTCAGAAGGCAGAGTCTGGCTGGCAATTTGAAACGGTTTCTATCTCCAGTTTATCGGCGTGTGTCCCCTCCATCCGACCTTCCCCCTTCCATCTCTGTTATTCTTCTGGCCTGCTGAAGGAAGATGAAAGCATAGCACAGATAAATGTTTGCGCTTTCCTGTTTTTATGGGGCTTAAATAAAGAACATACATTTGTTCCTCTACTTTGAGGTCCCGTCTCTCCCCCTCCAGACTTCTGCTTTCCATTAGGGGTAGCGGGCAGGTCTGTGATGATAAGAGGACAATGTCGGTGCCCCTAAAGTCAGCACTGTATAACGGCGATTGAGAGCTTTACGTGCTACAGGCCAGTCTCTGTTGGATAATGTTGTGTAATTAGAGCAACTCTGCCTTAGGGGCGGACCTGTTCGGACTGATTGTATGCTGTGTACTGCACAGAACCGCAGGCCTCTTATTACTGCCAGCAGGTGCTTTATGGAGAATGTCAAAGCCGTTAGGGGGGGAAATGCTCGGTTAAATTTTGGGGCGAGGTAAATGAAGAGAGTGGCTCTAATGTTTAACAGGCCTCCCGTGAGACGTGCGTGTGTGTCGTGGAGGTTGCGCTGAGGGTCTGCCAGGGCTTCTTCTAATCCAAAAGATCTCTACGTCTGGACTATATCACGTCTCAGCTGGAGATAATGCTCTGCTCTCGTCTCCTCATGCGCATTTCCTCCAAAATGAGTTTACAATCCAGCACAGATAAAGATTTGCCGATCAGGATAGATTTTTATAATTTGGTTCATAAATCTTCTTTATGTACAGAAACAGATCCTTAAACTGTCTGCCGTTTTAGCCATTAGTAGAAGACTTCACTAAACGCGTGACAGAATGTAAATTTCTCTTTCCTCACCAGTTTGTTAAATGAGGTGCTAAATTAGAGGCAAGTTGTGACCAATTCTTGTGCACACAAAAGTGCAGAGAATTGGTTAAGAAAGCTTGTGAAGAGCCTAGGCGCTGCAGTGCTTTTATTTTTAATTCATGTTTTCCCACATCGTTCCCGTATCTGCTGTCGCTATATTTTCAAACGGAAAGTCTAAATTAAAGTCTGGAGAGCCCTGTGTTTAAGTTTCTGATCTTACACTCAGAGTCCCTAATTTGCTTTTCTTCCCTCCCTGTATGTTCATTGCCGGTCTGAACTCTGCCCTTTCTTTTTTCAAACCAGGCATTATAGTCTGCAGAGGTAGCATTTTTCTGTGTTTGTGTTTCCGGCATGTGATGTTAGCAACATGTTTGCTAAGGCTCTACTCAGCACATTTGTACAAAGCCGCAGCTCCCCGTGCCCAGCCTCCAGAGCCCGAAGAGCTGGGAAGTGTTTAAATGGGCCACGCTCAGCAAGGCTAATTTTACAGGCGTCTGGCCATCAGTTTTGGTCGAGCTACCAAGTCCCTTCCTAATGAAGGGCTTCTGCATGACCTTCCACAAGTCGTATCCGGAGAGATGTGCTTATCACTTCAATCCTGCAATCGTACTCACCCAGTAAAGGGACCAGGGGAAGGAGCGCAAATGACAAGCCGGCCGGCCGACCGAAAGCCTTCATAGGGCAAGTCAACCACTGTTAATCATGGTCTGAGCATAACAAGGAACAGTTTACAGCGACTGGGATGTTGTTAATTCTGACCTTCACTACTGCTGGCAGTAACATTAAATCCAAAACATCGTCTGAAAATAAAGCATGATTACAACTGCAAGGGAATTAGTAGCAGGAAAGAAACATTCCGGAAAGATTTGAAGAGCAGATCTTTCTTCAAGCAGCAGTAGTTTAGCTGCCTTAAGAACATAGGGAAGGTGGATAAATAATAAATCTTGTACTAAAGTAGTAATCTAATGGACATGTTGAACTGTGTGGAAAGTTGAGAGTCAGCAGTCTGCAGACGGCTGGACGGGGACAGATAGTGAACTCCATTTATTTTGCTTAGAATAGCAAGCAACCATCTGCACTAGTATGCAATAGCATCTACTGTACCTCCCTGAAGTGCTTTCTAGTTGACACACACACACACACACACACACACACACACACACACACACACACACACACACACACACACACACACACCTTTCCATTTATAAATAACTCAATTTTACCACAGAAACAATCTTTTTGTCAGGGGTCATAAAGTCAACCCATGTGAGGTGGAACCCACACCATCCGCTAGCTAATATAAAATGAAATGCCATCATGCAGTGCTTTAAACATTCCCATTACTGTTCTTTTACTGCAAACAAATGAACTGCATACAGTCTAGGAAATGTGCCAATCTTATGCAAGGGGCGGTGCTTTTCTTTAGACTTTTCTTCTAATAAAGCTGCAGAATTTTCGAGTTGGATTTAGTCTTTTATCCGAGTTATTGAAGTAGTTTATCGTACAAGTTTGTGCCAGTACTGTAAGCCATGCTAGAAGATGCATCACTTTGGCTCATTATTATGGAAACATGGGTAGAAGGAAGGGAGGGAAATGAAGAGAAACACAGGGAAGGAAACTAAAGCGATAATGAACATGCTTGTCTCTACTTCATAATCCTTGCAAGAAAGCAGAGATTCAGGTGCCTTAACCACATCTACTTTGTTTCTAAAGCTCTGATGAAAAAAAAAAAGGAAGAAACAACGTTAGCCCAGTCAGCACAAGCTAGCATCTATTCACTGGTGGCAAATGTAACGTTTCTCTTCACTCCTCTCGTCATGTGCAAATGGTTTTGTATGGAAATCTGATCTCTTTTGTGCTGGTTTTGGGGGGAGTTTTGTAATACAAGGGGCTGACTGTTGTGGTCCTCACTACGATTTGTCATTCTGGCATTTGTTTCCACAATGATTGGATTTCAGGGACATGGAGTCGTGAAATATGGGCATAACTATTTACATTTTAGGGTCCAGACTTCTTTTCCCTCAGGTTCTTCTGTTTGCTTTTTGAAGCACTTGACAGAACGCAGGGTTAATTTTTGGGAACGTTGTATTAGCTGTCAGAAAGCCAGAATGTGTTTGTTGTGGTTAATAGTCGGCAAATTAACATTTGGGGTTCATCACAGCTAGCCACATATGCGTTTGCCTAAGAAGTTAATTAATCATGAATTGGCAAAGTTGACTGTTCCGTAAAGCGTAAACAAATTATATTGCTCGGCTGTAGCTTTGGGGTGTGCCTATGTTTTTGGATTGTGGGAGGAAATTGTAGTACCCGGAGTAAATCCATGCCTGGGAATCAAACCTTGCAGAGACATCCTTACAGTGAGACAACAGTGCTAACCACTAAGCCACCGTACTGCCCCATTATACTGAAATAACATCCGTTAAAAAAGCACTAGCAGCTTAAAACAACTCCATCCTCTTTGTTCAAAAAGTGTTCTTCGGTTTTTAGGAAAATTACATTCAGTCTTGTAATCTGCAAACGACAGGAACAATTTTGCCTACTGAAACTGTATACGCTTGTGCTTGCGTTACCCTGCCATATTGTTATGATTTCATGTGTGGGTTGATGGCCTTGCTTTTATGCTTTAACAGTAGACCAATTTTTTTGCCGTTCAGTCTCCAGGGAACAAGAGCAATTTTTCTCTTTGCCTGAGTTGCTTAGGGATAAAATTACTATTCCTGTTTCTCTGCCGAGATGTGCCGGGGATGAGGCTGATAATGATTTGCTAACTAGCACCACACACAGTAGATTTCAACAAAATGTCCATGTCCCATGAGGTGAAACTTCTCGCTTACTAGAAAAATGTTGGCAATTGATTGGGACTTGGCTAGTTATTTAAAGCCTCTCATCTATGCAATAATGTTTGTGGAATGCACATTAAGTTTCCTGAAAAAACAGCTTCTTATGAACAAGAAATTGGAATGTAGGCCATTTGCAGATTTCTTCCTTCTGCGCAGAGAAGGCTTTGGCTTTTTCCTCTCCCATGCTTTATCTTTCTTTCTTCTCGCCGTTGAATTTTTACATTACTCAAGGCAATGGGTCTTTACAACCCATTTGCTTGAGCGGCAACTGGTGATTTTTGGCCCTGAATGGGTCACGTCATACATTTCCCCCACTTCACAGATCTTCCAGTATGAAAGTCTGGGTTTGGATTATGTGCCTAGGGTACATCTTGCCTGAAAGCCCCACTATTCTTTGTAGCTCACAATACATTAGGTGAGAGGAGGACAAATTAAACCGAGCCCGGCCTTAATACATCATCCGTATTGTCCCGGGCCAGAAGTCATGCCTCCGGTCCTTCTTGTGGTATGGACCTGCATGAGAATTACAGTGGTCAATGCCATTTTCCCTTTATTAATCTCATTTAGGTCTTGCTTTGTCGCATCTATTTTTCTTCTCTGCCCTTAAGATAAATGACCATCATGACTATGGTTTTAGATAGTAATTGACAGGCCATGCTAAACAAATCCACTTGCCCTCTGCAGACGCCTCCTCCTCTCCTTTTCCCCCTCTTCCCCTCCTCGTCTTGCCCCATCTAATCCAACTAATGCTCCCTGTTTGTGTTCTGGAAAGTGAATTAAAAACAGCCCGATTCAATACCTGATCTATATCACCCCAGCTAGTTGCATGCACATTAGCTGTTACTCTACAGCTCCTGTAATTGTATTACAGCACTCCGAAGTTGTAACTATTAAGGACGTACACAGTCCTGGCTGTTGTTAATTATAGCCTCTGCAAGCCCCAAGGCTCTGATTAGGGGACTGATGGTGAAAGGGAATGAGGACCAAGAAGCTCTGCCCCAAAGCGTAAGCACAGCAACTTTTTTTTAAGAAGGCGCTATGGAGATCGTTGTGGGAAGTCTTGCACTAATCAGCATCTTTCGCCTTACCACCATTTTTCATTCCTTTTGTGATTCCCCACCCAACAACATGGCCTGCTTTTCTTAGCTTAGCTTTGTTTTTTTTTCTTTCTTTCCTCCAGCTGCTCATGTTCCTTCTCCTACTGTTCATCTGTCTTCATTCCAGCGTTTAGAACATTCTCTCAACCACACTACATTTATAAGATTTTCCCCCCTCTTCTGTGCATTTTCTTTGATAAAAGAAAACCATAAAAAGGATATATATATATATATATTTTTTTTTTTTTTTTTTTGTTCCACTCTGGAAATGACTTGGAAACTGTCTATTAGTTGAAAATATACCTTGCAGCACTTGGACGTGCATAAGAAGTTTTTTCCCCTGATTTAGTTGGATATAAAGTAAGGAGTCTGTTTAAAAGGGCTGATAGAGTCTGACTGTGGGGTATGCGATGGCTCACTGTAATCAGTAGATTGCTTGGGCTCGTCTTTCATCATGCTCCCTGTGCATTCTGCAGGGAGATGTGTGGTTTGGGCGAGGATCTGCTTACACCTTACAGACCCTTGACTTTTTCCAGACTGCGAGGCAGTTTGAGGGATTCGGTTTCTGGATGTGTAAACTCTTCTCCTCTTCCTCCTCCCTACTTCCGTTATTTTCTTTCGTTAATATAGGGAGCATGTCATTTATCAAAACAGCACTGATTTAACTGAAAACATTTGGATTGAGAATAAATAATAATAAATGTTGCTCTGCTGTCAGCAGTCATCAGTTCTGGCCTCTTTAAGGTGTCATTGTGAATCCGAGGAGCAAGTTTAATACTTAATGTTATAGTAAAACTGTAGAGGAAATAATAAATAGTTGCAAAACCAACTTGCAGGGAAAAGACCTTTCTTTATTATTTTATTATTATTTTAAGTGTCCTCTATAGCACAAGCATGAAGGCAATTAGATGTATTTTAGTGCACTCAAAAAAGCTCTGTGGCCCTGACATAGCAAAGCAAACAAGCGCGCCCTACATGCAAACTCCCATGTGACCCCTGCGCCTGCTCCCCTGACCTCCACAAAGTCACTTAAATTATTATCTACCCAGCCTTTTCTTTCCCAGAGAGCGCAGTTGGTCTACCTGCCAGCTGACGACCCGTGATCAATTACAGCAGACAGGAGTATGTGTGTCTGGGAAGCTCCCCGGGGCCGATTTTGTCAAAGATCAGGGCGACGGGTGTGGGGCAGGGGCGATCAGATATGCATGTGAGGAGGGCCTGCGGAAGTGTAGGTCAGTCAACCGTTTCGCTCTTTCACTCAGACAGACAGGCAGATAGTTTTGTCACACATAAAATGTAAAAAAATTAAAATAGCCTCCTATCAACCGAACCATTTTAGGTTTGTTTAAGAAGTTTAAGACTAAAACACTACAACATTAAAAATACTGAGTGAAGGATATGCAGTTTGGAGTATGAACCAAGAAAACAGCTCAATGGAAAGGTGTATTCTACTTGAAATAGGTAAATATCCCTGTTCTCCTAGTTAGAGCAAGAGACGTGGCTGCATTACCTCCTTACCCCCCCCTCCCCCCCCCCCACACACACACACATTTCTGATAATTATCCCACTGCTTCTGAGGTAGTGAAGTTCTCCAACCCGTTCACCATTTCGACCACAAGTGCCTTCAAAGAGTTGTTTGTGATTGCGTAAGTGTTTAAGTAACATTTGCCCCTGCCAAGCAGTCACTGTTTGAGTTATCAAAGACAGATAACGTTGGGTACCTAATTAAGCTTATTAGCATTTGCCAAATCTCATCCTGCTACTCCTCCTAACTAATATCACACAGGTCAGTGGAAAAACCTGGCTGTGGTTTCATGTGGAATTAAAACAGCTGCAGTAAGTACATTAAGCCGACGAGTTGTTTTTAAGTCTCAACCCTGTATGTCTTTAGATTCCACAAACAAAAAATAAATAAATAAGCGTATTTGACATTTATATAAGGTATTTCGCTTTAAATATACAAGACAGTGGTTTGAAACCATTTGTGTTTAAAAAAAAAAATTTAAATAATGTCAGAGACCCGCCTGCACGTTTTAATATCAGTGTGTTTTCACAGTGTTAAGTTCTTACAAATCTCAACGAATAAATATGAAAAGGTCGAACTTAGAAAAAACACTTCCTTTATCTTAACCTACTACCTCTATAATACTGTATATCTACTTTAATTCACCTGCAATGTATTTTGGTAAATAGACAAGTCAATGGCAAAAGTACATCCTGGACATGTCAACAGTCCATCAAAAGTGCCACACATAGACAAACACACACTCTCACTCCTATGGGTAATTTAGAATCATTAGTCAACCACATGCTTTGGACTGTGTGAGGAAACCGGAATACCCGAAAAAAAGTAACTCTGCAGAGAAAGACCAGATTGCCAAGGAATCAAACCCAGGGCCTCCTTGCAGTGAAGCAACCGTGCTAACCACTACACCATTGCGCAATATTATTGATTAATGAGTCTAAATTGTCCATACGAGGGTGTGTGTGGCCCTATGATGGACTGGCGACCTGTGCAGGGGGTAATCCTCCTGCCTTTTGCCCTTTCATAGAGCCGGGATTGGTTCCAGCAACCGACCGGTGACCCAGAATTAACAAGACGCAAATAAACCCCTGATCGTCTGATTAGCAGTCCAATACCCTTATCATCACTTCGTTTTGCCACTTCAAAAGTATTAGTAGTATCTATTTATTTTGTGTTTTTTCCCCGAACTTAAAGTTTTTACAAAATTGCTGTAATTGCTAACCGTAAACAATTACCTTTATAGTTGACTATATTTTAACCTCACATTCGCTTTCAGTCTGTGTTGCAGCTTTTTTTTTTTCACAGAAAGAGTAGAACAACCAGCCTTTTACTAGGATATCCTGTCACCACCTCACAGGAACTTTGATTCTAGCATTGATTTACTAATGAAAGACTCTTGAGTAAACAGTTTGGTTTCCGTGTCTCTGTCATCATCATGCTTCTGATTTTATGCAGGTAAACACCAAGGGAGGAAAAGCATAGCGCTCCTGTCTGACCCTGGTCCTAATGTGGTAATTAAATGCCTGAATACACTCAAGACTTTCTTCCATTGGGAAAGAAAGACCCAAGACCTTAATCACTATTGCGTTTGGATTACAGCATTCAGAGAACATGTTTCTCGTCATTGAGCCCATTCCACAATATTCACCGTGTTAACCTGGTTCACAAATATCACACTCACCATAATATTTACCTAAAGCACTAAACACTTATTTATCATCAACATTACACAGTACACTAAAAATTAGTCGGTGAAACACAAACTGTGACGTGATCTTCATATCCTACTCGTTCTCACTTTCATTATGGAAAAATTAGAAAATGATGAGCAGTAAGGTAGCTGTTCTCGAGTCGTCACTGTAACAACCTTAACTTGTGCTAAAAATGGTTTGCAGCATGATGTAAGGTACACAAGAGTAAGATGAGTTTCTGCTAAGCTACCAGCAGAACTTTTTAATTACCTGGCAGGAAAGGTACTATGATCATGAAGGTGCTTTCCACAGAGCGGCTCAACCATTGCACTACGAATTTCCCAAATGTCGGAATCTAGACTACATAATTTCTGGTAGTGGGATACCGGTGGTTCAAATGGTTATGACACTGAATTGTTGATCAGTAGACTGCCTCATCACCGCTAAAGAAGACCTGGGTTCAAGCCCTAATGTTGCCAAGTATGGAACTGTTGGGTCCTTGAGCCCTTGGGCCCTTAACCCTTCCTGCTCCGGGGCTCTGTATCATAGCTGACTATGTGCTCTGACCCCCAACCTTCCAAGGTGGGATATAAAAGAAAAACATTTTACTGTATGTTGTGCAGTGTATAGTCATTTATGTAAAAAAAAATAAAATAGAAATTTATTTAAGAAAATACAAAGAATAAATTAATAAGAAGCTGGTTGTTGGACAACATCAAGTTTTCACACAAGGGCTGCTTTTGTTTCACCTGTAATAATATAACTGAGCCCCAGATACTAAGCTCAACAGCAGGGTTTGGTTTTCACCATGTGAAGTGTAGTGAGATTTAATGTGCCATGTAGTAAGAGCAAGAAAACACACACAGTTTCCGACTCAGCTTTTTGAACGGAAAAAATAGGCACAGCCAAACAGACCTGTTTTTCCTCGCTTACATGCATCTCTAAAACACATTAGGTTTTTGGCAAAGCAATGTGCTTTTTGTTGTTTGTATCAACTTGCCTGGTTTCCATTACATATGACTCTACCCACAGTCCACTCTGGGGAGCCTGACATTCTATACTCAACCACAAAAGTCATTTTGCAATCAAGGTCTGTTTACCAGCTCCAGGTCAAGATGCTCTTGATGTCATTTCCCTAATGCGCAGGTCTGGTCTGGTGTGTATACTGCAGGACATACACAAGTTCTTTGTCATGAGCCGCTCCAGCTCCACTGAGTGAGAGTAAGGTTAACTGGTTGCATAAGGTCAGAGTGAGTCATTTCTTTAAACCGCTGTCTTTCTGTAAATAACGGCAAAACAAGAGGGCCCTTCATTAGACTTTTAAAGCCTCATGGGCCTAGCGCCCCGCTGCACCATTAACTCTGTCCGGTGTTTGTTCTTCCATTCCAAATATTGTTTTATCACTTTAAAGAAAAACAGCAAACAGGACCAAAGGTGTCTCGTGGGCTTGGCTAATCTTACAGGTTCTCAGGTGTATGCAAGGCACAGCAGTTGGGGATTTTGATGCTGACTGCCATTTATGTACACAGTGTAGCGTTTTGTCCCTTGTAATTACCCAACCAAAACGGCCCTGATGTTTATTTCTCAAACCTGTCTTCCACCAAGTCTGGAAAAGCCACATAAATGCAGTGTAAGATCCTATGTAGAAACAAAAGAGGATAGAAAGAGAACAGGGTGTGACGGAGGAATTAGAGCCTATTGAACCTTTTTGTCTGGTGCCCTCACCACAGAAAAAAGAGAGGGAGAGAGAGGGAGAGACAGAGAGACAGTAAGAGTGAGGTGTATCTATATATTATGCATATATATATATATATATATATAGCGAGAGAGAGAGAGAGAGAGAGAGAGAGAGAGAGAGAGAGAGAGAGAGAGAGAGATGACACAGCAGAGCAAAGCTCAGGCTCTCTAAAAGTTATCTGACCCCAGTGTGCTGACTCGAAGGCCCTTATTTCTTGTCTTTCTAAAATAAAGCAAACAGCTCTTGTGGGTGTAACCAAAAGGAAGAGAGAAAGAAAGGGAAAAATCCAATACTGCAGGCAAGCTGGCGCCTTTAGAGCCTGTCATCTGTAATGCTCCCAGGAAACCCACTATGTCATAAAATAATTGTGGGAAGACTTGTGGAGTATTTATAAAGCGCTTCCTGGAAACAAACGCCAGACAAACGGCTTGACTGTCCAGTCATATTGCTCAGATATTCCAGTAATAGAATCAACATTTGTTTGTTTTGTTAATAATTATTAGACAGTTAGTCTGTAGGTTTTCTCCAGGTACTCCGGTTTCCTTCTACAGTCGGAAAAGACGTACATTAGCTTGATTGGTGATTCTGATTGTTCATAGTGATGAATAAGTAAAACGTTTTGTTATATGTGATACATTATCAGTGTTTTTTTGCATTACAGATCTCTTAAAATGAAATAAAAAACTTGTATAATAAACATTAGAATTACATGTCAGATGTTGTTTCACCTTTAAATAGTAGCAATGCAATAAGCACAAAAGCTTAGTGTTCGAAAAAGACTAACGCCTGGCCCCAGCCTGCCCCCTCGTTTAAATGGTCCAGAACCACCACTTGATTTAATATCTTTCTTCTGCCTCCTGCTTGGTCCTGTCAAAAGCACACAGTCTACTTTGGTCTTTTTCTTCTTTTCACTATTATTAAATCTAACAATTCATCATCGTGCATACACTACGGCCAGAAACCACTCAATAAGCATTATTGATTCATTTTGGGTGTACGCCTTCAGTAATGTGTGTTTCTGCACCTCTATGTGACCTCTGGAGTTCTCCCCTACTCCACACTCCACTGGGCCGTCAGCCTTAATTATCGCCACCATTTACGTATCCGGCCACATTGGGATTGCGAAAAGTGCTCTAACGTTTACTCGCACTGACATAAGTGCATACAATTGTGCTGTGCTAGGTCCTTTTTAAGCCAGTACTGTACAAGGGGGCTGTGTGATTACTGTTGTTTGGTTTGTAATCACTCACCTAAACAGTCTCTAAACGGACATGTAGTCATGAAGGAGCGTCCCTATGAGGAAAGATTGTTTTTATCTTTAAATGTGGAATGAAAGAAGACTTCATTAAGTTGATGTGTTAAGACATCATGTCTAGAGTAGATGTTATGTTCATGTAGACCAGGGATGTCCAAACTCGGTCGTAGAGAGTTTAGATTCAACTTGCCTCAACACGCCTATTTGTAAGATCCAAGGCTAAACTAAACTCTCTGAGCCCTCCACCCCTGCCGTAGACCCTTGTTGAAAACCAGACTAAAAGGGTCTGGTCACAGATGTGACTATAACTATTAAAACTACTGCTTTAAATAGGGTTAGGGTACTCAATTGTTCATTCATTCATTCATCTTCTTACCCACTTATTCCCTAATTCGGGGTCACGGAAGTTTGCTGGCACCCTGGACGGTTTGCCAGTCCATCTCAGGGCAACAGATAGACAAACAACCACTCACACACACATTCGCTCCATTGGACAATTAAGAATCACCAATCAACCTAATCTGCATCTTTTTGGACTGTGGGAGGAAACCGGAGCACCCGGAAGAAACATACGCAAGCGCGGGCAGAACATGCAAACTCCACACAGAAAGATCCTCGGCCCTGGAATCGAACCCAGGACCTTGTTGTTGTCAGGCAACCGTGCTATCTACTACGCCACCGTGCCGCCCAGTACTCAATTATTTTCCACGAAATAACCTCCAAGTTCCCTTTGTCCTGCAATCACTTTCCATCTTATCTAGCCAAGAGATGTCTCAGCCAGCAAATCTGTACAGTCAGTGTTAATGAATTACAGTTGACAACGCTCCAACTCTGTTGCCCTTCCATTCCTGTTCTACTGCCATTTGCTTTTAAAAAAGTTCAAGACGTTTAAGGACAGTGCAGGTTAACAGCACATTTAGACGGGATATAGCTACCCAAATTGTTTGCAGAATGTTCTCAAAAGTCATCAAAATTTAAGGTAGGAGTATCTAACCATAAGAACAGAACTCTTTTGTGAATAATAAGCTCTAATCCACAGCACCTTAGCACCTACTGGTGGGTTAGAAGTTCCCGTTTTTAATAATACCGTATGAGGTGAGAACAGTAGCACTCTGTACCTCTGAACCTGCTAATCTGCTGAAAACCAAGAAGGAAATATTACATGGTAGTCTCACAGCTACTAATTTGTACCTCAGATTACACCTTTAGCATGCTTTCACAGCCACCATTAAGCCAAAGTTAGATAGAACTTAAAGCAAATAGAATTTCCATCTTAGAATAATGAAGCTTTTAATAGTGCTGCAGACTACACTATTAAGATAAGCATTGTTGAATAGGTAATTCCAGACACCCCTTCCCTACCCCAACACACACACACACACACACACACACACACACACACACACACACACACACACACACACACACACACACACA
>JAOTRA010000006.1:8160011-8178571 GCA_026260255.1 Pseudolaguvia tuberculata | reverse complement strand
CACACACACACACACACACACACACACACACACACACACACACACACACACACACACACACACACACACCTCCTTCTTCCACAGGGCGTTCGATATGGGAGAAGGAGTCATAAAGAAGCAGAGAGTTATTAGCAACAGTAAGTACTTGACCTCATCTGCGACTTCTGGCTTTCTCCCCTTTGGCTGAACTACATACCCTATTTTGCTGGGGGAACCTGAGAAGAGTGGTCACCTTCTGGAAACCACAATTCTAAATGATTAAACAGGTTCCAGAATGAAGAAATGAAAAGCAAACAGTAAATTACTGTTCTTTAAACATACTACCTCTCTTCATCTTCACTGTATCTAACAGGGAACACGTTGAGTCGAGGCATTGGAGTTTTACGGTTTCCTTAGAGAATCAAGTGTCAAAGATCGGCTCATTGTTTCCAAATAACAATCCTAGCATGCGTATACTATCTGCCTGCTGTGTGAGAAACCTCAGTCAACTCTGGAGAGCACATGTATTTATTCACCGTATTGTTCTAACGTGGCATATTGAACCAAGCCTTTGACAATAATACTATTCGCCTTATAGAGGTATATTTCTGTAACTTGTTTTGTAGGGACACAAACATGTGCATAAGAACAAAAGCACAGCGTTTTGAAGGTTAAATTAGATCTGTGTTGTTTAAGCAGACCAGCAATCTTATATGCATGTCACTCGGAATAAAGGAGTCTGCTTGGATAATTTAACCTGTTTACCACCCAGTGAACCAAGTACCACCCATGGCACACTTTGATCAGCTTCAAATAAACTGACCAGTGAGGGAAATATTCAACATCTGGGATCTCTGTAGGCTTTTATTGCCTGGGGAAGTTGTTTTTTTTTCCCACTTCTTCATCCAGTCCGTTTTATCTTGAGTAGATGTTTATAGATAAGCAGCTCCAGTGAATCCTTCACTAACTCAGAAAACTTCTGCCAAGCTTTACTTTGTGGAATAAATTCTTCTAATAGTGTATTAGGCTAATCAAATGTGTAAAGTAAAAGAGGGTGATTTATTTGTGATGGTATTGTCTCTCTTTGGTGGCTTTTAGGAACGCAGTCAAAAAATCCATAAGACACCATTTCAATTTCAACCATTTTTTCTTTGTTTATGATTTTGTGGATTTATGGGTTCTCTGTATTAGTACATAGGCTCAAGAGCATATTTGGTTTCTTTCATAATACCTTATTGTTCTCCTACTTCATGTGTTGCCCATAAATATGCTCTGTACAGATGGTATTCTAGGCATATGTAATTTACACATGGTGTGGCAAAGCCTCTACAGTAACACTGAAGCAAATGCACAGTCCCTATCAAGACCCCTTCTTAACTGATTAATAGCCTCCTGATGCTGTTCCATTTATCACCTTTAAAATGGAAACACATACATAAAGGACAGGAAAGAACGCATAAACCCGGGGGAAAAAAGGTGAGAGATCCTTTAAATCACCTCTCTTCCTCTGTCTCGCTCACCTTCCATTTTCTTCTTCCAGTATTCTTGGGTATCTTGCTGTTCCAGACATGGTCTAATTGTTTGTCGGTGTATGTGCAGTACACAGCCGTACTGAGAAAATGCGTAGCCCAGAATAAAAGCTGGCAAGAAAGCCCATTTTCTCATCCTGAGATAGAACTCTAGGTATCAAGGTCAATTAGCTGCCCTTTTTTTTTTTTTTTTAATAAAAAAGCATCCACATTTCTATGCTGTAATAAGTCATAGTCTCCTATATTGGCGCAGAAGATCAAATAATTTATGTCTCTAATTTATTTTGCATCAGTTAATGTCAGTTTTCAGTGAGGTTATATTACAGCAGTAAGAATGCAGCGAACATGACTCCCCTTTCCTAAAGGCGAATAGATCAAACTTTATCCCCAAAAATATCCCACTTGTTTTAACAAGTTGTACAATTGTGTAATTCCGCCAAAATAATAATTGACACTTTTTTTTTTAGAGGTCACAGCTTGTCATACTGAATGTCCCGATATCCAGTGTCCAGCATTAATAGCTCTGAGACTGGCTTCTGTTCCAGGTTCCCTTTGTGCTAAAGCTAGCTGAACTCCATCAGCCCAGTGTGTGCTCTGGCATGACATTGCAAATGTGCCCCCCCCCAACCTTTCTGTCTGCTTTTTCCAGTTCATGCCTGAGCCACCGCAGGGGCAGACTAAGAACCTCCAGGGCAGCTGTTCTGCCTGATGGGCCCAATTCATCAAACTGTTGCGGGAGGGAGGCCCAAGGGGGCCCATGATCTGGGGGCCTGTTGTTGACTTTATTGTGATAGTTATTAAATAAACCCTGATGAGAGGGCAGAGATAAGAATGCTTTCAACTTGCTCGGTTGGGAGGTGCGTTCCAGACCTGAGGCCCAGCCACACAGGAGGAGATAAAGAATGATGAGAGCTTAAAGCAGGCTGAAAAAAAAAAATCAGGGGAGAGGGACTGTTACCAGTTACCCAAAAAGACGGATGGCTTGCCCTAGGCCTGGGCTGAGTTTCAGAACGCCCCTCACAGTGTTGTAGAGCAGAGTCCAGCCCCCCGGCATATACTGGCTTTCATTCCCTCAGCAGGAGATGGGACAGCTGGGAAGGAGGAGGGGCAAAAGAAGGCTAACACTTCAGTCGAAGGTATTAACCAACAGCCAACAGTTGGCATGTGAAACTCAGTTTGGTTTTCCCCCTGCTGCTACTTACAATCTCGACTGCATTGTAATTGCAAGTAGCCTCCAGTCCCACAGTCCCTGCTTCCCACACCCTGCCACATAGCTGCCGGAGGATGAGCAGGGCCAAGCCTGTAAACATCCCTGGGGCAAATTGAAAAAGATGCTTGAAAATGTGGGAGGAGATATTACCATCCAAACAAAGGAATCCAAAAGTTACTTGTTTTAAAGTTGTTTTTCTCCTATAAACAGTCCCAGAACGGCTGTTTTATTGCTTATTTTGACAATTCATACATTTTGAAAAGTTTACAAAATTAAAAAAAAAAAACGTCAAATGACAAATGTCAATGCGATAAACACATCTGACATGATCCAACAATCAATAATATTTTAGTGAAACCAGAAAAAACTGTCAGCCACAACATGACTTTTATTTTGTATATGTTAAGATATTGGCTTAAAATGTTAAATAAAAGTGCCATAAGGCTGTCATAATAGCACCAAATCGACTAATACTAAAACTAAAGCATAGAAAATTTTGCTGGTTTTAGTTGATTTATATTCTACTTCGGGTGGAGCGGTGGCTTATTAGTTAGCAAAGTCGCTTCACAAGTAGTTAGCAAAGTCGCTTCACAAGTAGCTAGGTAGCAAAGTCGCATCACAACAAGAAGGTCCTGGGTTTGATTGCGGGGTCGGGGATCTTTCTGTGCGGAGTTTGCATGTTCTCCCTGCACTTGCGCGGGTTTAAACCGCATACTCCAGTTTCCTCCCACAGTCCAAAAACATGCAGATTAGGTTGATTGGTAATTGTAAATTGTCCATAGGAGTGAATGTATGTGTGAATGGTTGTTTGTCTATGTGTTGCCTTGAGATGGACTGGCAACCCGTCCAGGGTGTACCCTCGCCTCTCGCCCTATGAGCTCTGGGATAGGCGCCAGCAGAACCCTGTGAAACCGAATTAAGGCATAAGCGGGTAATAAGATGAATGAATGAATGAATGAATGAATGAATGAATGAATATTCTATTTCATACTAAGACACCATATCTTCATGGAGCTTTTTTTGTTGCGCAGGAGCATTGAACAGGGGGGTCTTACTACCAGTGAAAAGACGTGACAGGATGAAAAGAAATGGGCGAGATAGTCACATGTCTATAAACTATTTCTATATGATGCAGACAGCCCCACTGACAAAATTGTGGCTGTCGACTTCACCACTCGATGGACCATTAACACGAGAATTCATTATTTTACTATAACGGTGTTATAACCATCATCATTATCATTTTTAATTCATGCTACCACTTATTTTAACAATGACCGCACGTTTGGAGTCACGGTGTGCCGGTGATGGAATTGGAATTTAAATGCCCTCCGGAGAGGTGCGAACAGCATTTCAGAACAGAAGCAAATACAATAAAGGAAGCAGAGCGAGGCTGAGGTATAACCTTTAAGAATCTGTCGGTTTTCTGTGCTTCGATCCAACAACAACAAGGTAGTTTAGTTTCTGGGATCTGTCTGACATAAAGCTGTACACACATATGGAGAATTCTATAATGAGATGTATGGTGAAACTAAAATAATGTCATTATTTGGACAATATCTTAAAAATATATTCATTCATTCATCTTCTAGCCTGCTTATTCTCTAATTCGGGGTCACAGGGATCTGCTGGACTCTAACCCACTGCAGATAGGGTGAAAGGCAGGGGTACATCCTGGACAGGTCAACAGTCCATCACAGGGCCACATAGACAAACAACCACACACACACAAACACATGTTTCTAGAATCATTAATCAACCTAAATGTACAAGTTTTTACACTTTAGGAGGAAACAGTCATACCCAGAGAAAAACCATGCAAGCGTAGAGAAAACATGCAAACCCCTTACCCAGGAGTCAGTCTTATTGCTGTGAGGCGAGCGTGCTAACCACCGCCCAAGAATAGTTATTTTCCCTAAATAAATGATATTTATGACTTCTCCCTCTGAGGTAACCTTTAAAAAAAGTTAAAGGTTAAAAAAATGTTCTACCAAAGCAATTGGCCAACAATGGAAAAAGTGCATTGACTGATAAAAAAGTTTTGTCTATTTTATCCATCCACATACATTTACGTTTTTTTCCTGATTGGATATCCAAAGGTATAAATACCTTCCAAAAGGCATTGAGGCGGATTTCAGGAGGTGATCTGGGACAAAACTGGTCAAGTCTAAATACATCAGTCTGTTCAAAAGCATATACGTCAGCGCTCGTCTCCTCCCTCACTTTAGCTCCCTAGTTATCCAGTTTGGCCTAACCGAGGAGAGGCTGCCTCTTTATTCAATTAATTGGTACACAAAGATATTCAAATGTCCGGAACCCCATTCAAAACCTGGTAACAATTTTGGTCCTTATAAAATGATTTCTTTAACGTTACAGCTAGTAGTCATGCGTGACTGGACAACGATTGTGGTGACTTCTCGGACGTCTTTGTCACTTTATGCCATAGATCACATGCCGGGCAAAATCCACCTTTACCTAATGCAGTGCAGACAGTGATCTGCTTCATCGACTGCCCACTCTTTCAATTTTAATGCAATTTCGTTTCTGGTCTTATCTCTCAAATCCCTTAGTTGCATTTGCATGCACTGCAGGTTGTAGAGTTCAGTCATGATGAATGCGGATGAAGGTGAGTGCGTGCGTAAGTTCTGTTTGAAATAAATAGGTGTTTTCATGAGTTCTGTTTAGCAGGAAAACACAATTTGTACAAATTTGCATCCAGCAGGAAAAAAACACAGTGACATTCAGAGGGTGTTGCTTAAAGTAATCTGATTACAGATCCTCATCATGTGTGCTGAGAATGTTTGTGTGTGTGTGTGTGTGTGTGTGTGTGTGTGTTGTGAGAGAGAGAGAGACAAAGCGCGAACGCAAGGGAGAGGACCAGCACAGATTTATAATTCAAAAGAGCTCGGGAGAGAAACTAAAATTTAATTGAGGTGGCATCGGGTTTTGGCTCTTTATCAATAATCCGTTTGCAATTACTGCATCGTTTTCTTCATACTGCGGCTTCCGATTTGCCTCTGGAAGAACTCGCCACTGCTGACAGCTGTTTTAACATAATTACTGAGGTGATAGACACTCACTGATGGGGTTATTCTTCAAACAGGGGTAACAAAACGCAGGAAAACTGATGGCGATAGAAAAGAGTAAGCGAGAGTGAGAAAGAGAGAGAGAGAGAGAGAGAGAGAGAGAGAGAGAGAGAGAGAGAGAGAGCGAGAGCAAGCAGGCGAGAGATTCAGTCAACATGTTTATAATATTTAATGTGACATTTCACATTTTTTGAGTTCGAAGGCCATTTAACCCTGCCTCCATTACTAGTGCAATATTAATGCTCTAAAAACACAGATGAGGTGAATGAGGGCATGAATCACATGGGGCTAGGGCAAGAATTATGAATGTACACAACAGCGTGTGTGTGTGTGTGTGTGTGTGTGTGTGTGTGTGTGTGTGTGTGTGTGCGCGTGCGCGCGCGCGCATGTGTCATAGTCTTTACAAGCTTGCGTACCACAAGCTGGGCAAAATGAGTAGCTGTTGTTCAGAATTTTATAATCGTGTTTTATTGAGAAACATTTTAGGGAAATATTTATACTAGATTAGTCACAACACACACACACACACACACACACAGACACAGACACACTTAGTCCTGACAGTCACAGCAGGTGAATAAGAAAATACAGTTGATAAGGCAATAACGTTTTTATTAAGTTCCACCTACATTTTGCACTACCTCAACGGAGTTCTGCTGCAGAAACATTCTAATTAATGATTGTTATAATTTTGGCATCTGGACCCAAGTCAAGCCACCAGGTTAAGGATTTCAGTTCAGAGTTTGCAGCACAGTGAAATTCTTTCTTTGCATATCCCATCTTATTAAGCAGGGAAGGTTAAGGGTTGGGCTTGAACTCAAGTCTTCCTGGTCTTCCTTGATAGTGGTCGGACTTGGGCTCAGGTCTGGTGATGTTATGTAACTTCCCAGAAGCACTCATACGTATTTACTACACTTAAATAACCACCATATGCAGTCAGTCATGTGTCATTATGCAAAATTAAACAGACAAACAAAAAGTCCGCTGCTCCTCCCTGGACAGTAAACAGTTACAGCCATTTCTAACGCAACAAATAACACTTTGAAACTGAATCTGGCTTAAAGGAGATTAATGGATAAAGGTGTGTTTATTCGAAATCTCCCACCCTTGTTACTGCGTTTCACTGCACAAAATTCCATTAAATACCTGCGCGTGTGCCAGGGGCTCTTGGAAGCAGCTTGGCATTTTGATCCTTGGAGATGTAGAAAAGGAGAAGAGGAGGTGTGTGCACACACGTTTGGGGATTGACGAGTCTAAATAATTGATCATTATGAGAACGAGACAGCAAAGGAGTGAGATTAAATGTGTAAGGAACATAGGTACAGAGAGCGAACACTTTAACAGGATATATATATATATATATATATAGAGAGAGAGAGAGAGAGAGAGAGAGAGAGAGAGAGAGAGAGAGAGAGAGAGAGAGAAATATAGACCGTTTTTTTTCTTTGGTAAGACACCTGACAACTGGAGAGAAACTATGTACACACAAAGACCAGACAGAAAATTTATTCTAGGATTTAATAAAACAAGCTTTCTAACATTAAAACCATAGAGGCAGTGCAGGCTCAAATGGTTATTGTTCAGGAGTACAAGAAGACACAAACTCCACCACCGCCCAACAACACCTGGTCCTCCACTGTTGGGTCCTTAAGCAAGACCCTTAACCCTTTCTGTTCCGGAGGCATTCAGTTGTGACAATTAAAACGGAAATTTATTAGAACAAAAATCTGAAATTTGTTCTGTCCATTGACAAGAACAGTCCATTTATTATCGGCGAGTGACGTCAACGTCAAGCACACCCAGGATGCCCCTTCTGTCAAAGTGCTACAATAAAAATCATGGTCCACTGAGACTACTACACACACATACACACACGTCTAGCACATCCCAGTTCCATTATCACCTTTTGATGGCTCAGCCATAATGGAAGCGACAAACACACAGCTAATATTGAGCATTAATATTTCATACGTGCTAGAAAACCAATGCATGCCTTGGTCTCCAATAAGGGTCACACCAAGCTATCAGTCAAGCTAATGAATATCTTTCAGGGTGACAAGTAGCTAGGTTTTATTTTTGGAAAATGCAATCTATTTTTCCACTTTTGGCTTAAGTGTAGGTGGCCATAATGTCAAATCATCTCCTACACCTCCTATTCCTAGACAGCGTGGCTTAGTCTTTATAATAGGTATTTAGGATTTATGTTTTTCCAGAAAGGCTAAGTGCACTGTTTTCTGTGGCCGGACGTGGGCCGGGTTCGCAGTTCTTTGCCAGTAATTGCACACTGACGGGTGAAATTGGTATGTCCAACATCCTTCTCCCACCCCTTTATTCCATGAAAAGGGCAATAAAAACTTGAGCAAAAAAAATTCAGGAAAACAAATTTAATACAGATTAAGAACTGGGCTGAATTGAGCATTGATAAGATGTGAAGGATCAGAAAGAGAATCAATCCTATGTTTATTTAGGATCCAGTTCTTAATTTCATCATTCATTTTTTATTAAATCACTTCCTTTTTGGAACTGGTTCTCTTAACACTTCACGAGTTCTCCTCGTTGGCCGGGTTTAAGTGTTCTCCTCTTAAGCACTCTCAATAAGAGGAGAGGGAAAAGGTGGTATTAGGCAGAGAGATCAGGGCAAAATGGCAGCTGCCAGCCGGCTGAGTGTCACATAGCTATACAGAGGCTTGTTGTAAGACCCATTAATCCACACCCTGGTCACGTTTCTTTACATTCCCCTACACTATCTACAGCTCCTTCTATAAGTCAGCGCTTAAGTTGAATTAACGCCGGATTGGATTTCCCCATTACTGCCATGTTTGCCTTCAATAGAACAGGGACGTGAGAAAGCTCTTGTTGGTTTTCGTTTTTTCTCTATTAGAAACAATCTGTTATTAATAATCGCTTTTGGTAATATTTTTCAATCAGATTTCGATTCCAACTTAATAAAAATTTAGAATAAAATATTAACTCCTTAGTGAGTATACCTCACTATGTGTGTGTGTAAAACAACCTTAGACCTGAAATAGACTTAATGTATCATGTCTCATACATGCAATTTGAATGATGCGGGAGTTTCTTTATTATTATTTTTTTTACTAGCCAACGGTTTGCTCTGTTTATTTACACAATTAATTTAAAAAGTATCTGTCAGTATAATTGCCTTTTATTCTGCAATAGGAAAAAGTAGCAATTAATCCATGGGCCGAGTGCAAGACAAATTGTGAGTGATGATGCGTATCGATCACTGATGAACAGTAGCACCACTAGTTATCTCCGAGTCAAAGAAAAATAAAAACAAAATATTGGTTCTGCAATTTGGTTAAATAATGAAAACTGATCATTTTATCACAACTTTTGTGCAGTTTTATGTAGGTTGGAGATGAGATGTGTGTGGTGTGATTTGTCAGTGTGTTTGATAGACAGCTCACAGATTAGACATGTGCATGCCGGGATTGTGATCAATTGAGAGTATAATCACAATGATATCAGAAGAAGTATGTGAGGAACGGGAGGGGGGGGGGGAAAACTATCATGAGTAATATGACCCAATTTCCTGCCATGCTTCATTAAAAAGCCAACGTAACGTCTCTCTGATCACATTAATTTCCTAACAGCTTTATTTAATAAAAAAGGACCAGACCGTGTACAGCTATTAGCATAATATGGAAATCATGGTCATTACTGACATGAAGTGTATGAACCAAACTGAGTGCCAAATAAAGGAGCCGCAGGAAGCACAGGAGAGGTGCCGTTGATCCAATATTGAGACCTGATTATCAATAGGGAATTGGAAATTAGCCTAAGAATCAGCATGAGGAACAGAAATTGTAAGACGCATAATCTGTTTCCTCTGTTTAGCAAAAAAAATTAATGCCGTCAGAGGCCTGCCTGGCTTCACAAGGCTGCTGTATGCGGAGTGTAAATAACTAATTAGAGCCAGTAGCAATTTCCGTGATCTGCAAATGACTGGATGAGGGGAGGGAGGAGAGGACGCCCCACCGCACTCCGTCTTTCTAAGCTCTTCTGCCTACCGCTCTACTTTCATCTCTTCTTACTTCTGGATACATCTAATCTGGCTCCCTGCCTTTCCCTTGTCCTCTTTTTACACTATTGTTCCCCTGCACTCAGTATTCACATTTCCGCGCTGTTTGGTCCCCACTGAGCTGAAGGAGATTGTTGCCTACTGTGTATAAAGAAAATGTTGGAAAATTGCAGACAGTTGATAATGTTAACAGAAACTCTTCTATACAGTTCTGTTTCAAACAGCCGAACAAGCACCAGAGGGTCATTTTGGGCGCAGGTACAGTTAAAGCCTCGCTCTTGTTTTTAATGAAAATGTTTGCAGACACGTTTTTATGCCAATTACATGATGTACGAGAAGTACACAGCTTCATGATTTTTTACTTTGCGACAAATATGCCAAGTTTTTGTCACACAAAAATCTTAAAGCTAGTTTACGTCATCCGGGTAAAATCATTCTACACAAATCTTTTATGACAAATGATACAAATGACTTCCAAAACTTTTATTGGAATATTTTGATGTAAAAGTACTGTGAATTTTTGCTCACCGGTTTGAGTAGCAAGTAGCACGTTTGACATCTGTTTGTATTTCCATTTCTATTCTGTCTTGTTGAATAGTTGTTGAGTGAGTCTGTGTGTTTGCTTAGGCTCTTGTTGATGTTCATGTCTTGTCTTGTGTTAAGTTTGGTTGCTTTTCCTTTTTGACTGTTAAGCATTGTTACAATAATATCTTAAGTTGCCAATCAAACCTCAGTTTCTGATAAAAATGAACCTGGCCAAAATGCAACTGGGACCAATATATCAATGTCAGACCAATGGTTAATGCAATGTAGTTTCAATTAATCCTTTAAACCACAGTATCTGGTGCTGTAATTAAAACTACCAAAGCTTTCTGGTCTGACTGACACACCAGAACCAACCAGGACACAATATTCAACTCAAATGCAACCGTAAATGTATTTTGTGCTTTGTAGGTTAACTATAAAAAATAAAAAATAAACTCAACTTCGCTGTAGACAATGATTTTACAATACTCTGGGGAGCAACTTCTTCCTTAATTGATTTCTTTACCTTGTTTCATGTAGTACAAAAAAAAAGCCCTTCCACGCTGCTTTCACATTAGAAGGGCTAGCCAGTGATCCATTTCTCTTCATTTATGATCAATGATGAGCTCTCTTAGCAAGGAGACAGCGCTACAGTTGGTGATTTATCGATTTTGTTGGAGTCATACCGCATACATGATAATGAGCAATTTAATACGTTGCCAAGCCGTGAACGCTGAAGTGTTCTCAAATTATTACAACGCCGCCTCAGTGCCTTCTCATCGACTCCTATTTTCCCAACTATTTTTTATATGGTTCATGTGTTGAAAGCCACAAAGAAATTACATCCATCTGCTTACAGAGCCTGCAGTTAGTGGATTAAAGTTGTAAAATTGCGGATTAACATGATTGCAGCAACCAGATGAGTTAACGTGTTGCCTTTTTAACACTTTTCACAGTGTGTAAAGAGCATGTAGAGAATAGGCTGTCACGCTATAGTGCTGATATGCGATGATCTAGGGGGTTTTTTTTTTCTTTGGATTCATTCAAATTGTTGTAAACTTTGTAATATTTGACCAAAATGTTTTCCTTCACATTCATTCATGTGCCTTCTAATCCTCTTATTCCCTAATTCGAGGTCACAGGGTCTACTGGAGCCTATCTCAGCGCACATAGGGAGAAAGGCAGGGGTACACCCTGGTACATCCATCATAGGGCCACACATAGGCGAACAAGCACACACACTCACCCCTATAGGCAATTTAGAGTTTTAGGCCTTTTTTTTTTTTTTACATGTACACAGCAATCAATAAAAGTTTAAGAAGCCTAAGGTCTGGGGCATATTTTGGATTGCTGATGATCTGAATCAAGTTACGTTGTAATAACAGGCCAAATTTATGCACAAATCTGCCTGCAATCTTCAGTTCTAAATAAACTTAACCCACTTTCCACTGTTTAACTAATCCCTGTTGTGCCCAAACGGCTCTTTTCTGACCCTTCAGCCATGTTTTTTTCAGTCTCTAAACAAAACAATAAAAGCCCAAGATAAGACATGACAGCCTACAGACCCAAGGACTTGTACTAATTAACTTATTTAAACACGGACCCTCCTCCAACCACTGTTCAAAAATCATTACCAGTAAAGGGGCAAAAGGACAGCGATTGGGGCAAGCAGGATTGTCATTAATGATGGACAGAGAACACACACTCTCTCTCTCTCTCTCTCTCTCTCTCTCTCTCCACCCCCACCCCTCTCTCTCCATCTCTTGAGATGGACTTCTTTGAAGATTCAGAGGTAGATTATGTGGTGTTTAGGGGTCGAGGTCAGTCCAAAAAACTGGGATGGTTGTGAACAGTTCCAGACTTCTGACCTTTCATCTCTAGCAAACAGAAGCCAAATTTAAGTGTTTATTACTGTGAGAGGGCCTTGAAGGGGGATGAAGGCAGGGAGGGGGGGGCTTGGGGTTGTACGAGGACCTATTTATTGTAACAAAAGCAACAGAACAATAAAAAGAAATTGTAGATACTGCAAGATACAGAATAAACAGGTTTAAGGATGTTTTCTGTTAATGATTCAAAATCACATTCACCCAATTCCATCAAAGTTTACTGTTCACCAATGCTGCATCAGGTATAATGAGGGATGAATTAAAAGGCAAATTCCGACTGCAAAAAATAGTCAGACAGAAGGAAAAGTTGTGGAAACAACCATACATTGTGGGAGGAAACTAGAGTCACTGGAAAAAAATATGCAAGTGCAGGGAGAACATGAAACTTGCACTTCTTCCGGTGAGGCGAACTTGCTAACCACTACGCCACCACGCCAAAGTAAAAAGATGCAAAAGAACTCAATACAATTTTCCCTTCCTTATTTTTATTACCTGCACCAGGGCGCAAATAATCTAGAGTGAAATGGGTGGAGGGTGAAAAGAGGAGGCACAAGGAAAAATAATCTCATGAAAGTGGAGTATGTTCTTTCCTGGAGAAATTACATTAGCCTTATTGTCGATGCTGAATCCGTCAAGGCTGTCCAAACTTCTTTGTTTTCACTGAGGCCTTTTAATTTATTTCTTTATTTCATTTCTTTATTTGCAGCTTGCTTGGCATATCTTAACCCTCCTTCCTCTCTTACCAAAATATTTAGGGTTTGCAGTCACAACACGATTTTAAGTCTGTGTGTTAGGGTTTATCTGTAAATGATTCAAGTAACTCGGATAACTCATCTGCAGTTTGTCCGGAAGTAAATTGCGACTCAATTATACACACTAGACACCAGGAGAATGCTGAGTCGTGGAGTGGCGTGATGCATACTGCAAAGCGTACGTGTCTCAGCCGTGCTATTGAAGGCTAATAGAGACGTGACAGGCAGTAGATTGAAGTCGAGTGGGAGAGAGGCTGAGGGAAGGACCTTGCGCTCTTCAAAGGAAAGTGGTTTGGAGGCTAGTACCGGGCACAAGTGATCGCACGTATTGTAATTAGAGAAAAGACCATTATCTTGCAAAGATGTTTTCCTTCACAGGCCAGAGGAATATTTGCCTTGAGGATTTTCTCCTGCAAGTTAATAATAGGAGTGTTCAGGTTCATTAGCAAATCCAAGCCTTCTCAGCTCTCCGCACACATTTTCCAAGTCATGCACCATTTTCCTTCCTCTGTATTGTTACCTTCACACCTATCACATTCTTTCTATGCACTTTCCCATGACCAAGATAAAGCCTTGTAATGAAATTAAAGTCTTTATGTACAGTTAAACATCAACGCTACTGAAAAAAAAATCCAAGGAAAATTTATCCCTCATAATTTCTCCATTGGAATTACCAGATTTATTCAACTGATTATTTAAGACATTGACTATTAATTGGGTTAAAGTGCTCACAGGCATTATTGGGAATTCACATAGCAGAGGCCTGAAATGAAAGCCTGTACCATTAATTACCAAACAAAATCATCTGGTCATTCTTAAGCTCCATCGTCCCTTTGCACATTTAGACAGATCAAACCTAAAAAAAAAAAAACACCTCCATCTAACTGTGGCTTCCGAATTTCCCACAGAATGGGTACGGTTAGTCTGGAAACACTGGCATCTCTATCTTATGCACCGCTTCACTCTAAGGCTTTTGCTTGTCAGCGTTCGTCAGTTCAAAGGCAGCTGCACCAAAAGCCACATGGGAGGGTTAAACGTGAAGGGGTAAAAAGGTTTGCGTCTGAGGGCTTGGAATAAACCTAAGTAGTGCATTAGAGGTAGGAGGTGCTAACGAGAAGAGCAGGCCACCGAGCTCTGATTGAGCCGCATCTGTCAGACACGTCAACAGCAGCCACTTCGGGCTGGCCTCGTGCGCGTGCAAGAGTAATCTGGGTGGCCACATGGTTTTTATTAGTTGGGGCCATGTGCACACTCGAGGGTCCAGAAAAATCAGTAGGGGTTAAGGAGGAACACAGTGATTTTGAAACGGGTGCTGCTTGTCAACAACTCGAATAGCAGACAGAAGGTATTAATGAGTGTTACATGATGCCCATTTCATTTCTGGTCCAGGTGATTTCTAACCAAACGAGGCCAAGTTTTTTCTGTGCTCATCTACACTAGTCTTTATATCGGCTTCCTTACCTTCCATATTATTTGTTTTCTTAGCCGGTCTTATTTAAACTCACCTCCGCCTCCAAATGATCTACTGACAACTCTTCTATTATCACCACCACTTCACCTCTGCAGGCTGTCCAGTCATCTAAATTAATGGGGGGCAATTATTAGGCCTTTTTAAATACCAACTGTTCTGTTTAACCCCAGCATATTTATGCTCTTGCTTCTTTGAGCAGTTAAGAGTGAAAAAAATAACCCCGTGTGGCTGTTTTTCTGCTACGTCAATCACAGGTCATAAAGCAAAGAAAAGCTGTTATCTATTCAGACATAACCAGGTTCAGTGTGGGGTAACGTCGTAAAATGAAAAATAAACTAGCTAAGGAACAAAGTGAATCCATAATGGATTTCCATCCTGTGACCTAGTAAACTACTAAACGACAAAACTACTAAAATAATTTCTTTTAGTTTATAACTCCTAAAAATAACATTTAAAAAAAGTTACAGCAAAGTTTGGAGACCCCAAAAGATTTCTGTATGGTCTGTATATATAAACCGAGCGAAGAATCGATCAGCAGCACAGCTTGTGGCCAATGTGAACTTTTAACAGCTACATTACTCATAGTCAAAACCCGGCGGCAGCGGCGGCAGCAGCAGCGGCGGCAGCAGCAGCAATCTAACTTAAACTGAACTTCAAAATGTAAATAATATCTACGCTTTAAAGAGTTTATTGACCAGGAGTATTTTCTTTTATTTGTAACTATAAATCTTTAAAACACAAGCGTTTTATACAATATTAGCAGTTATGAATCCAGAAGTCTTGGTCCATTAAAGTAATATTGAATCTGCATACAATCAAATGACTTTTTCTGTACTATTTACGACGGAAATTAGTTTATTTCTTCAGGATGCAAGGAAAACTAACTGGCCTCTTGCTTCATTATATTAAACGGACATAGGCTCTACGTTAGCTGACAGTTACATTCAAACCTAGAAATCATGTAAATGGAATCTAATAGAGGCAAATATTTTTAGACTAATTATTCTTCTTCTTCTTCTCCTTTCGGCTGCTCCCGTTAGGGGTCGCCAGAGCGGATCACTCTTCTCCACACTTCCCTATCCGCTACATCTGCCTCTTTCACCCCAACTACCTGCATATCTTCCCTCACCACATCCATAAACCTCCTCTTTGGTCTTCCTCTTTTCCTTCTGCCCGGCACCTCCATCCTCAACATTCTCCTACCAATATACTGCATGTCCCTCCTCTGCACATGTCCAAACCATCTCCACCTAGCCTCACCTTGTCTCCAAAACATCCTACATGCACCCTCTCTCTAATAAACCCATTTCTAATCCTGTCCATCCTTGTCACACCCAATGAAAATCTCAGCATCTTCAACTCTGCTGCCTCCAGCTCCGCCTCCTGTCTTTTTGACAACGCCGTACAACATCGCTGGCCTCACTACAGTCCTATAAACTTTTCCTTTCACTCTTGCCGAAACTCATCTATCACAAATCACTCCTGCCACTCTTCTCCATCCGCTCCACCCTGCCTAATTAAATGTGTAAAAAAGCATGTTTTCTCCAGAACAGAAAACTCTAAAGTGTCCATAACAGCAGGGGGAGGGAGGTGGGGTGTCCGTGTGTGGGATGAAGAAAGTGCACTGATACGATACAGCAGGTGAAATGGTGGCTGAGTGGTTAGACGGTCAAGGTGTTGGACTGATAAAAGGTAGACCAGAGTTCGATTCGCACCACCGGCATACCACCAACGTTGTATTAAAGAGAGAAATGTAAGTCGCTCTGTCAAATGTTGAAAATTGTATACAACTGAACTGTAGCTGACCTCAGCCCATCTTTTAATGCATTAATAATCTGTAAAACTTTTTAACCATGATGTTTTGAGAACATTAAAAAGAAAAGAAATTTGGGTGTTAAATTTGCTATCTAACCTAAAGGCCTGTCTCTTTTAAAAGTCATGCTGCAGGCTTATTAATTTGCACTTAATCTCAGTCAAAAAACAAATGTTCGTAAGATGGAGTTTTGAAACAAATAGCATAACACGCGTTGATTAGCAACACACCAGTGGTTGTGCTCATTAAGGCATTTAATTGCTTATTTGCATGGATTGTAGTGAGGGAAGTTCTATTTTTTTTATAGGCAGCATGAAGCTCATTTTCACACAGAGGGAAGAGAATTACAAGCCTTCGTGTTTCGATTTCTAGGATGTGATCAAAAAAAAAAAATAAGCAAATTCAACCATAACACTTTGCTGAACTGACAACATCCATAACTCATAGAAATTCTTAAAATGCTCAGTTCATCCTCTTTACATCTAAATACAATTTCAACATTTTTTTAACAATAAAATCAAAAGCCAAGTATAAATAGAATTTAATCTACAATACAAGTTTACTGTAAAAAATATCACAATGATATCACCAATGTCAGGGCAGTGGTGGTTACGCCACTGAGTTATAGATCGGAATACTAGGACGACCTGATTTTTGGTCTCATCACCACCATGGAAGACCAAGAAAGCCTGGGTTCAAGCTCAATCACCATCAAGGAAGAGAGCAAAAGAACTGTTTTGAGCGTCCAAGTTGGGTCCTTGAGCAAGACTTTTAACCATTCCTGCTCCAGAGGCACCAAATCTATTTTTGTCAATGAACCTGCGACCTGTACAGGGTGTACCCCAGTCTTTCGCCCTTTGTCCAGCGAATTAGGGAATAAGCAAGTTAGAGGTCAATTGAATGAATGAACTACATGCACATTACATTTTGACAGTGTAGGAAAGACTTTACTATGACAGAAGTAACAGAAGCCAGTGCAACCAACCATATGTATTTTTAGTAATTCAATAGCTAAAGCTATTATCATTAAAAGATTATACTGTAAGACTGAAGAAATGTCCTCGAATAATTCATTCTGCATTTGCTACTGCAAGAGCAGAAATGAAAATCTAACTGCTGACAGTTTTTCTCAGATTCAAGATCACAGGATTTGATCTATTAAAGGCGACACATTGGAGGCATGGGAGACCATATTACCACCGTCAGCGTTGGCGTCCGGTATTACAAAAAGAAACAACAGCCTTCATGTTATCGATTTTTTTTTCTTTTGTCTCTGCATTTTCAACCTAATGACCATTACTTGATAAGAGCCGTATTGAATTTCCTGTCAAATATCATATGCATAAAACCGCTGAAAGAATAAGCTATAAAGCTATAAAGAATAAAAAGGAATGCTAATAATAGTTCACTGTATGGAAAAGTTATTATTGTTAAAAGTTATTATTGCCATACTGTACTGCATATAACAACATCTGGTAAATGCAATTTTCAGATACATTTTTTTGCATTATTGGCACTTACAGATGTGGAGGTGCAAAATAAAATAAAAATTTAAAGAGCAAGTCTCCAAATGAAACTTTATCTAATGAATGGTGTAGCTAATTCTACCAGTGAACATTTAAGCAAAACTGTCACCTAAGGGAATTCCACCAGGTCAAGCTAGTGAATCTGCATCATTTGGGAAATGGTGGCTCAAATGGTTAAGACGCTGAGTTCAGGCCCCAAGTCGGATGGGTCCTTGAGGAAGACCCTTTTCCTGCTCCAGTATTATAGTCGAATCTGCACTCCAACCCCCAACCTTTCAAGGTTGGATATACGAACAAAAACACTGCCTACATGTTTTACGGTGTATAATCATACAAGTGACAAAATTGGACATAATTTTTTGGAATAAAAGAAAATGTCATATAAATTTCAGTAGGACTACGAACAATACATCGGACAAAAACAAGAAAAGAGAGAGTTTGAGTCACAAATTTTTGTTGCTGTCTCATGCTACTTTAGTTAATAATATCGTTCTACACTTCATTAAAGTTTCCCTGGTGTTGCAGTCTCAAATAGTACAAAATCCTTTTACCCAGATGCTCAGAGCCTCAGGGTCACCTTCACAGAGCCCAGCATCATTTAGGTAAAGTTTGTTTTCCTCATACAATGTTTAAAAAACAGCATAATCATTCTTGCTTGAATGACACACAAACACACACACACACACACACACACACACACACACACACACACACACACACACACACACACACACACAC
>JAOTRA010000006.1:8141058-8159760 GCA_026260255.1 Pseudolaguvia tuberculata | reverse complement strand
ACACACACACACACACACACACACACACACACACACACACACACACACACACACACACACACACACACAGGCATTTTGCTTTTTAAAAATGCTACCCAAAACATCTGCTTACACATCTGGAAATATTAAAAAAAAAAAAAAATCCACATAATCGGTTAATTTGTCTTTGGCCAAATGTTATGCTAACACACCTTAAATGCTAAATGAAATATGTACATTTTGGACAAACAATAAAATAGGAGTTTTGTCTATTTTGACAATAAGATTATTAACATAATTTTAAGAGGCAAAGATTTTCTTTAGTAATTACTGCCTATGATATTCAATGATCTACAACCTATTCTCACTTGTTTTTCCGGGTTCGATGCAACAATGGCATGACCTTCATTTGAAAGAAACAATTTACATTTCGTTTTAATCAGATTTCTTTTGGAAAATACAGCACAAAGGCGGGTTCATTTGTAAAACTGACCCTTTTAATCCATTACAAAAAAGATACTTGAGACTAATGTTAAACATACTGTAAATGTAAAAAGTAGATCAATTAAAACTCAAACCAAATATAACCAAATATCAAAGCTTGCAAGTCTCAACAAAAAAGCTTATTATAAATTGCACTTTAATGGCCATAATGAAACTACCCATCAATAAAAAGCAATATTAAGGCCTATGAATTATGTTTTACTTTTATCTGAATCTTCACTTCTTCCATTTCTGTCAAAAGCAGCCTTTGGACTTTTCAATATCCAGCCGTCTTGATAACAGACTATGACTAGTAGACATTTTAAATGGATGAGTGAAAACAAAAGGTCTGCAGAGATGCACTGGAGTGCGGAAGCAGACAAATGTCTTGTAGGATGATGAGAGGATGTTGGCTGGAAACATTGAATTGTAGAAAGCCCCGTAGGCTGCTTATCTAGTGCAGATAGCAGGTCCAATAGGGGGGCGGTGGGGGGGGGGGGTGTACAGGTGCTTGGTGACCCATGGCAAGGTTCAATTAGCATTGGCAATTTATATATACTTTGTGTGCTGGTGCAGCAAGAGTAGAGCTGTTGGGCACAGCGGGAAAGGGGTGTAGGTGGTCAGCAGGGCGAGATGTTAGTGTTATTGCAGGAGTATTAAATATTAATGTGGCAATGGCGGCTGTCAGAATCTCTCCGTGTAACAAAAATAGAAGGGGGCTGATAAGGGGATATGATGTGTAAATGTTAATGGTTTACTGAAACAAAGAATAAGACTGGGGGGCATCACCAAAACACTTCACCTATAATACGTTTGACCTTCATCTCACTTTATCCATAAAGCAAATGACCTATTCGTATAAAGTGACATTTATCAAGTCCACCTAAACTCTGCCATTTCCTTACTGACAATGGATGGAGGGTTTGTCTTTTACTATTCCTGTCGATTTGTCCTCGGTGAATCCTTCATAAACAACAAAATCAAAAAGCAATGATTAGATTAAGCGTGAACTTTAAAGTATGCAATTTGTCCTTTTCTCTATTTTCCACGGCTGTGCTAGCATGGTGGCCAAACAGACGATGCCTGATGAATGGTTTAAAGTAACGAATATGCTGTGAAATGCCTTGAATGAACAAAATCAGAGATGTAATTATCACTCTGTCAGCATATCATTTGTTGGAATTGGAAGGCAAACAGTTTGTTACTTGGGGCACTTCCTCATACATGAATGTCTGCTCAAGAATTTGAAATGACACTTAAATTGCACAGTCTGCCTGTACACATTGTTTAGGTTATAAACAAAATCTTTTGCTGTAAAGAAAGCTTAAATTCCCTCTGCATATCTGATGTGGTTTTGTGGTTAAAAGCAAATAAGCTTTGTCATGCAGAGCCCCCACAGATGTACAGTGGTCATGCTCTTGAAGTAACGCCTTTGGGGTATTTGGTATGGGATCTATTATCCTTCTTTTAAATGAGCCATTATTTACAGTACCTTGTGAAGGTGAAAAGCAAACATGTCTGGTAGTCTAGGAAAGCCATTTACATGGTGGTGAAATCTACAAATGCACGTTTTGCATGTTTTTTTCAGCGAATGTAAAGTTTTTTTCTCATTAAAAGGTGAAAAGCATAAAAATACATTTTCGGCTCGTTTAACAGGTGAAAACGTCTTGCAAGTATGTGTGCCACATACCCAAACCCACGGAATTTTTCAGTGCTAACGACATATACGTTATTAGCCTGCTTCATTATCATTGATAAAATGATTGTGGGAAATAGGGTTAATTTATGGCCTTCTTTGTAGCTAAGCCCCACTATATTTACATGCTCCTGGTTTGTTCTTCCAACAGGTCTAAGAATGTAAAAACAAATGGGGCATCTGTCCTCTGAAAACAATTTTCCTGCCAGACAGGGTGAAGGTCTTAATGGAAACAGTCACTTAAGCTCCATTTGCAATTTTAGGCTGCCGGATTGCACCTGGGCATCAGGTTATCAAGTGGCACCACACTGTCCGGCTGAGATGTCACGTTCACCACCAGGCAGACAAAGAACACTGATGAGAGTTAATGTCAGGTCATTTTGAAGGACTCTCCAACACTCCCTTATGATAAATGGGCTTACTTCAGCAAATGAACTTGTGTGAATATATCCTAATATATCCTCGTTGTAGAAGGTCCTTCCTTCCTCTACGTCTCAAATTATTTTGGAACACTTTTTGTTTCCATCTCGTGGTACACAGCTGACAATGTGTGAGACCTGGCTTGAAGTAGAGGAGAAGAGTTAGCAAGGACATCCCATGGCACCATAGCCTTTTTCCCCCTCATTTGATTAGACGTGTGGTCTTTGGCAGCCTGAAAATCTCAAAGGCCGCCAGGAGACACGTTCAAGCAAAATTGCATTTTTACTGCAGGGCCTTTAGGTACACGGGTACCACTGATATGTCCATCATTGTGTACAGGAACAGGCCTCGTCTCAAGTGTCTACGCTGGAACGTCTATAGCTGCAGCCTATCTTAGCTTTAGGTGCAGAGCTGAATCATATTAAGCCATCAGTAGAAGGACATGGTGACAACAATCACCGTACAGTAAGTCACACGCAGTATAAACAGTTATAGATCCTGAAGGACTCTGTCGTGAGACTTGGGCTGTCGTTTTCTATTGCCTTTAATACCAAGATGGTAAAATGGTGGTTGTGTGGAGGAGGACTAGGGGAGCAAAGCCCATCAAGCAAAAAAATTACAATATAACAGTAACTGTAATCTTGTGCAATGGTTTTCCAATGAAATATACTTCATAAGAGAATGTATAGACTCTGTTGGTAGGACGAAATATGATTTCAGACTTATATGTTGTTCTTGCAAGTTTTGGAGATTTGCAAGAAATGTTAATATACGCTGCTCATTATTTAAGTCGTAAAATACCACCATATTGATCACAATATCACAATGAAAAGATTCCCTTTAAAGAGCCCATTGAAAAGGATTGCTAATGTCTATAGACTCCAAAAGCCCTGGATAAAATAGCGGATGGGGTTCCAGGCATAAATTCACACCCTCCTCTATTTTAGTCTGGCCAGTATTCTTTTTGCGATTAGGGCTCAAAAGTTATGATAATGTTTAGCAGATTCGCTGCTTGAGCTGTTCGCTGGAGCAGATAGTGCATTAATCACAGCTGTCTTGGCTAGCTGCCGCTGCCTGGTCACAGGTCTCCCGCTGCATCTCAGTCTTGCCTATTGCTTGTATATAAGAATAGACACCACTCTGCAATATCCACTAATGTCAACTACAACCGTCTGTCCATCTGTCCCTCTGTCCAAAATCGTGTAACTTATGCATGGGCAAATTTTCCTCAAAATATGCAATAAACTAATTCTTACAAAGGCAGCGTTATTTATGTCAAATATTTAGACAGATGAAAACATACCATCGGCCGTGCAGGCATATGTGAGGCTATCCATTTCCAGGTTCTTCAATGATTCAAACCCTGAGGGGTAAGATCTCTTCCACTGAGTCACATAAATATTCAAAGCGGTGCCGTACCGTGGAGGGACCTCAACATCAGCACACTGCAGGAAGTGCTTGAGGATCTCAAGAAATGGAACTGTTAGCATCGTTAAGGTCTTTGCCTCAGGACTATGACACCTTGACTCATCTTGGCTTAATTCATGGCATACAGATGAACGAAAGCACTGTTGAAAACCAGAATCTGGGGCAGATTCTTCAAAAATGTCCTGTGTGGTTGAGGGGGCTTCTATCATTTCATCTTTGAAGATATGGGTTATGAGCAAAGCAGAGATGATGTGCATCAGTTAACCTTAATTTATAACATTAATCAACATAACATCTACAGATTAAATCACCTTGCAAGTAATTAAGGTAAAACAAATGTCAATATTTTTTTCTGCTTATCTATTCTGATTACCTACGACTGACACTCAAATGCTAATCTCTCTCTTTCATCTGTTTATCTGCACCTTTTCATTATTATCTCATGTTCAGAACAAGAACATGTTTCTTTATTTAACACTTAAAAGATCTCTTTTAAATAGGACCTGTGATGTATAATAATAAATAATAAAGTCAATTGTCAAAGTAAGTGTTTTCAACAAGTTTTCTGAACTAGATTAATGGACTAGCCCAAAACACAGGGCAGGTAAATAAGAAATAAAGCCAATGAAGAACATGCTGGCAAATAAAATTTTAGCCAGAAGTTTTGTTGTTGCCTTATTCATTATCTGGTAACTGTATTATTATATTCCAAGAAACTGTTGGGGGGAAACCATACCATTTTGTTCATAATAGAAATCAACTGATGGTGATCAGGGTTGTGAGTTTTAAGCATGATAAAAAGCTGGCAGTAATTTGATAAAGTTTCTATATGGTTGAAATTTTATTTCCTGACAGACTAGAACAACCTTTAACAGTAGCTAGTTTATGCGTACATTTGGCCATTCAACATATAATAGCTGTTCCCTATTAGCTTCTTTTCAAGCCAAACATGCCTTGGCTCCAGAGGTGCTTTTCCATAGCTAGAGTCTTATTGGTCTGAGTGTCAGTGCTTCTACTAGCCAGCCAGTCGAACCTGATGAGAATGGCCTTTCCTTTCCCACAGAGTCTCCTAATGAGATGGTGGTTGAAATCCCTTGCTCAGTATTTCTGGTGCAGAAATGATTCTCTTTGCAGCCTGAAGCCAAATATGAAGGGAGGAAAAAAATTCTAGCAACAAGAAAGTCACAATTGCCAACATGATTGGCAATGGAGACTGGGGAAGTAGTGAGTATTCCATGCTACCTAAATTGGTCCAATGAGCAATTTTATTCAGAAATAAAGAGACTGTTCTTGAAACCAAGTAAAGTGATGGCAAGTCTGGACCTTAGCATCTCTCAAACCAACAATGAGGGTAGACATTTACCCGCCGAATAAGAGACAGACTCCAAGAACGGTGTACATATTTTAGTGGCCATCTATTCCAGGAGCTGTGTTCTGAAACAGCCAGTTACGTCTGCAGGGAAATGTCTTACAAATCAGTTGGAACGAATGCTTTAGATTTGCTGCATCTGAGAGCACCTTTTTTTTTGAGAGAAAATGTTGACTGGTTATGGGTTTGTATACGAGTCTTGAGACTTTTCATGTACAAATTGGATGTGGTTCTGCTTGCAGAAACTTTGAACTTTTACTGTGCTGATTCAGCACAGGTCTGTTTTGAGTTTGCAATAAGACCTAACCTGATATGCCTGACTTTAAGCTATCTATAGCTACTAGCTGGACTCCAGCTTTGATATTATAATACTTTATAATACTTGATTTTACTCAGACAGCGTTAACATTTCGTGCACTGATCAGAGGTTTGGGGACAGAGGGACCAGATGCTGCATTAGAAGAATTTTCCTTAGGATAGGCTCTTTGTTCATGACTTATGTATGACAGTTGGAATAAAAAATAAAGCAAGAGCAGGTAGATGAGACAGGTCAAAAATGGACAAGCAAAGAGCCAGGACAAAACCCAGTGGCCCAGAAACAGCTGTTGTCCATTGCACACTGATGAGTTTTATTGAGATATGGGGTTCGGTCCATGTTACAAAGTAATCCTAGTCACACACCTCTGCTCAATACATCATTAAAGTGCCTGGAATAAATGCAAATAGGGAGTTACAGTTAGGGTAACAGTGCATGATGTTTGTGCATGATTTGTCCATGTTCTACAAGACACTTCTGGGTAAATGTAGTGACATGTGATTCTTGGTCTCTATTAGCTTCCCTTCAGGACCAAGACTGTTGACCACATAGTCTTTGACTTTCTAATTTTGGGAAATTACTTTTGTTTTTTCTTACTCTATTTTTTTTAACTGACCTATTTTATAGCTCTCCATCTCTAACTCCTTTGCTTTCTCTTATCAGCTTCATCACTTCCTATTGTTTTACATTTTCCTCTCTTACTAAGTAGATTTCTTCTTCTGCCTCTTCTCTCTCATTTCAGCTACCTGTCATCAGAGTCTATTGCTTAAACCTACTTACTTTTGCTCTTGCTTTTGACCCTTGCTTTATCTAGTTGACCCACTTCAAGTGACTGAGGAATATAAAGAATACGAATAGTGCAGCATGTGTGTGTTTCTGTGTGTGTGTGTTCTCTTCAACCTCTTACTTTGTCAACAAGTACTCGTTATGACATGGAGGTTTTTTTTGGGGGGGGGGGAGTTATAATTAACCACTCAATCTTCCCTGGCCAATGGTCAAACTCGTTTAGCTGTCGAAACAATTTTTTTCTTTCCCCTGGGCTCATGTGAAGCAGATTTTTTCATTAGCTTAGTTTCTTTTAACGCCACAATTCCTCTACTCATTTCATGATCGCTGCAGGCTCAGATTTGTGCTTCAGCCTCTTACATACATCCTGACGTGTTACCACAAACATCCCCACTCTCATCTTAGCTACACAGCCACCTACGTTGTCTCTGATGAGTCTCTCAAGTGTGCTTAAATACACAATGCAGTAATTTTTTTTCCTCCTTGCCTGAGTTTCATCCTCTCACAGGGCCCAGAGTATTAATTAGAGTTGAAAAGAAAAAGCAGGGGAAAATAGGTCTTATTAAGGGCAGGGATGATCTCTTACTATTTCCTGGGGGTTTAAAGAAAGCAATGTGTGACAGAGAGGATTTCAGCTCACATTTTCACACTTGCTTAATTCAGGATGGAATAAATTTTGGACTGCAGAAATTGGAGATGGGCTGGAGGTGCTGCGGCCTGATTAAAGAAAGAGAAAGAATGACCGAAATAAAGAGGTAGAAATAAATTGACTCATGTGGGTAGTGTATCCATCTCAAGAGACTCTGTCCTACACTCAATGACACATTGAGTTCTGTGTCCTTCAGCTCAGATACATGTGTGAGAAAAAGTGTGTGTGTGGGGGGGGGGGGGGTATTGCTATTCAATACACAAGCTGAATATAAAGTTTTCAGAGGTAGTTACAAAAGTTACAGAAAAAAACGTAAACCGCCGAAACGCAACAGGTTTATTTCTTACCCAGGATATTAAACATTCACTACATTAAAGACCTTAAATGCAGTGCAGATAAACCACCAAGGTTAGATAAGGATCTATGACATGATTGTGGTGTCAGCATTAAATTTGATGACTTGATCTGTATCAGTGTTATAAAAGGTGGAAACTGTGAAAAGATTACACTAAAGTTAACCACAACATTTTTATTGGTAGATATGAAGCATAGGAGGAATCATAGTATCAGAAGTCCAGTGTTAAGCGAAAACAGAAATGTAATTGAAAAACAACTTTTGGATGCCATTAACATTGTCAAATTCTAAAGTGTTATAAAAATATTTTGATCAAAACTAGAAAAAAAAATGCATAAACTGATTCTTATCTAGGCCACAATGGCATTATCTATTATCCTGTTGACAAGTCTGACAAATTAATTGTCCCATATGTACAAACTGTAAAGAAATACGGAGTGTGTGTGTGTGTGTGTGTGTGTGTGTGTGTGTGTGTGTGTGTGTGTGTGTGTGTGTGTGTGTGAGACAGAATCTACACTCCTTGATAAGCTGTTATGTTCTTATCCTCCTAGAACGCCTCTTTTTGATGTTGCTCGTGAGTTGGTCATAGTTAATTATCTTGAATATTTAGCTTTCATTTAATTTGCAAATTAACTTTAAACTCTGCCTCTCTTTGCTGTGTGAAATATTAAACACCAAAAAGGCTGTGATGTATAGTGGGTGGAGCGGTGCGGAATTATTCCACAGTATAAAATAGTTTAATTAACTTGTTGGTTCACTATGAGCTAAAAGCTTTAAAGTGACAGCTAATTCATGCCAAGCAGAAACAAGCACACTGGAGCTCTTAGCGGTAAAAACATAAATCATTAGTGGTAATATTTCATCTGAAGGTGATGGATAAGGTGGCACGGAGATCTGGGGATTGTCAGTAACAACATTGTTTCATTTCTTCACCTGAATCAATAATAACAGGGCTCCAGATATAAAGATAAAGACTAAAATTGATGAAACCAGATACTATAATCACACACACTCAGCAAAAAACAGCCACATGGTTTGTATAATATTACGTGTGTGTACATTAACAGTATATCAGGTTGATGATTACAATGATACAAAATTCTGTATTATAAAGGCTTTACTGCAGGCTGAAGTAGGAGAATCATTCACTATTTCATTCATTCATTCATTCATTCATCACTAATCAACTTAATGCACATGCTTTTGGATTGTGGGAGGAAATCCCAGTACCAGGAAAGCATACCCCTTGCCCGGGACCTTCTTGTGCTAACCATTACATCACCGCGTCTGACAATCCTTCTGAATGTCTCATTTTAAATGGTTTTCTCTTATAAAATATCAAATGACGCTTTTAATTATGAGTAGAATCAATCAGACAACTTTGTTTAATTGAGCTGTTACTAGACGAAAGATAGTATATTAATATAACCCCATAAATATAACTACAATCAGTCTCATTATATAATTGGTGGGGTTAGTCAGTTTTCTGACATGATGCAAATGGAACCAGATGTACATACAAGAAAATATGTATTAGACTAAACATATCCACAAGAGTCCCCCAAGAATTTAATTCATATTTTCAAATAAAAAAATGTAAGAAAAAAACCCCATTAAAAATAAACTGAAAATTTGAACAGATTTGTAAGATCTTTGTAAAACCCCTGCATATAAATTGGCTTCATCCACAGTGACCTTTTGTGTGTTTGTGTCAGCTCTCACAGGAGGGAAAAGAAAATGGCCACTGTATTAATTATTTCCCATCTTATCACACGTCTGGTCTGGTTTTACCCCTTTTCTCTCTTTCATATTCTTGAGGTACGTAATGAGCACTAGCTCGCCTCATCTGTCACCTCCGCGTAACGACCCAGTTGCTAGCAGAGGTAGAGTTGTATAGGAGTACCACCAACGCCAATTAGCAGCTGGTGGCTCAATGGGCACAGTGTGGGGTCACAGGGCACAGAACGGCTCTTTCGATTCGCAAGACTCGTCTCGCAGTGGGACTTAGAAATCCCTCCCTCTCTCACCACCTCGACACAGCGGTGCCAGTGTGACATGCGTGACAGGTGATGAGACGGCGTGGGGCAGTGGAGGGGGTGGGTTGTGAGGCGCTCACTGGCACCGTCATTAAGTCTACACATCAGTGAGACCGTGACCTCCCTGCTCCCTTCTCAGCTGAGGTTTTTAAAAGCTCCTGGGTGTAGCAATCGGATTTGTTTGTCAGCAAAAGCGACACCAATAATGCTTTCGTTTTAACTGCATTCACAATAGACACCCAGATGCAAACACCGAATATCAAACCCGTTTAGTTTGACCAGGTTAAGAGCTTACAATTGGAAATTCTTTAAGTTAGCTCAAGTTTCATGTACATCATTTCTGCCTCCATTTTTATAAATTGTCTTATAAAAGCTGCATTTGGTTAAGTTTTGTTTCACGGTAAAATTAAGTGCATGAATCAAATTTTAAAAACAATTATAAAAAAACAGGAGTACATTATGTCAGGATTGAATAAGACTGAACGATTAGATATATAAATAGTATAGACAGCCATGACTTGCAGCAGGGCCAAAAGACTGTACCGGTCTCTGTGTATAGAGTTTCATTGATCGCGTTGTTGATGGTGATGCACTGACTCGGGGAAGTGTGCTGCACAGCAGTATATCATGAAGCCAAACTCTTGAGCGGCAGACAGACAGGAGTCAGAGAGGATCGCGTGATTGCACTGGTTTCGTTCAAGTCTCTGCATGGCGAACTACGGCTGCTTGCGTGCGGCCGTAAATTAGTCCCAGGCGGTGACACGCTGCTCGCTGGGTAATTTGGACAATGGGGCATTTGACAGTCCACCCATCACATAGACTGCGCCCCAGGGAGTCACATCCCTCTCCCTTGTTTTTCGCCTCCCCCTTGGCTGATGGTGCCACGCTCTAAGTAGCAGCATCATTCTCCAATCAAGCAACAAAATAGCTTTTCATCTGCGGAAAGTGAGAAGCAGGAAAGAGAGAGAGTGTGAGAGAGAGAGATAGTAGAAAGCTAAATATTTTCATGTTTTTTCTGCTGCTCTTCGTAAGCTTCCTGAAATGCCTTTTATAGCCGGATTCCTGTGCATGTTTGCCACAAAGCAAGTAGGGAAAACATCCTTTTTGCAAGGCTTCAAAGAAGAATGCCCAGCTTTGCAATCCCATGCAACAATGTAGCTGCGAATGTACAAGAATTGTACAAGAGGTTTATTTTGATACCAAGACAACTCTTAAACTACTACATCTTCACATGGTGCGCTTTGTTTCTACGACATTCTTTGGAATGCATGGCAGGTTTTTTAATGCTTCTCTCCCAAAATGGAGATTGCAGATAGTGAAGGAATGCGATACGTGCCACAGCATTTCTTACACAGTACAGGCAGAGTGTATTTTGGAGCATATGGTCCCAGCAGGTCACACACTGGGTCAGAAAATGTGCACTTGGACTTCGGCCGTGTGCCGTCCTTGAAGTGCCCTTTACTTAGTTTAGCCCTCAACTGTTAGTCTGCTTTCTGCCAGGTACCTTGTCTGTCTCTCCATCAATCTGTGGCTTATTTCTAAGCCATTGCAGTCACAGCCTTCTTTAAAGACGAAGTGTCAGGCTTTTTTTAATCCCTTGATCCTAAGTGAAGATGGAGCTTCAATACAGAATCTTCTGTCTCTGTGACTCTGGAGAGACGCCAACTTCATAATGGCTTTGCCACTATAAGGTCTCCACCTACCAGTGGAAACTTCATAAATACCTAGTTTATGCACATATACAGGAGAATCATAGCACTCCCCTGGACAAGTAGCCATATTTTTTGTTTGATTCAGTTCGAACCAAGTTTAAATTCAAGGAGAAAGGAAGATAGAACGAATGTCACAGACATGATCATTTTTGTGCACTGTGGCACATTTGACATGGAGAAATGATACAGAGGAAAAGCATGGCACACATTTATCTCAGAAGTGGGGCTCTCCATCTCGCAGGTCGTACACCAGGCACGGTAATCACATATTTTATCTGTCTGCAGGCAACGACACACACATCTGGCCTTCTTTGCACCTCCTGCTCCTAAAGTGACTACAAATGAAGTACAAAGTGACTGTCCATTGTTTGTTAATTAGCTGTTTTTACAATTTTTTGTTGGTTTTCTTTTTTCTGTTGTCCCTTCCCCAAAAATACCACTGTTCTGAAAAACTTTTTTGCAGTATTATCATGTTCATACCACATACCGAATAATAGCTGGTGTTTATTGGAATTTGGAGCATTACACCTCCACCACTGCCACTTGAAATGCAAACCCACTTTATAATTCAGTTTGTTATATTCAACTCTATAGGTGTATTTAAGGCCCCGTTAAGCCAGCCTCTGTAATAGAGTATTTTGCCAAGGAATTGATTGATCAGACCCATCTTACGTTTAATGATGCTGCTTTAAACTTTCTGCCTGATAAAGGGAGTGGTGGGTCAGTGGGTGTGTGTAGGCAGCTTTTTTCAATGGAAAAAATCGTGGCATGTGGAGAAGAGGGTCAGCCAGGCGCTAATGATGGTCGATAAACATCCGCAAGAGTGGGTCTCCTCTCAGTTATTGCTAGATGCCCTATAATAAATGCCTACATTAACGCTCAGTAGCCAGCAACACGAAGATTAAGATTTTAACTGGATTCACCCTTCACGTAGCCCTCTGTCTTTAGGTCTAAGGCGAGCATATGTTTATTTATGAAACGGGTCAGGTTGTAGGCCGAGGTCATGATCTCGCTTTAAAATGTATAATCCTTCATCTCAAGATTCCCAGGACAAAACCTATAGAACCAAGTTCCTTCTGCCAATCTTTACCTTATCGCAGTTACTGTATCGCTCTTTCTTTCTCTCTCTCTCTTTTCAGGACAGGAAGGATTTATGCGAGCGCTCGTCCGTATTCACGCTCGACTCTCCTCGGATGGCAGGGGAAAACAGCATCTCGCTTGATACAGTGCTTTCTTAGGAACGATAAATCTGGTGATAGAACGGAGCTTATCTTTTACAATGGCGTCAGGGAGGAGCATCCTCCAGCTGCTGTCCCAGCTGTCTAAGGCACTGGGAAGCAGGAGACAAATAGATACAACTTGGGGGTTGAGAATGCAGTGCAGGGTTAGTTACACAGTTATCAATAGAAGACACATTAAACCTTACCATAGTGCTACATTCCTCATTCAGATTTGTCAGAAGTTCAGGACTTTGTATAACGCATTCACACCGCAGCCTTTTGAGATTAACCAATTGCAGCGGTTCAAATTGTTATTCAATTTCGATTAATCGTTCAGGTCTACTAGCAGGTAACTATTTTCATTTATGCACTGCAGAAATGGTTGTAGTTTAAAAATATGCTGGTATGGCTTTATTACACTCCTCTGTCATCCCATCATAGGCAAGCACAAATGTCTCATCTCTGACTACACAAGATCCACAAAATGTTTTGTTCAAATCAAAACACTCAGTTCCTTGGCTTTGGCTGCATAAGCCTTTTAAAAAGTGCTTTCAAAGATGATACAGAAAGTTGGCCCCTAAAAAGATGAGGGTTATCCACCTTATCTTCCAGCTTTTGAAGTGCAATCCTGCTCACTCTGATGTGCTTAAGATGTGAAGGCAAAACATCAAAACTGTGTATTAGACCATTTTCATATATCTGATTCATCTGGCTATGTTTTCATATTGGTGGTAATGCTTGTGGGAGAAGGGGGGGTGTGGCTGCGATTGAAAAACACAATTAAGAATAAGAACATTGAGTTTAGGTTTTAGAAATTCTTTGCTGAACCTCAACTAAGAAGCTGTGACAACAAGCATTTACTCTGTGTGACCTCATGTTAAAAGACTTCACGAATGTGTGTGTGTGTGTGTGTGTGTGTGTGTGTGTGTGTGTGTGTGTGTGTGTGTGTGTCAGAAGAATATTTGGGATTTAAAGCTGTCTGCAGCACAGTGAACTACAAAGCACAGTCCCCCAGTCCCCCAGTACATGTGTTTTTATCTCAAAAGAGGTAGCATGGGCTTTAGTAAACGACACACACCGCACTGTATAGTGGCACCATCAGTGTTCTTACCCGCATTCAACGTGGTTATCGCCAGTTTTCTTAAAATAATCTCTCAAATTTATCACACCCCCATCCCTTTTTTCCATTACGCATACAAAAATCTTTTGACGGTGTCACCAATTCAGTAGTGGCTTTGTACTAGTTTCAATGATACAAAAAAAAGCAAACATCAGCAATGGTTAAACGCATGTGTGTGGCCTTTTGAGAGCAACACTAATCAGGTCAGATACTGTGAAGGGTAAAGCTGTGTTTGGAGGAAAATAACTTAAGAAAAAGGCACTGCTCTACATCGGGATTGACTCAATTAGCCTCTATATTAGCAGGAAGAATTGTGTTTTTTGAAACCCTTTTATTATTGCCTTACAGTAACTAAATAATTTTATGAAATTTCTCATTTATAATGAACCAAAAAAACTTTAGGTCCCTAATTGCAGACTGGTGGTGCTACAAAAAGTGGAGCCAGACAGTAGCAGAGTACCACCACGAAGCAGAACACACGCACACACGCACACACGCACACATACACAGGTGAGCACAATGTAAAGTTCAAAATAATTATTCGGTTATTATACTGGCTGATGTCATTAAAAGGAAAAAATCGAACCAGAATTCATTGTGTTAGTGTCCATCAACTACCAAAAGCTAATACAGTTATGTATAATGTATGTTAGCATGTTAAGCATTAAACATTAAACACACACTTAACATCAACCAAGATAACAAATTCATATTAAGTAAAAACTTTTTTTTTTACTTAGATACCTTTTTTCCCCCCTCAGATTTCAGCTTTTAAATTCTTAAATACAGCAACAAACTAACTTTTAAACTATTATAAAATTTTAAAAAGTTTTTATTTCATTAAATTTTAGCGGCTGGTTACTTGTCACTTAGTGTATTCATTTAGTTTGAATAGTAAAAAAAAAAGTACTAAATATCTAAGCCCAAACTATTGTATGACCATGCTGTGGACTGTAAAAATACACTGTGAACACCAGCGTAATCAACCATTTATATATTTCTATATCACTTAAGATAAATTGCCAAAAGTTTAGGGAAAACATTTATTTGTACTTATTATAAATTTTTTAAAGATGAACGTATTAATATAATCTGCTTATGCAGACGAAGTGTAAACAGCAACCACCCACATATGAGACTGGATCATTATTAATGATTATATTTAGCTTCAGAAAGCACCACTTCTTACACACGATGATATAAAATATGCAGAATAGTCGAGCACATAGTGATGTTTTCTCATAAAACTTGAAATTAGATTTTAATGTTAGCAACCTCCTACTGATTAAAAGCAAATTGGGGAATTGGATATTACACGTGGGTTGGAGGTTAGGCTTTGATTGTTTCAGCAAACTGACAAACAGGTACCACAAATTATTCATTAGTGTATGTGAATTAAGAATGGCTGTGACTAAGACAAATATCTAATGCTAATATAAATAATTGCAATTCCAAATACGGCAAATACTTCAAGAGTTCATCGTTGCTCCATGACCACATCCCTCCATTAGAAAAAGAAAGAAAGAAAGCTCACCAACCTAAGTGTTAAGAGAGTAAGGTGTGGTTGAGTTCCAGTCTGACTGTTCCAAGATGGCTTTTATGATAACAGACCCCCGGGTCTTGAATTACATCCCACTGCGCCCCATCAAAGAGTGGCAACCTAGCATAAAGAAACACACACTGTGATGGCATGCAGATGGTGGGCGTGAGGTCTAGATGTTTATTTCTAACACGCATCCTTACTTGATGGAGGTTGTGCGATCCAAATCTGTTAGTACCTCTCCTTAGTATAGGGATAGTACCGCTTGCTCTGTTTTAGTGACTGCAGTGAAAATCCTGCAGTGATTCCTTATGGCTGACAAAAGTACAGACAAAAAACAACAAGACAGTTATTTAAAATTATACATTTCTGCTTTCTGTTTTTATTAAGTTTGTTTTATTTTATTTTATATGTGTGTTCATCTATGTGTGACCCTGCAATGGACTGACCCCAAATCAGTTGGGGAACAAGCGGGTAAGAAGATGAACGAATGAACTCAGGTAACAATAGATTAAGTGAACCCCAGCACAGGGTATTAAAGAGTGCCAACTTAGCATGAGCTAAACTAGGATAAATTTATCATGAAAAAGTCAGCTGATGAAAATTTGCCCATTTAATTAGACACAAGGATTACAGCCGCATAACCCAAGGGGTGCGCTGTGATGGACTGGCGACCCGTCCAGGATGTACCCCCGCCTCTCGCCCTATGTGCGCTGGGATAGGCACCAGCGGTTCCCCGTGACCCTGAATTAGGGACTAAGCGGGTAAGAAAATAAATGAATGAATGAATGAATGAATGAACCCATGAATGAATGAATGAACCACTTACCAAGTTTTCTTCCAGACAAACTTTTCACCTGAAACGAGAAAGAAGTGATTTTCACTCATCTACGATTATTGGCGAATGTTGTAAAAACACATTTTCAATAACGCGTCGATTGGAGCTTTTTTTTCTTGCGATTTCTCCTAACATATTTTGAGAAACGCTGAAATTTCTTCTTTCGAGCGTCCACTTCTTTCAGACTTAATAGTAACTCCATCGACAGTAATAACGCTTCAAACAACAGTAATAACTGCTCAGAATTTATGAAGCATGTTTATTTCTGAATCATATTTTCGGTGGTGGCTTGTGATTGCAGCTGAACAAAGAATCCTTTTTACACAGCTGTGTCTGAATCCCTGATATGGTGAAATGACGGGAACGCCGTGGTAGAGTGAGAGGGAAATAAAGAGAGAGGGGGAAAACGAGTGTGCTGGGCTTTTGAAGGCAGTTTCTAGGTCAACGTCTGGGATGAAGCTGTACACATTTTAAAGGCTTTAATGCACAGAAAGAAAAAAAGGGGAAAGAACACACAATAAAGACAGAGCAAAAATGCAACACTATAAAATTTACACTGACATGTTAAAAAATAAATTTTAACAGAACATTTTACCTTTTAATCAATTATATAAATGCAGTTTTGCCAATAGGTTTGTTCACTTGACTGACAAGGCAAGGAAATGATAAGGATTTTTTTTTTTTTTACATATTTAAGAAGGAATACACAAATGGACAAACCTGTCTATCTGGAAAATAATAATAATAATAGAGCAGCGAAAAAAAGAAAGAAAAAAACAACAATAATAATAGTAGGGGTTAGAATATATGTATAAGTTACAGTTAGGGGATATAGTTTAGGGACAGGAGATTTAGGTTAGGGATAGAGGGTATAGGTTAGGGATAGAGGATATAGGTTAAGGATAGGAGATTTAGGTTAGGGATAGGGGGTATAGGTTAGGGATAGAGGATATAGGTTAAGGATAGGAGATTTAGGTTAGGGACAGGAGATTTAGGTTAGGGACAGGAGATTTAGGTTAAGGATAGGAGATTTAGGTTAGGGATAGGGGGTATAGGTTAAGGATAGGAGATTTAGGTTAGGGACAGGAGATTTAGGTGAGGGATAAGGGATATTAGGTTAGGAATATGGGGATATAGGTTAGAGATAGAGGATTTAGGTTAGGGATAGGGGGATATAGGTTAAGGATAGGAGATTTAGATTAAGGATAGGAGATTTAGGTTAGGGATAGGGGGTATAGGTTAGGGATAGAGGATATAGGTTAAGGATAGGAGATTTAGGTTAGGGACAGGAGATTTAGGTGAGGAATATGGGGATTTAGGTTAGGGATAGGGGTATATGTTAGGGATAGAAGATATAGGTTAGAGATAGGGGATTTAGGTTAGGGATAGGGGATATAGGTTAGGGATATGAGGATATAGGTTAGAGATATGGGAATTTAGGATATGGATAGGGGATATAGGTTAGGAATATGGGGATATAGGTTAGAGATAGGGGATTTAGGTTAGGGATAGGGGGTATAGGTTGGGGATAGAGGATATAGGTTAAGGATAGGAGATTTAGGTTAGGGATGGGGGGTATAGGTTAGGGATAGAGGATATAGGTTAAGGATAGGAGATTTAGGTTAGGGACAGGAGATTTAGGTGAGGGATAGGGGGTATAGGTTAGGGATAGAGGATATAGGTTAAGGATAGGAGATTTAGGTTAAGGATAGGAGATTTAGGTTAGGGACAGGAGATTTAGGTGAGGGATAGGGGGTATAGGTTAGGGATAGAGGATATAGGTTAAGGATAGGAGATTTAGGTTAAGGATAGGAGATTTAGGTTAGGGATAGGGGGTATAGGTTAAGGATAGGAGATTTAGGTTAAGGACAGGAGATTTAGGTGAGGGATAAGAGATATAGGTTAGGAATATGGGGATATAGGTTAGAGATAGAGGATTTAGGTTAGGGATAGGGGGATATAGGTTAAGGATAGGAGATTTAGGTTAAGGATAGGAGATTTAGGTTAAGGATAGGGGATATAGGTTAGGGATATGAGGATATAGGTTAGAGATATGGGGATTTAGGATATGGATAGGGGATATAGGTTAGGAATATGGGGATATAGGTTAGAGATAGGGGATTTAGGTTAGGGATAGGGGGTATAGGTTGGGGATAGAGGATATAGGTTAAGGATGGGAGATTTAGGTTAGGGATAGGGGGTATAGGTTAGGGATAGAGGATATAGGTTAAGGATAGGAGATATAGGTTAGGGATAGAGGGTATAGGTTAGGGATAGAGGATATAGGTTAAGGATAGGAGATTTAGGTTAGGGATAGGGGGTATAGGTTAGGGATAGAGGATATAGGTTAAGGATAGGAGATATAGGTTAGGGATAGAGGATATAGGTTAAGGATAGGAGATTTAGGTTAGGGATAGGAGATTTAGGTTAGGGATAGGGGATTTAGGTTAGGGATAGGATATTTAGGTTAGGGATAGCGGATTTAGGTGAGGGATAGGGGATATAGGTTAGGAATAGGGGTTTAGGTTAGGGATAGGGGATATAGGTTAGGGATAGAGGATTTAGGTTAGGGATAGGGGGTTTAGGTTAGGAATAGGGGATATAGGTTAGGGATAGGAGATTTAGGTTAGGGATAGGAAATTTAGGTGAGGGATAGGGGATATAGGTTAGGAATAGGTGTTTAGGTTAGGGATAGGGGATATAGGTTAGGGATAGAGGATTTAGGTTAGGGATAGGGGGTTTAGGTTAGGAATAG
>JAOTRA010000006.1:8101804-8112045 GCA_026260255.1 Pseudolaguvia tuberculata | reverse complement strand
ACAGAAAGATCCCGGCCCGGGATTCAAACCCGGGACCTTCTTGTTGTGAGGCGACTGTGCTAACCACTACGCCACCGCGCCGCCCATATAAATAGATTATATTTATGTATTATTATTTAAGTACAAATTCAGTATATATGCCTTGAGAGGTTCCAGAAAAAGGAAACCCATAGAAATCATCTAAAGTGATACTCAATAATGTAAGCTAGGGGAAATTAAATGAAGTGCATGAACTGGCTATGTAACTTATGCTAGAATAGGTTAGGTTGCATTAAAAACAAGTGAGGTTTCTTCTTTACACTTATAAATAAAATATGTTTGCTGGCTGAATTCCTTGTTTTTTGATCCATCATCCAGAACAATATACCGGATAACAGCTGCTGTTATTTGTCGTTTCGCTCACCTTGTGTTATCAGTACACGTTTTTACGGTCGCCTTGTGTGCCGCTAGCAGTGACCTGTTTGTCCTGAGTTTAATCTTTATGATGTTTTATCACAGTGTTCAGACCGTCGTCCCTTGATAGAAAAAAAAAAAGAAGAACTGCATTAGACTGATACCCTCTCCCAAATGATTGTCTTTAACATATTTGTACGTTTATATTTGGCAGACCTCAGAAAATCCTTCGACCAGGAGCCTTTGGGGAAAGAGGTGTCTCTAGAGCAGGAAGTCCTCCTGCAGTGTCGTCCACCCGAAGGAGTTCCTGCTGCAGAGGTGCGTTATTTTAACCCCATGCATTCCAGTCGCACACAATACATCAACACAACACACCGCAGCACTCTACTGATGAAGTTTATATCAAATTAGAGGATGTCTATTGTTAGCAGAACAAAAGACAAGCCCAAGTCCATGCTAGCTGACAAGCAGATAACTAAATCGCTAAGCCTAAATGTCAGACTTTGTTTAGAAACATTTGCCTCTGTGGCCACCTGTTAATCTGTATTTAGCTGCATGGGACATATTGATCCAGACATCGATTGTACCTGCAGTGGACTGTCAGATAGACGTAGCCTAACGATACCAGAAAGACTCAGCTAAATAGGATTAATACATGCATCCTTTTCTTTGCTACAATTGGTTTAGAGTTCTTTGAAAAGAAAAAAAAAAAGAAAAAATTACAAAGAAACTCTTAAAAGAAAGGCAAGCGGCTTTACGATGACAAATAAAATGCGATTTAGAACCACTGTGCACAATGAAGAAAGGCCACATCGCACCCCTTGAGTAGAAATTTATGGAAAATCCATGAGCCGAGCATCTTGCTGGCAGGCTTAACCAACCAAAAGGACAGCATTGTGAAGAAAGTTTACTGTTACAACCTCAGGCTCTGTGGAGTTTTTTTTTTTTTCCACCAGCCTCATAATCATCTTAACATTTGTCACTATTAACTTTATCTGATTCACTCCTGTAATCCTGAAATGCCACATGCGACCAGGTGTGTTCACAACTACGGCTCTGAGAATGCGTCGTTGTGCATTAGAGCTGGTTATGTCGGATTTCTGTTTAAAAGTCCCTGACAGAAAAAAGGCTTTTATAAAGGAAAAAAAAAATATTGCTGGCCCTAGGTGTGTTTTCTTCAGTGGTTTAAATGCATGGCTCGCTGCAGATAAGAAGCTCTTTTAAGTCTTGATGCAGCTTCTAAAATGTATTTCTGGATATTTCCCTTACGCTTTAAAGACTTGAGCAAAATGACCGCTTTACATTTATGCCATTGCAGACAGACTTTTGCATGATAGAAACACTAAAGTTTATGAGACAATCTATTAAACCGCATTGCTAGCAGTACTTCTCCTGGTGTGTGTGTGTGTGTGTGTGTGTTATGGGGTAGGACACATAACTGATGATAATTTTTTAAATTTTGATATACTTTATTGATTTCATGAGGGAAATTCTTTTTTGCATATCCCATCTAAGTAAGTTGGTGGTCAAAGCACCGGGTTAACTATTGTACAGTGCCCCTGGGGCAGGAAGGGTTAAGGGTCTTGCTCAAGGACCCAACAGTGGCTTGAACCCAGGTCTTCCTGGTCAACCATTCAACAACTTAACCATTGAGCCACCACTGTCTCACATAATTAGTGTGTGTGTGTGTGTGTGTGTGTGTGTGTGTGTGTGTGTGTGTGATAACCATGTAAAGTCGCATGCACAATAACACACACCAACAACTACGGCTTTGTCCCATTTTATATAACACATAAGAGTGGTTAGTATGGTCGCCTCACAGCAAGAAAGATCCTGGGTTTGATTCCTGGGCAAGAGATCTTTCTATGCATAGTTTGCATGTTCTTCCTGTATTACCATGGTTTTTCTCCGGGTATTTCGGTTTCCTTCCACAGTCCAAAAACATGTACATTAGGTTGATTTGTGATTCTAAATTGGCCATAGGAGTGAGTGTGAGTATGTGTGTGTGTGTGTGTGTGTGTGTGTGTGTGTGTGTGTGTGTGTGTGTGTGTGTGTGTGAGAGAGGTTGTCCGTCCATGTGTGGCCCTGTGATGGACTGGTGACAAATAGGTTTACGTCTTAATATTTTTTGTAAAATACCCAAAGATATGATAAATTATATTAATGTTGCTTTTCCTGTTTATGATTTGGACGATGACTTCAGCTGAATCCGTTTATTAAAATGCTACTCCGATGTTTTTGATTGGTTCTCTGGCAACTATCAGAGAACAAAACATATCATTTCTAGCATCTTTAGTTCCTAACAGTTGAACCCTCACCAGCTTGCCAAATTCCCAAGTCTTTTCTTTTGCAGCAGCAGTTAGTTACAGACGTCTGATAAAGAATTTAAACCTGAACATCAAACTACGTTTTAGCCATAATTATTGCTACATTGTTACTACATCCTGTTATAGAAAAACAAATACTTTCTAACCAATCAGATCCGAGAAGTCAAAAAAAACAACAACAGCACCATAGTAACATAATTCAGAATTTGTAGATATTAAAATTGATTTCAAGATTTTATTGATAAAGTAATGTTCATGTGAAATCCACTGATATTATAAAACACCTTATTACCCTCCGTCTAAAATGCCCCCGAAGAGCATCTGTGCAATAGAAATAGCGTTTAAAAACCATGATCCATGTTCATTACAGAAACCAAGCCAAGGCCATAAGGCTTTATGTGTTAAATAGTTAATAAATAAAGCATGTGCTTGGTTGAAAGTCTCTGCCAAGCGCTAGAGCAATTGTATTAATATGGCTAAGACGATGTTCAGACCATTTTGACCTTAAAGTAATGAGTTGAATGAAGTTAAAGCTGTTAAATGTGTGATAATAAAATCTGTTTTTCCTCCTTTTGTTTCTCTGACATTCATTCTTTTATTTACATTACCAACACAACACACACACACACACACACACACACACACACACACACACACACACACACAATTACAATCAGGAGGATCAGTGAACATGCTCATTTTCATTAGTACTGTTTGGATTGCTAATTAAAATCAGGAATGAAAAGCCTTTAAGTAATTATACCTGGTTATAACACAAAAGATTTGTACTTTAACAAGAATAATTAAAAGTAATTTCTTGTACTTTTATTTAATTTCATTTGCATAAAGTTTCGCTTATATACCCGAGTCCCTGCAGCTACTCTGTACCGCATTCGTTATCACGACTCGTTTATTATATTAGTGTGCAGTTATATATATTGTTGCCTTTATTTATAAGCCACCATGCTGTTTGCTTCTTGCTTCTGATTGGTCAGAACCTGCAGAAGTGCAAGTTAATAAAGAGCTCGTTAAATGACACTATGGTTATATTCTATTGTATAATAGCAGCGTATTCAGGGACATTCATCACATTTACACTTGCAGACGCTTTATCCGTCTGAAATTCATTCATTCAACCACTATAGTAGCTTGGAAGTGCTGGGAATTGAACCTACGACCTTGCAGAATGGACCACGACATCCACATGGACAGATTGATTGAGTAGGATTGTTTTTGTGACGATGAAAAAGAGTCTCCAATGACATTGTCTTTGTGAATCTATAAGCTTCTTACCCAAACACAAGGCATTGGGGTTTCTTTCGTAAGACATAAACCATAATGAATCTTTGCCTCTAAAAGTTTCATCCTTCATCCCCCTTCATTTCTCCAACACATAACCATCCATTCAGCCATCCATTGTCTATACACAGCGGATCACCGTGGTTCACACATTGGACTTGGTTAAGATTTTACGCTGGATGCCCTTCCTAATGCAACCCTCCCATTTAACCGGGTTTGGGACCGGCACTAAGGCTGCACTGACTTGTGCAACCCTATTGGCTGAGATTCCGCCTATTGTACATGTTTATGGACAGTAGGAGGAAACCCACGCAAGTGCTAGGAGAACATGCAAACCCGGGAATCGAACCTGGGACCTTCTTGTTGTGAGGCGGCCGTGCTATCTACTACTCCACCGCGCCGCCTTATTTTTCTGTAACAACATTTCTTTTAATTGGAAGTACTTAAAAATTTATTCTATTCTTTTTTTTAAATTTATTTATTTTTTATTCTTCTGGTCTCTTAATCAAATGAAGTGTAATGTTAGTTACATTCAGCTGTATTTTTAAGGTTGGATGTGTGAGTTGAAACCCAGTGCTTAGCGGGTAAACTCCAAGGGGATGTCAGGCCACCACTTTGAAAGCATCAAGAGAGCCAATTTGGTGTCTCTCTGAAAAGGGGACATTGTCTGACCTGGAAATGGACATTTAAAGCACAGGAACATTGTATGGAAATGCTAAGAGTACTTAGATGGAGATAATCAGCAGGAAGGCTCTAAAAAAAAATAAATAAATAAAAAAATTAATAAATATCGTACCAGCAATGAGGTAAATGAAAAAGAAGAACAAAGATGTGTGTGTGTGTGTGTGTGTGTGTGTGTTTAACACTGGTATCCTTGTCAGATCAAAAGCAAGATTTTTGTTGTACTACATGCCTGATTGATGTCTCGCTCTCTATCTCTCCTCTCACTCTTGCTTTTCGTCACAGCGGTTCCTGCTGTGAGGGCGCATCAAGCTAGAATGGCCATAATGAGAAGTCGAGCAAAGAATGAAATTACACAGATCATGCAATCCAATAAGGATGCGTCGTGTCTTGGGCGGTGTAAACAGCGTGCCTCAGGGCTGTGAGCTCAAACACAAATTCTTTGTCTTTCACGCTTTTGTGTCTCTACACAAACACACACAACAGCTGAATCTTCTTAGCAGGGCCATTTAGCACATCACTTTACCTTTCGCTCTCTCTCAATCTCTTTCTCTCTCTCTCCATCCTTGTCTTTCGTTTATCCTGCTAGGCAATTACATCTGGCGTAAGTGACAACAGAGTGAGCGTTAGAAAACGAGACAATTGGATTTACTCCCCTCGCTGTTCTTTAATGAGATTGGCAGATACCGTAGTGTACAAGCTGAGACGTGGTCAGCAGCTAATGTTTTTTCATAAGAGAGCAGGACGAGTTCGGTTCATGGGCCGGTGATGGTATTGACACTGTACATCTGCTGCCCTGTTGGCATTACCCGAGTGCCAAGATCCGACTGGTAGACACGGCGAGAGGCAAAGAGTGCACAGAATCGGACAGAGCCTGGGTTAACACCACCTGCCAGGCCTGTCGGCTCACATCAGCTCCTCAGGATGCCGAAGGTTTATAAGCATGACTAAACCGAAAGGGTGTTTTTGGCGGCACACGGTGGCATTTGTCATCGCTTCAGATTAGAGATGGCTCACCTCATCTCTAGGTGAAAAAGTAAATCCGTCCATCCATCTATTGTTTACGCCCGCTTATTCTTAATCAGAGTCACAGGGATCTGCTGGAGCTTATCTCAACTGTCATTAGTACAGCCTGAACAGGTCAGCAGTCCATTGCAGGGCTACATTTAGACAAACACCCACACATACTCAATCTGATGGACAATTTCAAGTCACATAATATATATTTATTTCACTGTGGGAGGAAACTGGAGCAACTAGATTAAACTTACACAAACGCAGGTAGAACATGCAACTTCTGAACTGTTGAAATAGAACAGTTGAAATAGAACATGTTCTCCTTGTGCATGTGTGGGTTTTCTCTGGGTACCCTGGTTTCCTCCCACAGTCTAAAAAACAGGTACATTAGGTTGATTGTTGTTTTTAAAAATGGCCATAGGTGTGCGTGTGTGCGTGTGTGTGTGTGTGTGTGTAGCCCTTTTGTAGTAGTAGTTTTGCTTTTCGCCTTGTGATCACTGGGATGGACACCAGCAGACCCCTGTGACCCAGAATTAAGTTTAGAAGAATGAATGAAGAAGAGGGATCAGCAATTGATTTTTAAAGCCGCTGAGTTTGGTTGATTGAGCAATAGAGTTAGCGGTTTAGTGATTAGCCGTTGAAAACAATAGTAACTAAAGAAGAAATCGTTATCAGTAGGTGGTCATCAGTTTTGAGAGAGCAATACTAAACACTGGATATTTTTCTGAAGGCAATGGACTTGTCCCTTTTCTTTTAAATAAATTTAAAGTGTCTTAAAAAGTCAACAAAACCAAATTAGTGACTAAGCGTTTCTGTTTCTGTTTCTCGTTTTGGGTTCTGTCTTTTTGCTTCTTTTTCATTGTATTTCTACAGTCACGTGCTTCTTAAATTTCGACGCTCTCCCGTAGGGAAAACAGATGGCTTGCGGCTATGGTTGCATATGCATTTATAACCCGAAGGGGAAAAAAATACTTTAATTATTCCACCAAAAAGGAAAAAGCAAAGATATCTCCAGTCAGCAGACAGGAACCTGAAAGAGAACGAGAGAGATGAGATGAGCTGAAACTCCAAAGCTGTGGCTCTTGTTTGATCCACAGCTGGCTCTGGCTCTGTGCACAGGGAAGGAGAAACAATCTGATTAAGCAGGGATTATAGTCTAATGCAATCGTCTCTCCTACTCGTGTTGCTCCTACGTTACATACTTTTGTATGATTTAACTATCACTCGTTTGGATCAGGTGAACAAATCCCCAATCAAATCAGACTACAATAAAGTACAGCACAGAGCTTTGGTTTCTCTATGTTTCTCGGACACTATATTACACAAAAAAAGCTTATCGAGGTTGTGCGACAGATCAATTTGTGAAAATGGAATGGGATTGCAGGGACGCACGCGCTCTCCTTTTTCTTTTTCTTTTTTTTTTGCCCTATGACGCAGGATTGTACTGTCCCCATATAAGTGATTAGGATTATGTAATAACGGAGGAAACATTGGTCAAATGTAATCAAAAAAATCTTGTAGAGCAACGCATTATGCTAATGCATTTCTGAAGCCAGCCATTGTGCAGGCGAAAATGTCACCTGTAAATGTAGCGTAGCACCGCTGCCTATGCAAATGCTCACCGTGCTGTTTGCTTCATAAATGAGGCTTACGGAAAGCTGAGCTTTGTAACCCAAACACACAAACCATTAGATAATTCATTTCCCTGTGTCACTCAGGAGGCACATGAACATCCAGGCCAATCGGACTCACTCTCGGAGTCAATTCTCTCGGAAAACGTACAATGTAAACTCTTTTCCAGGAAACGTTTTTGTCTCTCTGTGTGTGTGTGTGTGTGTGTGTGTGTGTGTGTGTGTGTGTTTTCTGAACAGACCAATCCCTTGCCAAAGAGATGTATTTCAGCCGGCCCTTTTCTGGCCCAAACTGGTGGAACTGTCTTCAACTGATCAAACCGTACAAGGAAAAAAAACAAGCTGCAGACATTTATCTTGGCACTTTCTCCTGCCCATTAAGAATCTGCATGACATACTAGGACTGTGGCTTTTTGGTTTTTTTCATCCGTTGCAAAATAGCACAGCAGTTGGGTCATTCATATGAATCATGTGCTGTGACTACATTAGACCCGTTCATTCATATTCTGTGCCTCTCTAGAGTTTTCCTCACATATGTTTCCATTCCCCTTTGGCATTTTGCATTTTTAATGGGTTTAATGACGTGTGAGAGAAAAGATTTCAGCATTAAACAATATTGTTATTATTATTATTTGTTTTCGCTTCCCATGATTTCACAAGCATCTGTCAGTTCATTTGAAGCTATGAATTTCAGCCGGAAGGGGGTCAAGGCTGATTTGGCAACCCTTTTGAAAAAAAAAAAAAAAAAATCCTCACTATTCATTTCCTCTCATGAACTCTTTTATGTGCTGCAAAAGAGCTTGATCACAAGCAACTGAAAGCTTTTTTTTTTTTTTTTTTTTGGCTTTTCTTCACCCTTCATTCATGACCCCCTTTTGCAAGAGAAGCGTCTTGGCAAGCCCATAAAATGGTCTTAAGACTGCACAGTGAAAAGAGTCTGTATTTCTGTTTCTCTCTTCCTTTTCTCATGCCTCTTAAAAACACTTGTCAGAGTGCTTATATAAAAACAGGGTTCAAAGGTGATGGCATGCCGATACGCTTGGTGAATCCGTAGTCATGGTAGCGAGTTTTTCATTCAGGCAGTTGCCGGGCAGGCTGGGGTCCTGCCGGTTACTGGTGGACGATGGTTATTGGCGCACCCTAGGGTAGAGGCCTCTGCTGCCACCGAAAAACACTGACCCATTTTACAGAGCCTAGGAGACAGCCGGAGGAACTTCCAAAAGTCCTCGCTGTGCACTGCAGGAGTCCGAGCCTTTTGCCAACTTATAGAATGGACCTAACAATTGCACCAAATACAATAGAATAACCTTTGGGTGTAGAGATTTAACTAGCTTAGCATTTGCTACCTTGCAACCTACTATAATCAGCATTTTTAAGGATCGTTCACAGAAGCTTGTCAACTCAAATATAGATGTGCAAAAAGATTTCCAGATGCCAGAATGCCTTAAGGGCACTGTGAGTCATGTGACAAGAATCAACAAATCAGCTTCCTCACCATTTCAGTTATTGAGAAAAAAAATGGAGGAGTAGATCATCGTTGTTTTGGGGGGGTTTTTTTTTCTTTCCAGTCATAAATAAATGTTGGTTTCTTGTTGTAATCAAGAGCAGAGCTAATGGTTGCTTAGCAACGACAGATGCCTCCAGAGCGCAAGTGACCGTACGCTTTGAAAAGTACATGCGAATTTGCCCTTGTATATTTTTTTCACCTATAGCAATAATAATTGATATACAGGTCAGAAGTATGAAATCTTTATAACAGAGATAGATATTCAGTGAGAATCAGACTCGAGCAAGGCCACTCAAACTAGCACTCAAACTCAGCATGTCAATATTCCAAAGTCCAGTCCTGTCCAGTGTCCTGTCCAGTGTCCAGTGTACAGGACGGCAACTTTACCATGAGATAATGATTGGACATTATCTTTTACATTCTGCGCTAATAAGAACTAGATTGGTGCAGGCTGTTGATACAGCTCTGTCCTGGTGTGTAGAGTAGCATGGAAATGTTTTTGCTAGCAAGAGTAATCTATAGTAATTAACAAGGAAATGCATAATACATTGGGGCTGTTATTTAAGGTTAATATGTTAGAAACGTTATTTAATGCTGTTGTACAATTCAAACTAGCACTTGTTTATCGAGTTACCTCCTGTTTCCATTAGCCCAAGTTTCGCCACAGTGCCCAGGGATTTATTTATTTATTTTGGCTGATTTTGTAAGTTTACAGTTACATTTACAGTTCAGCATTTGGCAGACGCTCTTTTCCAGAGCGACTTACATTTGGTCTCTTTTTTACAACTGAGCAATTTTGGGTTAAGGGTCTTGCTCAAGGGCCCATAGTGGTTGCTTGGTGGAGGTGGCAATCGAACCCCGGTCTTCCTGATATTAGTCCAACACCTTAACCACTAGGCTACCACTTCCCACACTAGGCTACCACTTCCCAAGGCTATTTTTGTCTTTTTTATTGACTCTGTATGTCTTGAACTTGTCCTCTGTCTTCACTGTTTTTGTCATGTATGTAGCACCATGGGATCCTGGAGAAACCTTTCACTGTATCTTCTGCAGTCATATATGGTTGAAATGGGAAAACTTTGGATTAGTTGGATCCAACTAGACTTTGTATCGGCCTGTGGAGTAAATGAGTGTGTGCACTTTATGTTCTAGATTTGGGAACCTGTGAGTCAGCGCTTCAACAGAGTCATCGCTCTCGACTTCCTTGGATTCGGCTTCTCCGACAAACCTGTAAGCACCACCAGATCCTCTCTACTGTTCCTCTGCACACACTGTTCACTAAGCAAGTAGATTATTTAACACTTTATAGCATTGGTGTGTGTGTGTGTGTGTGTGTGTGTGTGTGTGTGTGTGTGTGTGTGTGTGTGTGTGTGTGTGTGTGTGTGT
>JAOTRA010000006.1:8034103-8064851 GCA_026260255.1 Pseudolaguvia tuberculata | reverse complement strand
CACACACACACACACACACACACACACACACACACACACACACACACACACACACACACACACACACACACATTAAGCAGGGAAAATCTCATTCACACCGTTTAACTGTTCTTTAGTAAAATTATAGGAAGCGAAAACACTGTCGACTTCAAAAGAAACATCCAAAGAAAAACCCCTAAAGAAACAGTTGGGGTTTGTGTGAAATGTCCTACCTGTAATTAGGCACTAACTGCATATGTGGACCTGCAGGAGGTGCTGCAGATGGAGAAGCAGATGGGTGGGAAGCTCCTGGACGAACCAAAGACCCTGAACTTTAAGGACAGCACCCACAACCTGCGTTTGTCGCTGCATGACGTCCCCCACACGCAGTGGAAGAGCAAACTGCTAGCCAAGTACCAGGTCTGCAACTAAAACCGAAATGAAAATACACACACACACACACACACACACACAAACACACACACACACGCATACACACAGATACATACACATACATACACACACGCACACACACACGCACGCATACACACGCACGCATACACACGCACACATACATACACGAACGCAAACACACACATACACACACACACACACACACACACACACACATACACACGCACACACATACAAACACGCAAACACACACACACACACACAGAAATTGTATTTTTCATGTGCAGACTGAGTGAGTGTGATGAATCTAAGAATGACTGACTCTCTGACCTTCTGTGCAGGAGCTGGCGTTTCAGCAGGTGTGGAGTGGATCTCAGAGAAACCTGCAGTGCACCTTCACTCTGGAGCGCTTCAGTGCTGCAACACTGGAGCTGGCCTGTAAACTGTGTGTGCGCCAGGTGGAGGGTGAGGGCCAGATCTTCCAGCTCAACACCACGCTGTCGGAGGTCAGTGAGGCAACTGTGCGGCTCGGGTTTTATTTCTGTAAAAGAGTTTAACAATAGATAACAACATAAAACACATCTGGACAGAGGGTTTGAACCAACGACAAACATTCATTACTGGATGATGTGAACAAGTACTAAAGGGGAAAACGTCTAGGGCGTCCTGCTGGGATCCAGATGTTTAATATGGCCGTGTCATACCAAGTTAACAGCAATAACTGTAAGGTGATAAAATCTGATTCTAATAAGAAACTTGAAGAGGAGCAAAACTTAAGAGGGCCATTAGAATGTAAGTGCCTGTCACATGGAACTATATAACCAGAATACTGTGTCTGTATACATAACAGTTTTAAAAAGACATGTGACTGTAAATCTATTAAATATATATAGATAATAAAATAAAAGGTAATGTAGTATGTAGTATGCAGCGCTGTGGCATAGTGATTAGAATGGTCCCGGGTTCAATTCCTGGGCAAGGGGTCTTTCTGTGCAGAGTTTGCATGTTCTCCCCATGTACTCCAGTTTCCTTCCACAGTCTAAAAACATGTACATTAGGTTGATGGGTGATTTTAAATTGCCCATAGGAGTGAGTGCAATTGTCTATGTGTGGCCCTGAGATGGACTGGCACCTGTCCAGGGTGTATCCCTATGTGTGCTGGATGTACAGACTCCAGCAGACCCCTGTGACCCTGAATTAGGGAATGAGTGGGTTAGGTTATGACAGGTATACATAATAGAATTTATATGTACATTATATAATAACTAGTTTAGACCACACCCACTTTCTTCAGTCACAAAGTATTTTGGGAACTGATGTTGATATCTGGCTTGGCTGTGCAGCAGGAGGCTGGGAGTTTGACAGTCATTCCACTCTGGCAGATGTTAGATGTTTGTGTTACAGATGACTTTGGATGCACAATTAGAGCCAGAGTTTCTGTAGTTTCGGCATCGTGTTTGCACCACGTCAATTCTTTCAGCTAAACTCAGAGCAGCTCTTTGTGAGATGATAGGCTAATCAGCCTCCTGTTCCTGCAGCTGACATCTGTGTGCAACAGAGTGGATTGATGAAGGTGCAGACGGTTTCCCGCGCATCGCTCTGAAGCGAATTACACACTGTTTGATTGCTCTCGCCCGTCACCGTGTCTCCTGTGATGGCGGGCCATCTGATTTCTCCATCTAAACCACCCTCCCACCCCTTCTCTCTCTTTCTCCTTGTCTCTATCTGTGTGCTCCCGAATCACGGAGTATCTCCATGAGTGGCTGGGCACTCGGTTAATTGTCATTAAGTCCTGAGAGCTGGGAGATTGCAAATTTTCGAGTGGTGTTGACTTTCACTGTCTGGGTTCCCACAGGACCTCATGCAGGCTGCCAAAAAACAGCTGCTTTGCCTTAATATTCTACATGCCATGCTGCAACAAGGATTTAAACAATCCAATCTTTTGGGATAAATGATTAATTCATAGTATTATCTCTACCAGGAGTGTGTTATGTTAAAGTACACACAATTTCTGCTCAGTAAATAGATCTGAAAACACCGACCCAAACTCTGTTCCCATCAGCGGTCTGATAGATTAGTGCTTCTGTTTAATCTGTCGGGTGAGTTTCAGATTCCTGTTCTGTAAAGATTCCGACTTATTAAGTGTTCGAGTGTAATATTAATCAAATACAAAAAAAAAAAAACAGCTTGTGAAGGCAACGGTGCAGCCTAAAGTTGAATTGTTTTCAATAAATTTACAGTTTCAAGTTTTTTTCTTTTTCCACAACAATAATTACAGAGGTACAACCTGGACAGGTCGCCAGTACATTGCAGGGCCACACATAGACAAACATCCACTCAAACTCATTCCTATGGGCAATAAAAAAAAAAAGGATTATATGTCAGTCTGGATTTTGAAGTACACATACGATGCCATGCTGATGCCAAACACTGTCATCTCCATGATTTCTCTGTTACCACTACCACTCAGGACTCCTTTTGATTTGATTGACAGCACAAACAAAAGTTTCCAGGGTTTTCTAGAAAGTCCTTTCAGGATCTTTTTACAGCATAAAGTCTGTGTAAGTAGGAATCAGGCCGTGGCGATCACCTGCAGTGAAACTAAAACGAAAGAATACATCATTTCATCCTGCCTTAGAAACCTCATCTCTCTACAAATCACAGCTGAATTTGAGGGATAGACTTTATATTTGTGTCTTGCGCTGTTGTTATTGGAACTTCGGTCACACACACACACACACACACACACACACACACACACACACACACACACACACACACACACACACACACACACAATATTGTCTTTGCAATGTATTTTAACCTTGTGATGCGTTACAAAGAATAAAATGAATCAACCTATGTTATTTATGTCATGATATAATAAACAATACTAAAGTTTTTCCTTTAAAAGGGAGTAAAGTAATAATTACTCCATATAAACATGTAATTAATCAACTTATTTAATCAAATATTAAAGTAAAACCTGCTATGGATTCTGTACATTTCTTAATCATCTGAGTAAATTTAGAATATACCAAATATTTACTTTGATTCTGCTAAAAGTGGTTAAATCGTCCTGTCCTGTAATCTGTAACTCAAAGCTAAATAAAAGCTGTAATAAAAAATATTTTTAAAATCTCTTAAACTAGAAATCATATAAAAATAATTTTTAAGTTTATCCTGATGAATATAATTTTTTAAAAAAAAGTAAAAGGAATTATGCAATTATCCATTAACGTGTTTCCCTTTTGTTAAGCTTTTATTCTATTTATTTTATTTCATTTCTTTACCTTGCTGCTTACTACAGTTGAACACACTAATTAAACCCTGTGGCTGCTTCTCTGTTGTAAAACTTTGTTTCAAGATGATTTTCAAATTATTTTGAAGTGTTTTATATTTTGAGGACACACACACACACACACACACACACACACACACACACACACACACACACACACACACACACACACACACACACCATGAAGTGTTCTATTCACACGATGAAAAGTGATGAAAGCAGTGTCAGATACTGATGTGCTCTGTCTCTGTCGCCACCTACAGGACACGCAGTGTATTGACACATCTCTGCTGGACCCTGCGAGTAACATCACCACACTGGTGGGACCTAACGCCTTCCGCATCCCTCCATCCATCCGGCAGAAACTGTGCAGCAGCTTGGACGCCCCTCAGACCCGCGGCAACGACTGGAGGATGTTGGCACACAAACTAAACCTGGACAGGTCAGTCGTAGTGTGTGTTCCCGGGGTGTGTGTTTGCTGTGAGCAAAGCTAAAGGCATAAAGTAACAAAAAAGTGAGACTAAACTCCAGAAATCTCCTGCGGCACTGCTGCCTTCCTCTTTTTCTCGCTCTGCCTCACTCTCCCTGTGTTTGACAGCTTGTGTGAGAAGTGCAAACTGTGTTTTCAGTTATTGAGTTCACATCTCAGCAGGCGATGTCTTATCTTCAGCAACAGCAGGAGCCTCGGCCAGCGGTGTGTGTGTGTGGGGGGGGATTTTTTTTTTTGTGTGTGTCCAGAAGGCCTTGCGGTCCCTCCCTTTCTCCTCCTTTTCTTGATTTTTCTCTATCTGCTTCCAGTGTCTCTTTTGGTCCTTTCAGTGGAAATAAAACCCCAGAATAACTGTAAAAAATAAAGGATGTTACTGTTACATTCCTAAAGTCATTTGTTTGTACTGCTCAGACATGTAGTGTTGATCACATTTGACTCACAATTTTTAATCAATCTAAAGCTGGTGATCGTATCACAGTTCAGTTCATAAGGTCTCTCGATACTCGCCGGTCAAATCTGGTGGTCTAATGAGAGAGTAAAAATATGGTCATTTTTCAATTCTTTATCTATGACTTTCCTGAAATTCCACTGGTTTATATTACTAACAAACATGAAAATAATTGCATTAACAGTACATAATCTTTTGTTCCTCTCATACAAATATTATAATTTTTTTAATTAATAAGGATTTTAAAAGACAAACAGATGTGGTAGCCGGTGGTTATGGTGTTAGACTGCTAACTAGAACGTTGGGGTTTAATTCTCAGCATCCCCAGGCTACCACCACTGGGCCCCTGGGCAAGGCCCTTGTTTAAACGTATGGGTAAAGTTCTCAAAGAACCGTGCGGGAAAAAAAAGGTTTTAATATTACATACACATGATGAAACAGTCCTTTAAGGCATTTTCTCTTTCTCTCTCTCTCTCTCTCTCTATCTGCTGCTGAAGGTACCTGAACTACTTTGCCACCAAGTCCAGCCCGACCGGTGTGATTTTAGATCTGTGGGAAGCTCAGCACTTCCCCGACGGCAATCTGAACCGATTGGCTGCCGTGCTGGAGGAGATGGGTCGCCATGAGAACATTGTACCCATGGCAACCGAGCACTGATGCCCGTCAGCCACAGTGGATGACTGCAGAAGTGACGGGTGAATAACTGGGGGAAGGAGAGCAGAAGACTAAAACACTGCAGTGGGAACACACACACACGGTGGCTTTTCCCTCACAGCTCTATGCAGGGAACTGAAAATCGCTAACACTTTCGTTACTACGGCGACAAAACAACGCTATAGGATTGGAGGAGAGAGAATTCAGGACAAATTGTACTTTAAGAGCTGTCTGTATATCTTCTGGTACAGTTTGGTTTTTCGGTTATTTTTAGAATCCTTTTATTTTTGTTAAAATTTTTTTTTTTTTTTACTATTTGTCAAATCAGTTTCTTAGGAAACGCGTGACTTCTGCTGTCCAGATATTGGACTTTGTCCATTTTTTCCTCTGACACATATGGGATAATCGGTGAAAGACAGAGATTGATGTGTATATGTGTGTGTGTGTGAGAGAGAGAGAGAGAAAGTGTGTGTATGTTTAGGCAAGGCCCCAGGTAAGAGGAACTTTAATGCATTAAATCCCCCTGAGTGCCATCAACCCATGTCAGTCGTTAATACTTTCCCATTAAAATTGATACACTTAATAAAACGTTCCCTTTATGATGATGATATTTAATATTGCCTCTATTTATACTCATTTATTACTGTCCTTTTATGTATCCCCCCCCCTTCTCGTCTTTTTTCTACTTTTTTTTTTTTTTAAGAAAACAAATCCTGTATTATCTGCCGTGTACGTTTTTTTTGTTGTTTTTTTTTTTTACAGTGCCACCTAGTGGGCATTCTCTGCGATTACAAATTCCCCCCAAAATTATGCAGCTTGTAAATAAGCGTTGAAAACCATTGTACATGTAAAGTGTACCAGTGTTCTCGGTCTCTGGTTGTTACTTTTGGATTAATTGCATTCAGTTGCATTTGTGGTCTGCATCTCAACATTAATTCAGAAAAGAAAAAGTAACATCCAAATACTTGCTTTTTTTCTTTATAAAAAGAAAAACAAAAACAACCATCATTCTTATGGAGGACTCAAAAACTTTCTCTAATGTTTCTCTTCTGTTTTTATCTGCTGAGAAAAACTGATGATGGAAATCAGGTAAGCTTGCAGGAAGAGGAAAAAAGCCACAGACTCGTTAGTCATTTTAAAACAGGTCAAGTAGAATTCATTCATTCATTCATTCATTCAATCATTCATTCATCTTCTAACCTGCTTCGGGGTCCCCCAATTCGGCGTCACAGTGGACTGCTGGAGCCAATTCCAGTGTACACTGGGCGAAAGGCAGGGGTACACCTTGCACAGGTCACCAGTCTATCACAGGGCCACACATAGTTGAACAACCACTTACACCTATGGACAATTTAAAATCATCAATCAACCTAATGTACATGTTTTTGAACTGTGGGAGAAAACCGGAGCACCCAGAGAACCCCTTGCCTAGGAATCGAACCTTCTTGCTGTGAGGTGACGATGCCAGGGAGGATTTGATTAATGAAATATTATTACTACTACTAATAATAATAACAATATCAACAATGGCGACTGTCTACTTAATTGTTATTGTATTAAAAAAAAAAATCTGTGAAGCTGGGCTGTATACAAATTGCAAAAATATAATTTGTATAATCAACTTGAAGCCAATCAGTATTGGACACAAAATTTGAGAAATAACTTTTTTCTTAATTAACAATCACCCCCAAAACTAACAATTGCTGAATAATATAATTTCAATATTTTACCTACCATTTATCTCTCAGTATTAGGATGTGCTACATTGTACATCCATTGTATTGTCTAAACACAGTATGGCACATGTGCTAACTATGGCAACGACACCTTTCCAAAAGTGAATGCTGTTGTCTTTTTTTTCTTTTAGTTTTATTTAGTCTGTGCTTTTGACCTTTGGCAACTTCGTCTATAGCCCGGATGTGAACGGATGCGTGTTTTTTATTTATACTTTTAGGAGTCACACTTCTGGTTGTGGTTCTAGCCAAAGCAGAGCTGCTTACGTTAGAAAGCGGATTGACGAGAAGGCATGTCGCCTCGGTCATCATTTCCATTTTTTCTCCCCTCTTGCTCAATTTAGAATTTTATTTCCAATTTCTAAAGCAGTCTATGCAACTTCTGAATCTTTTTAACATTTCTAAATTCATACAAAGCTCTAATAGTCTCATTCTATACTTCTCATAGTTCTGGATTATTCTATTTATAGTTTGGATGTTACCTATTCTTTTATGGCACGTTCATGATGTTATTTGCAAAAACAAAAATTAAAAAAAAAAAAAGCTTGCATCTCTTCTGTGAAATTTCTGTACAAAATGTAAGAAAGAATTTTTAAACAAGTAATAAATTATATTTATATGCAACACTGAACTCGGCTCTCACCTCCTCCGATTTGTGGGGTTTTTTTCTCTTTTGTTACACCTGAGCATCCACATGTGGTCACATGATGTACAGTGGCTCCAGTTGGATTCCTGCAACACAGTGGACCATCTAACAGTTGTTAACACTACAAGGGGTAGTGTTTCCTAATCTCTATATACTTTACACATACCCCGCCCCCACGCATCATTTGACACTCATTTCAGATTGAAATCCTGCTTTCAGATGTGCTTTATTAAACATTCATTAATTCCAGAAAAAAGAACCCCCCCCCCCCCTACAAACACACACTGCAGTGACCAAGCAACGGTTTCCATTCTGTGAATATTGGAACATTTCATTTTCTAAGCTCCGAGCTTTGAGTTCTTATTTTAATATCCAAAGACAACATTTGTCTTGCAGACTGCTCAGCTCAAAATAGTGCTTTTAATCTTTTTTTTTATTGCTTATTTTGCGGCACATTTCACCAGCTCTGGCTGTGGTTATTTACTCTGATTATAATTGGCTGCCTCACTGCATGAAAAAATAAGCATGCTCGTGTAGGATTTTCCCCCTTTTAAGCAATAGGACACAGTATTTTTGATCACAGGGTCTTTGATATGGAAGCGTGTTCATTATTTGTAGTTGCAAGCAAAGACACGGCATGTGGGGCTTTGAAACCTTTTATTAAAGGGGATTGGGAATGTGAACCTGATACATGATTGTTAAATCAATCCATTTACATACATACTGACGTAAGAGGAGAAAAGGCATGGGTGTATACGGGAACAGCAATCCTATTGCCTACAGTACAGCTTGTGCAGTGAGATATTAACTAATCACAGTGTGCACATTTACCTAATCTGTTGCAGGTGGAAGAAACCCTTTTCAGACGTGGTTAAAAACAGCCTGCTTCCAAGACTTCTGCTACGCAGAAAAGTCACACGGGTTCCTGCCTATCACACAGTGGCACAGAAAGCGGTTGTGATGCAGGTAAATCCTATGGCAAGCAATGCTATCCCGAAATATGATACTTCTTTTAAACCATAAGATGAAACTGAAAATCTCGGACGTCAAACAATCAGCAGGTCCATCAAGCCTTTCTACAAGTAACGGGAGAAAAAAAAAACCCAAACAAGACATTCAAAGTGTAAAACTATGCGGAACTTTCACAACTTTTGCTGTGTGGTCTTTTTTCTCATTAAAGCCATTCAAAATGTCCACGTTAAAATAAGGCACAAACCAGAACAGTGTCCTTATGGGTAAAATACAAAACCCCAAACATTTCACTTATTCAATCCATAATTAACAACACATTTTAATATCATTATTTACATTTATATTTTGGGTTACAGTTATGTACAGGGAGAAAATGGACTGAAAGAAAACAATGTTTACAATGTTGCTTGAATAAACCCAAATCAAAGGGTGATATAGATATGATTATTATATAAACAGTGTCACAATGCACTTTTACACCTATCTAGCGCACATATGATCCGTACCTGAATAATAATGCCAACTTCACTGCTTCTCTTAGTAGCTGAATGTACAGCTTCAAAGTTTTTATCAGTTTTATTATAATCAAATATGTTGAACTACATTTCTGTCTCAGCTTTAATAAGCAACTGTAACTAAATGGGAGGGCAAAATTATAAATCCAAAAGGTTCCCAAAAATCCAGAACAAAAGAGAAGATAATAATTACTTAATTTTATATTTGTTATATATAAAATAGGCTTGAAGGCTTCTTTACGCCCTGTATTGTTTTTTGTTCATGGTACAAACAAATCTAAATTAGCATATTCCAATTTTTAGACACCCTGTATAAATTTGTCCCTTTCCTGGAGCATAATGAATTGCAGATTGCAATTGTTTTTTCAGAACTTGTCATTATAGGAAAGGTCAGCTATTATCAGTATTATATGAAGTGTATCGGGTATTGAATGATGCAATCTTCTGGTCGGTCTTGAAAATGTCTGCAAGTACAGTGACATTTGAATAAGCCTTTATTTATTTGGGCAAAACTTATTTTATGGTCTTAAACCCTTTTCTCTAAAGCATATCTTACCTTTCAATAAAAAATAAATAAAAATAAAACAAAGCCAAACATGAAGGTATCATAAAGGTGTGACTTTAAATTAAAAGGCTGTAGGTGACAGCATGAAAGGCAGTGCTCCCTGCCTCCTCTTGTCCTGGGTGTCATTATGTGAAGAGGCTCTTGCTGGTGTGCACCAGCAGGGGGCGCAACCAGTCCTGTCCTCTGCTGGCTGGGAGCTTTCACAGAAAGCAGAATGGGGCCGCTAGGGGCCTGTCGCTCGGTATGGAGCGAGAGCAGCCGGTTGGCTGTAACTGCCTCCACCGTATATCTCGGAGTCTGTTCCAGTGATCTGAGCATCTCTCACAGTTTAATGTCCTGCGACTCAGACATTTTGGCCAGAGTTTTCTTCACCCTGAGGGCGGTGAGGCGAGAGCCTGGATTGTGCGCCCAGCATTCACTCATCAGTTTGCCCATCTGCCTCAAGCACTGCACACACATACACGAAATTTTCACTGCTTTATTTTAACAGGTTAATATTTAAATCACCTGCACATCTACATAGAACAGGCACAGAAGAGGATTATAGCTAGAACATGAAACAGCCTTAGTTATAAAATATGGACTTATGCAACTACAGAGAAATACAAATGACATCCCTGAGCTGAAATATGAACTAAAGTGTAGGCCAGTGGGTTTCTTGAAAGCATCCCACATAATATAAAACTATAATTAATTAATTCTACCATAATTGAGGAAAGAAGAAAGAACATTGATGGCATAATATGTACCTCATCGCTGGACCAGCGGTTGGCAAATGACGGCCGTTGTTTCTTTATACACACCGTTGCTCTCATATCATCATAGGATGGGTCAGTGGGTACTTGATCATGGTACGGCAACTGATATTCCTCCACAATCCCTGCATGATATCAAACAGTCATGAGCGTGATTTATTTTCCCAATGTTTGCATATTTCACATTACTGAGTCCCATAACAAACATAAGTAGTGTAAATAAGACTAAATCTTACTGACCTCCTGACACACATCTTCTGGCAATCTCCCACAGGATTAGGCCGAAGCTGTACATGTCAGCCATGATGTAGGACTGAAAGTGGTTGCAGTTTAGGGTTTCGTCTAGTACCTCTGGAGGCATATAGCGTTTGGTGCCCACTCGTGTGTTTGGAGGAATGTCTACTTCATTGGTGTCACTGTAAAGAAAGAGGAAACAGGGGTCAGACTGAGGAAACAGAAGACATGCAGTGTTAAACAATAATATTCAATTCATTTGTTTATAAGAACTTTTTTTTAAATAGGAAAAATAATGTATACCAAATTGATTTCTTTACAGATATATTATTGTTCTATTTATTAACTGGAAATAACTGGTGCACAAGAAAAACATGCATATGTCTAAAATCACAAAATACTGCAGTAATTTCTGTTTTAGAAGATGCATTCTAAACGTTACAAATATTGATATGTGTTAAAATATGTATAAAACATAAATATTTAAAGCTTCACAGATGTAGCACGGAATGGAGGATAATTCTAGAATAATTATATTGCATCCAGAGTCTTGTATTCATATTTTAAACACTAATATAATGTAAAACACATTGCAAAGACATTGAAAGCTCTAAAAATGACTCATGGAAATTGTAGCTGCTCTCGATTGTCCTTGGTGTTTTTTTTACTCTCGCAAATTTCCTCATGGTGAAGTAATAGTTCCCTCACTGTGCCTCGACTGTATCTCTAACATTCCTTAAAGTCGTATACCTGATGAATTTGACAGCTAGGCCGAGGTCGGCGATGCAGCATGTGCCGTTCTTCTTCACCAAAATGTTCTTACTCTTAAGGTCACGGTGAGCAATGGCTGGCTTGCCCTGTGTGCCAAAGATCTCTGTGTGCAAGTGGCAGAGCCCTGAGACGGCAGAGTACGCTAAGCGCAGCAGTGCACGTGTATCCAGCGTAGTGGATTTGAGGTAGTCGTAAAGAGAGCCATTCTCGTGGTAGTCTGTGATAAGGTAGAGCTGCGTCCACGAACCCGTCCCCTTTATGTCTGCTGCAATAAAGCCTGTGAAACAACCAGTCAGAAATGAAGACTCTAATCATCTCACTCTTTAACCTGACTTCATAAAGCTTTGACTTACTATAACAATAAAGTATTTATTTCTTTCTTACCTAGTATATTCTCATGCCTCATGAGAACAGTCTGGTAAATCTCGGTCTCTCTGAACCAGCTAGCCTCCTCAGTGGTAAAGAACACTTTCACAGCCACTCTCTCGCCTCTCCAGCGGCCCATCCACACCTCCCCGTAGCGTCCCTTTCCGATCTGCTTCACCATCTGGATCTGCTTAGCTATGGTGCGCTGCACCTGCAGAGCCGAGACCAGGCAGAGTCGTACGGTTGATCGGTGGATTAAACTCAATTAGCAGCTATGATCTTGGACAACATGGCACAGATTTTATTGTACTCAAAAATTAACTGGAATAATATGATTTGTGCTGCGAATGATAAACCCCCAAGCCAGCTGATATTGAAAATATATAAACTTGAAACACTTAAATTTTGTCTTTGCCTTTAGATTAAATACATTTTGATTCATATTTAAATGTGATATCTCATGTCTTAAAAATAAGAGTAGAATTTCAGATTTTTATAAAAGATTTATTTTCTACAGGTATATAGTGATATATGTGAGTATTCAGGTGCAGGTGACGTTTCTCACCAGCAGGGGGAGGCCTGAGCCACTGCCTGAACTCTGCGACTGCTCAATAAGGTCCTTCAAAGACTCTCCCGGGGGGATGTAGGTCTCGTCCTGTTCCAGACCAATAGTATACCGGGGCCTCAGCTCCTGGCGCTTATATCTATAATACACACCAATCAAATGCACTGTTCCTAAGAGTTTATGTCTGTATTTCATTACAAAAATGATAGTAATACATTGTGTAATGCATTTTTGATCAAACTTCAAAATGTCCCTGTATTTAATTCTATATTTAAAATCCAATAAGGGTTTATATAAAGGCTAACATACGTTTTAAAAATACATTAGATTTTCTGAATCCTTTTCCTCATTTGATATTTACCTGAAATAGCAGAAGACAATGATGAAGATGAGGATAACGCTGCACACTGCTACAGAGATAAACAGTGCCATCTGGTGGATGCTGTTGTCCACATAGTCTGCAGTGAAGAGAAGTAGAGAGAAAAAATTCATATTTTTGTTGTAGCCTTATGAAAGATCTCATTGGTGTTTGTGTGTGTATGTGTGTGTATATTGAAAACCGAGTCATGATCGATCACATCCCCTTCCTGGAGCACTGCGATCAAGTTTCTACCTGATGACACCAATGAAGCCTCAAGGTTCTGCTCTCTGGGACTCTAGCCTTACTGCCAAGCTACTGCCTGTTAGAGGTGCAAGCGGAGCCTGTCCACACACACATACCCACACTCTCAAATCATGCCAAACACAATGGACCGCACTGACGCACTCTGCACCAGCCATCTGTGGACAAGCTTCTTCTACATCATCTTAGGAAATATGGTGTCTCTCTAACTCAGATTTGTTTGTCCCCATGTCTCCATTGTCATTTTGACAAAAATAGTGCCCTATCTCTCTCTCTCTCTCTCTCTCTCACACACACACACACACACAAAGAGAGAGAGCAACCCACCCTTTTAGCCACCTCTCCACACAGAAAGTGAGAGGCAGGATGTCTCACTCTGTGATAGATGGACAGATAGCTCCTTGGTGCTGAGGTTGGTAACCCAAGCACTCCCTCGAGTCTGGCTGTCCTTTTCATTACAGAGTGAAAGAACAAGCAATGACGTACGGCTCTAGTTCATCTGCCACCCTTTTTACCACGCACTCAACTCATCCCGGTCTAAAATGTGTGGTTTGTAACAGTTTAACCTGTCACCAACTATCAGGCAGGAGCAGGTATCAGCAATCGGAGTCACTGAGACATACGATCGCAAGTTGTATCAACGTCTGTGTAGCTAAAATCTGTGTGTGTGTGTGTGTGTGTGTGTATGAACATAATAGTGCAGACCTGTTACTCTGATATTTGTTCGGTACCAGATTAAGTTACATATGTAATGCAAGAGTGAAGTTGGCAAGATGTTATCTCGCATGTTGTGCTTCTTGTATTCCAAATGGTGCGCTTGTGATTTATATTTATGTGCTTTAGGTCGTATTTATTAGAAGGCACCTTCGACATATTCCTCTCTACATTCCTACATGAGTATCCAGCATTCCAAGCATTGAACTAATAATAACTTAATTTGTTGTAAGCAAAAGTGATGCAGTTGTTTTCCAATCACATTGTTGTTCAGACTGAGAGTTACTGACTTTGTGGCATATATCATATGTGGAATTCAGTCATTCATTCATCTTCTTACCCTCCTATATCCCTAATTCGGGGTCATGGGGTCTGCTGGAGCCTATCCCAGCTCCGATAGGACGGTAGGCAGGGGTACACCTTGTACGAGTCTCCAGTCCCTCGCAGGGCCTTATGTGGATTTTTTTTTCGCCGGACGTTGCTGTCATTAGAAGATAAAAGAAAAAAGGAAACTTGGCATGGCTGTAATAAGCGCATGATAGAGGGTATACCTATATCAATGGTAGTTTGTATTTGAAGTGGCCTTAAACTTTGGGACACTCAAACTTCACCAAAGAACACAGAATAGAACCAAAGAACCTGTGTGCCATTTGGGACAAGAATGTAGTCTAAGGCCTGTGACACTAATTCATAGATCCTTACTAGGAGTGTGTATTGGAGGCAGGGTTGGGTGTAGGTCTCGGTTGCAGTAGTCCTGGTCAGTACAGCACTCCAGCGCCCTTCTCAAACGGGAGTTGCCCGTGTCCTAGACAGGAAAGTTAATTAACATACTGGATCCTTTTAAAGAAATAAAACCCAAAAGGACTAAAAAATGTAAGTGCATCCTCACCCTGCACTGAAATTCAGAGCCCACCAAACCTAAACAGCCAGAGGTCAGCATCGGGGGACCACCCTCTTCCTCCTCCACCATGGTAAAGCAGTAGCCATCAGTTCTGTGAACATCAGCTCAGTTAAAGTTCCATTATCATCATCATTATCGTGAATGAAAACACCAAAGCAAGTTAAACTGAGATTGTGACGGGTTAATGGAGGTGATAAAAAAGTATTAAACACAAATAAACAATCACTTAACAAACTTTTTAATGCAATTCCAGCATGAAGGCTATTAATTATCAAGGCGCTTACACAGCTGTACTTTATTCTTGTTCACCTAACATGCATGATTTGGACTGTAGGAGGAAACTGGTGTACCCAGAGTAAATCCATGCAAGCACAGAAAGTCAAATTTAGTCAAATTTGTTCTTTATTTCATCAATATCTGTTAAAAAAATGACTGCTGCCAAATGTTTATTTCTATTTCTCTTATTTCTCTATAATATTGACTTTGGTGCTCAGTAATTTCAACACACTGGTTAGTGTAGAGGGATGCGAGTCTCACCCGACACCTGCACTACAGTACAGTATCTCTATTGTATGGAGGAATGAACAGAAGTGCTTCTAACCTGCAGGTGTTGTTGACCGAGTCTTCTGGACAGTGATGGTAACAGTGACACCACAGTGTCCTCTCAGGAACCACAGGCACCGAGCTCCTACTGTCGTCCTTTCGACTATCCGGCGACACCTTCCCAGAATTCCTCAACAGCATTGCGTCCAGAACGTTTGCTGCAGAGGTGAAAAGATAAGTGGCCTCTATTAAGATCAGGATAATTAGTGTGTTACCGTAATTACTGTTTCTCACACTGTGATTTTAACTTTGGTGTGTGTTTTGTGTGGCAGGGACACAGTGCTGCTCTGTGTACCTGTTTTGAATCAGAACACATGATCATGAGAAAAAAGTTCTTTTTGTGCTCCACATGCTTCTTTTCCAAAGTGATACTTTCTATAGCAGCTCGATGTTCTGTACGTCCAGACAATTTGATGATTATTTTATGCCCTTAAGCTTTAGTTAGAAAAATGACTAAGTCTATACAGTCATGCACTTTAAACAGGATTGCCTGAGTGCTACTTAAAGTCCATTGGGGTTTGACTGCACCACAGAGGAAAAGCCACAGATCTGCACGTATAGGTTACACTTAAAATTCTCTAGCTTTCTGTATTGGTTAGCTGAATGAGGTATAATATTCCACCAAATAATGAAGAGGTTCACTTTTATATCCAGCTAAACTAGAATGGTGCATGTGTGAGTTTATAAAAAGAAGCCGTTTTTAAAAAAGCTTTTTAAAGATAAATACTTAAGTAAAACAGTATGCAAGGCAATCTGAGTGACAATAACTATGTCTAGTCATTTGGAAAGACATAACATACTAAAATAAAGGTTCTAATCCTTGTACATGTGCAGCATACAGAAGAGATTGTTGATAGATGTTAGGTATAAATAGACTCAGCAAGTGGCCCGACACCTCTCAGAGGACCTGAGTTTGATGACAGCTTAGTAAACGATTGATCAAAAGATCGACCGCACGTGAGTGTGTGTGTGTGTGTGTGTGTGTGTGTGTGTGTGTGTTTGAAGAGTCACTTTAGGTCGCAGGCATACCCCCAGACTGCTATTCACACTCACTTATTGTAGGACATAAATCAGATGGCATGGCTGAAACTAAGCCAACATTGATCCACTGCCTCTCAGTAGCTCTCAGACACAGTCGTTTATATCACCGTTACACTGTGCACAAACCGATCTGCCACTACTTCATCCCGGGACGGACACACACACAACAAAAATACTGTCAGCTTATATAAATAACAGGAAAAAAATGCAAGCAAGGTTTTAACTAAGCGACACTCACTCAATAAATTATATAAACAAAACTTTACAGCCAATCAAAGTATACAATTACTTACAATTTCTTTGGCACAAATACATTTGAGGAATTAAACGTATTAAATGTATGTACGTGGTGGTCTTGTGAATTGAACCCACAACCTTCAGTTTAGCACTTCATTTCAAAGATACCACAATACCAACATTTTGTTACCATGTGACCCAAGAAAAGTACAGCGTGCAAAGTTTTTGAGAAACAGATACCGTGATCCTTCAGGTAAACAGGATCATGGACCAACTTTACCAGCTTCCTGAAACTTTTGAAAAGCAGTTGCAGTGCACAGAGCACACATTAAGCAGAGCAGCTTGTTAGGGTTGAGCGTAGGCGAGTGATTTGTAACTGAGTCAGGTGCTGGCACCAAATGGCTGGTGTGTATCTTTAAAGAGAACACTCTGTGCCGTGCTGACATAGGAGGTGGCGTGCCGATACATGGCCAGATGGCGCCCAACTCGACTGTTGAGATGAAAGTCTCTGTATCTTTCAGGTGAGTGAAAAAACTTTTAGTGTTAAATCAGGTTAGTTCTGTTAAATGCCCTGACAGACAATGCAACCTGATCACATGTAAAATTGTGAAAACTACATCCCCAATGTCACAGAGTTAAAAGCCACATAAATTACTAGCACACTGTTTATTCTCTCATTTTCTGCCATTAGTAACTCACACAGTCCCTGTAGGCATAATGTAAATTCACCTTTCTGCATTTTCTTGGCTTGTGACAGATGCTTACTGGTGCTTATAATGTGAGACGAAGTTAGGTGCCGATTTCTGACCTGGTTCCTAATTCAGGGGCCAGGAAAAGGGAAGGACTATAGTCAGGGTGTGGTAAGATTTGTAGCCCTACAGGCAGACCTGCCCGGAACCGAGCAGAGTGTGTAGCCATTAATAACACCCGCAGTGTCAGGAAGGCCCTTAAAAGACCTCAGAAGATGTAAACAAAGAAGGGGTCTCAAAAGGGCTACAGCTTTACTGTTTTATACCAGCACCTTCAACAAGGGCCTCCAATCTCTTTCCATCATTCACTCTGTCTCATTTGTCATAAATATAAACTTAAGTGCTTTATTTTTTAAATTAAAATTAATTGCTTATAACGTGACAAAATTGTGAAATGGCAAAAAAGTAAATGGAATGTGCTTTTAACAGACGTCCTTATCCAAAGCAACTTATATTTCACTAATGGAACCAGGTGAGTGAGCACATGAGTGTTAGGGGCCTTGTCAAGGGGACCAGCAGTGTTAGTTTGGTTTGGCAGAGAATCGAACTCAAACATCTGCTCAGCACTATGCTACTGCTTTCTAATTCTGACAATGACATATTGGGGCAGAATATAATGACTATATTGACGCAGGTCTCTGCTTTTATTATTCCTTAAAAACAAACTAAATTATTTATTACATTCTTGATTCTTTCTGAGATTTCTTCTACTGAGAGAAACACACACACACACACACACACACATACAGTCCCTCAAGGCTGGAGGATGACCTGTACCATTAGTCTTGTGGTTAATAAACGTACCAAAGCGATGCCACATTCACCACAAAACAGCTTTGTGCAAAATGCTAAGCTTTTTAAACTGCTCTGTGGCTAAAGCCCTGAACAGTTCTTTATGGGGACTCCACCAAAAGAATAAAAGTCACTGTTAAAGCAAATTGTTTGCCTGTGAATGCTACATGTTGAGTTAATAAAATAAAAGCATAAAAAAAATAACTTGTCTTTATCATTGAGAATAAAATATCATCATAGTTTGTGTAAAATTGCCAGAGTCTCTCTCTCATATCTATTTTGAAGCGTAAGTTAAGCCCAAACTGATGTAAAGTAAATAGCTATTAATGTAGATAAACAGACTAGTTACTTTGATAAAAGTACAATAAAAATGGTAAAACAAGTAAATCTAAGCCATAAAGGCAGGATCACAGGCAAGCCAATGACTAGAAGCAGGACATGAATAGTAGAAAGATTGCGCCCAAGGCCGTGGTTTCATATTCGGATCACCAAAGCACTTTCGATCTGTCTATCAGCTCATTGCGCACTTGTACACACACCTTTAAAAAAAAAACCTGCTGAGATCAGCGATGACATCCAGGCAAGGTTGGAGAGAAACCCGATTCACAGCCGGGACACAGAAACTCACAATAGAAAAAGACACAGACTGATGTGCTACAAGCACACAACTCTGCAATGAAACATGACCATGAATCTTTGACAACATGCAGCAGATCATATCACTGCAACGTGGATAAAAGCGCCGGTTTAATAAGTCTGTATTTGTTTTTTTGAACCAAAGACAGGAAACACACACACACACACACACACACACACACACACACACACACACACACACACACCTGACATTGAATAAAATATAAATAGCGCTGTGATTTCCTGCCAAATTGAAGGGCTCATGCAAAGGGTATCATGTGGAAAAATGTAGGTATGGACAACAGATTTTTCCAGGTGCTGAGAGCAAATCTCCTTCTTCTAAAGAGTTCTGACCCGAACGGCTTCACCCCGGATCACGCATCTATTCATCACCCAGCCATCATCTATCCCCCCACTCATTCCTCTTAACCCCGATTCACTTCAAAGCATTTGCCACACCGCCAACAAACAGGGGCTAAATCCTGAGACGGCGTGACAAACCGGAGTGCTCATATCCATCTTCCTTGTCTGCTCAGACCTCAGGCCACTGTCCTGCTCCCACTACTCACAGCTATGAGGTTTCACGGGTGTGGGCATAGAGCATGATGAAGAGAGCCACTAATCTGTTCCGCATTCGCTTACATTTGTCTGGCTTGAATGTGTTCATAGCGGGACTGGATCCCCTGGTGTCCGTGACCAATGACTAAAGGATTTGTGGGGGGTTCACATCAAGAGAGAGAGTTTCAGATGCATGCAAAAAAAACATCAATCTTTTAATAGTCTCTTAGTCTAGTGGGGATGAGAGCGGGGGCAGAACTTTCGTTGATGAAGCACATCTGATCCAACTCCAGAAAGCTGTAGTCATTGTGTGTGTGTGTGTGTAGAGAGAGAGAAAGAGAAAGGGAAGGAGAAAATGAGAGAGGGGTACGAGTACGAGAGATAAATGTTTGGTATATCTGGTTTCTTTTTTATGTGAATAAATTAATGATCATAAGGAAATTTACTTCAAGAGCAGCTTCTATTTTGCTAACCGGTTAGATTAAAAGAGAGACATGGAGAAAAAAAAGAGACAACTATTTCTAGGTTTCTAAGCCACCATGAGATGTATAGGAGAATTTATTTTCACATACTGTTACCATTGTTTTTACATTCTTATTTAACTACTCAATTCTATAGACGCACCCTAAACTCATTTACATTGCTAACTGCTGTAGTTTGACACTGTATTAGCTCTGTGTGTAAAATATGAGTCATGGAATGGAAACACTCAAAGCATCTGGTTTTGCTCTATTTCTGGCGGTCGGGATAAAATTAATCGCACACTTATTTGCATGAGAAGTAGCCAGCTCGCTCATCCGACACCTGTACCTGTTCAGACCTGTAGTGACTGTGGTGAGACACAAATCCCAGCAACCTTTGCATCTTAGCAAAATAATGCATTAAGATTCCCGTTCAAGAGAAAAACCAGACTAGCAGGAGTGTTACAGAAAGGAGCAGCTGGAGATAGAGATGAGGACCTGACCAAGGTCATTCCAAAAACCACCCACCTGTGTCATCTGATTGCGCTTCAAAGGCATTTGCAAAAAGTCCATCTGATAATGTGCGGTTTTTCTAATTTGGAGCAGAGCTGGATAAACGGCCCATGTTGCCTCCTCAAAAGGTCACCAAGGAAACAGGTGTTCTTTCGGCGATACAAACCGATAACTCCTGATCCCTGGATTCCGCAGCAAATCATTTCCTGCTCTTTGTTCAGCTCCCAAAACAAAAGGGAGCATGTATCAACATATCATATCATATAGCAAGTTTGAACATCTTCCAACTGCCAAAATGATAAGGAAAGTGTGGGGAGACAACCACGCTGGATGGGTGTGCACACAACCCGATTAGGCAAATGTGGTTTTCCCGCTAAACAAACCATTAATTTGTAAAACACTAATTGTATCTAATAGCTATAAATCAAACATTTCTATTTATATTAAAAGTGGCTCGTTTAAATATTATAACGGTGTTATTTTCAAAACATTTTTGCCTTTATTAATATGACAAATGGGTGAACTGGGACCAGAGCAATGTTTTTATTCCCAATTATTTCACATTAACAAAAGGAGTCTCCAGTGTCCGTAACCTGTCAACACAGAGGACATTCTTTGCTGTCAGTGAGCTTTGTTTTGATACTTTTGTCACAGTTTAACCTCAGGAGAGAGAAAAAATAGATCGTATAACATCCGCAACATGTCAATTCTTGTTTTGCAGATGCTCCATGTCATTACATTCTATACTATAGGTATATAAGAGAAATTAGGTGCTGGTTAGTAACTGTTCTAAAAGGGGATAATAATCCAATAATCTACATGGCCCTGCTACAGCCTAGTGTGGTGGATGATATTTCTGTAACAGCACACCTGACCGTATTTTATTAGCTACATGCAAGTGCTTAATGCAGCCGGTTCGTACATTTTTGTTCTCTCAACTCACCAGAGTCAACTCATTAAGCTAACCATAAAGCGTGAACTGGGTTTAATTGAGTGAGTTATAAGAGGGTAAACGCCAAAATAGGCAGGATGATAGCTTCCCTGGTTTAATGGATAATGTAATGGAAATGAGGAAGTAAAATTTAGATCCTATTCAAGTCAGATAAATGAAACAGCATAAACCTTCCCTACTACTTTTACTGGAGCTACAGAAAAACATGCTTATGATGTTCCACGCGACAATAAAAATAATCAACATCCCATTATAGCGTACTGGGAAATGAGCATGAGATGAAGCATGTGATGGCTTTGTCTTCCACACCATGTTTAGATGTAGCCATGATGGACACTTCTTGCGCTCTTTCTCTCTCACGATCATTCATCAATCATTCTCTCACACGCGCAAACACATTCAGACACACAATACCAGAGGGATCCCAAATAAAGCCTCTCGTTTCATAAAGTGCCAGAGTGTGCGTCCACCTGTTCCTCGTCAGTCACGTGCGCTCAGCGTGAGAGATTCACTCTCTCGGGCTGTGTGAGCACACAGGTTGTTGGTTTTTTTTTTAGTGACATGTTTATGACATGTTGCGCCTGTACAATCGTTTGGATTTCAGTTTAAACAGTTTTGCCTTTTGTTACCAGCACCGTAATTAAGCCCACTTGCTTATCACCCCAACCCCCCACAACAGGTTTAACAAACAAGTCACACCGAACAAATGTGCCCTGACCACCTACTTTGTGTTTCTTCCTTCTTACACTACAGGCCACTTGTTGTTCTCTTCGACACTTTATTATCTGACTGCTGTATTACTGAGCAAGGAGTTCCTTTTGTCCATTCCCGAGCCTACTGGCTTCCCTTGTCCAGACACAGGTGCAGGAGACCTACCGCTGGACAAAAAAAAATCTGAGCAGCGGATCGGGTTCTGTCTGGGGAAACTCGATCTACATCCTGTCAGGAAGTTATCCGGCAAACCTGGACCACGGCTGCTGCTTTGCTTCTGTTGGCTTCTTCTATAATCCTCCTTCCTGCCTTTTGGTTTGGTTTATCTTTTCAACTCTTCATTTAACGAGCCCAGTATACACACTGGTGTGCTTTATTTACATACAAAACACTGCTTTATACTAATGAGAGAATTAACATTACTTTATGGCAAAAGGAAAAAAATCTGTGTGGAGCGCAAACACAAACTCGGCCTGTTGGCAGAGCTGCTTTGGCCTTGAAAACATCTGCAAAGTTACAAAGGAGGGTGATGCGTTTCTCAATAACTTATTTAAAGACAACGGTTCAGGCTTGTGTGAAAAAGGTAACTTATTCAAGTAGGAAGAAAGACTTGTTTCCACAGTGCTGCCGCCTAACATTTTATATAGTAGAAAACATCACAGTTTTTGGCTAGAAATAATTAAATAAAGAAATGGAACATCCACAGGAGTGAACCTGTAAATAATCTCATTAGAGTTTCTGTTTATTCTTTTTTTTTTTTTACCAGTCATTGTGCAGTAAAGCGTAAAGAGATGGAAAGAGATCATTTAAACTAAACATGTAATAAAATGATTCACAGCTTCTCTTTTTTAGACTTTCTACCATGTCTTTGTTAAATATAACAAGATTTAAAAAAAAATCAGTATTTATTAAAGCATTTTGTTGCTGGTGAGACATAGCAAATAAATCATTTTTTTTAGCCTTTTCTTTGCAAATGGCTGGTCAAAAGCTTTAGAAAACACCCTAAAATATAGATAATACACCATGTCACAGTTCAAGGTTTTTTTCCTCCTGAAAACTAAAGCTCGATGTAGCCATGTAGATGGCTTTTATTCCATGTGCTTAGGATGATGCTGATGTGCTTTATCATCAGCCCAGGTTTTGTGGATAAATAATCTTTATACCAGTTTTTTCCAATTGCTCTTGTTCTTTCTTCTCTTAGATTAGATACTCGTAGGTTTAGATGACATTTCCAGAAACTGGCAAAATTCCACCTTGACACAAGCACGATCACGTCACAGGAGCCACCAGTCTCAGTCCTGGACTCACAATACCTGTCTGTTTTTTTACAGATGTGTTTGATTATCTGTGTTTCTTACAGATGGGTTCAAGTTTAATTCTTCAGTTTAGTGACCCCTGCTTTAGAGTATTTTATGCAACTAGGCACTGTGGAACTCACTAGCACTATAAATTATGGCAGTGATATCAGTCCATTAAAACGTTCTGAACATTCAGTTATTTGTCCCCAAGCTATACATCTCCCCTCTGTTGGTCTCAATTCAGTTTGCCTTTTAGCACATACGATTATATTTCTGCATACAATCTTCTCTTGCTGCCTATGAACATTTGTTTTTTTGTAATTTGTTTTGCTGTGATTTTCCGCATTTGTTTTTGCCACATGACCTAGAAATCTTATCGTTACAATATTTACTTTTTTTTTTCACACATATATTCTCATGGTCATCTGATATCATCTGTCAGAGTTTCATTTAAATTAGTTTTACTAAGAAATATGCAAAAATAGTTTAAGGGGTTTAGTCATGCGCAAAAAGAAAAGTATAATAAAAGAAAAAGAGAAGTGTCTGATTTCCTCAAGTAATCATCCTCAGTAAATTCCCACATTGAAGGGCATAAGCAGATAACAGCCAGGCTAAGATGACCTTGCTCACGCTGCTGAGTCTACACCATGATAAAAGACGCTTCTTATGCCTGATACATTCCCAACGGCTCTGTGACGAGAGACACGCAAGCATGTCCAAACAGTTACTTACATATGAGCAACAATTCTAACTCAACACTCAAACTGCCAGTAATTTCCTGCATATCTTTAATGAAGACTGTAAATCTTGGACCTGTGCTAATACAATAAAAATTGTGGTGGCGTTCAAGCACTTTGTTCAAATTAAGGCACCGTGGCACAACAATGGACTTTCAGGAAAGATGAAACAGATAAAATAAAATCTGTATGTATTAACGTAACATAACATGTTATCAGTGTAAACTTTGCTATAATTCATTATTTAACAAGATATTCATGCCTATACTTAAAACATATCCCAAGATTTCTGCTATATCCTGCTATTCATAGCCTGGTCTGGTCAAGTTAAATAAAAAAATATTCCCAGCATTACTCACATTTCAAAACATTACAAATTACTTTTGGAATATTTTAATATAATTATTTTATATAATGCACATGTTCCTGTTCAATAGACATCAATAATAATAACTAATTATAGAGTGCAATGATACAGACACTGTTTTCGTGACGTGAATTTAAACATTTAAATAGCGTGTGCGTGTCCCATATATACAATGGAGATTTAGTGTAGGTAAATCAAACAGGTCGAGAATATTAAGGAGCGGTCACTCTATTTGCTTAACTCGGTACCTCCAGCACTTCAGCATAGATCTGTATCATAAATGTTTGCTCTTTCACTTATCCCGACTGTTCAGTAAAATGCAATCTTATCTGACAGACATGTTCAAAAAGTACTCGATTGCCATCATCGATGATTGCTAGACTCAAATCATAACAATAATAATCCATAACAATTGATGTGTTTGTTGTCTTAAAAAAATAATACTAAATAATAAACTGGGTATACACATTTATTTTTATAATTATTTTTTTTAAATTTACAAACACAGCTGGGTGCTGTGATGCAGCACTTGCGAATCACAGCGCAGGGCCGCATTGATTGTGTGAGCAGCTGAAAAGTTTCAGCGTGTATAAAACTCTGCCAGCTGTAGGATATTTCTGATGCTCTATAAGACTCCGGCTGAGTGACAATTATTTTAAGTTTGTAAAGGGTGCATGTGTTGGTGTGTGTTCAACTGTGTTTGAGCAAAAGAGGAGACAGATTTTACAGCTTGACGCCCAACTGTGTGCTTGACAAGTGTCTGACAGCTGATCAGTTTTCAAAGAGTCCACCAAATGCCTCACAAGCACGTCAAAAGATGGAATCAAAAACACAAGGGGCTACGGAATCCATGCGGTCAGTGGAACCTCGTATAGTGATCATGATTTAAATTTTAGCACGACACCTGTCAATTAAAACACACTGTAATTCTGTCTCTATATAAACCATATTAGATTTTCAAAAATTCTGAATGAAGGCACTTAAATATCAGTAAGAAGCCTCGTTCCAAACACTTATCATCAGGTGCGGTAGATGAAAAGTTTACACTTTGGTATTACTCACCATGAATGTTGACGCTGAATCCCAGCAAAAGAAGAAGCAGCAGCAGCAGCAACCGGGCCATCAAAGAGCCTTCAGCAACCGGTTCCAATAACCGGGGCATAAGTGTGTGCGTCTCCAGCCAAAACGCCTGCTGCACAGTCTCCTCTGCTACTCCACACTGATGGCCTGGCTGGAAGCAAGAGAGAAAGAGAGAGAGGAGGAGGAAGGAGGGTGTTACTGAACTGCACGCTCTCTCTCTCTCTCTCTCTCTCTCTCTCTCTCTCTCTCTCACACACACACACACACATACACACAAACATACCATCACATACGAGTAGTGTCGCCCCTGTAGGTTTGGGCCATCCCACTCTGCCTGCACACCTCTCACTGGGGTGCAGCCCAAGGGAGGGCAGAGTTCTAAAAAAGGAGGCCAGGGGAGGAGGCAAAATATCCTGACCCTTAAAGACTGCGAGAAAGAGTTTGGCTAAGCCCTCATGTATGTGAATGCGACTCCCACTGACAGCTGAGTAGAATGATTAGTTAATTAACTAGAGTTCAGTTAACTAAAATAAAAAAAGTATCTAAAAGGTTTGACAGAAAGATTTTAACATATTTGTATTAGTGACCATCACAAGCCGGTTGAAGTCCTGCATGTCACAGTTCATGGTGTCTTTTTATATCATGGTGTGTCGTTTGGTTAAGTATTTCCTCCTCAGTTATTCAGTGTGTTGTCAGTTGAGTGACACATTATTATAGCACACAAAGCAGCCAGTGAAAACACACCATGTGCATAACAAAAGGCATTCACACGTCAGGTGATTATAAGCTTTACCTCTAGGCTATGTCACACCCCCCTAAGCTCCCCCTCCAACGCTAATTCCCGCTACACCTTAAAAGACCAATAGGAGGTACAAGTTAAGCGGATTAAGTTTACGATTTTGGAGATTACATCAGATGATGAAGCATAAACGGGCTGACACTTTGCACACGGTGGCCAATGTAAGGGTGAAGCACAGTAGTCTTGCAGAGCACAGGTTCGTACCAGAAGTCATTCATTTTGGTAAACGTGATGATGTGCACAAATCAATTTAACTTGTAATTAATGATAAATGTCATTATGCATCATCAATGGTTTTTCCTCACATGCATCTTCCACTTGAGAGAATCAGGGTCCATTGATCATCTCTATTCAAAATTCTCTGCACGGAGATGAATCGCTTGGCAATATTTCCATATCCGGCCTGCTGGGTGCCCTACATCCCTCTCCCATTTGCCTGTCATTCTCTCTTTTCTCTGGCCATGGCACACTGTAGAGCCTCTGGAAGAGAATAACTGAGAAATGTGTATGTGAGTGGGAAAAGGGGAAAAGAAAAAAAACGAATCAGGGCTCAGGACTTGGGGGATGGGCGCTGTCAGTGGTGCGGAAGTGGTGGGAACATGGTTCTGTGGTACTACTAGGATATTGCTGCTGTCACTGCAAATTTCCCCACAGCGATGATCCCCTTTGGAACATCGCTCACACCAAAAGTTGCACGCAGGTTGACCAAACTTTATTAACCGAAGTGAGGTCAGCTTGTCCTGAAGAATCTTTCAAACTGATTTCACTTTGAAGCAAGTGAAAAACACGGGGGAGTATAGGCAGAGGAAGAGGAGTGTTTGAAAGTTTCCCAAACACAAAGAGCAAATGTGACAAACCAGTCTCTAAATGGCATTTTTACATTGACATTTATTAACCAAACTTACAGCAAAGACTGTAAAACCAAGGAATAGTAAAAATAGAACATTTCTTTAGTTTATCAATTGCGCACAAACAGTTTTTTTGCTGATGAAAATGATAATAACTAGTGTGTCCACAAATTGTAGGTTTCACCCTCAAAAAAGGGTTTTCCAGCATTAAATCGTTACTTGCATAAATAATTTTATTTACTTTGGCACAATTTGTGTACCTAATTATTTGGGGGTGTTCCACATAATGTGTTAAGATTATACAGTAAGTGTTAACTAGGCTTAGACTACTAGAGTAAATGAATATGTCTTAGCAGCCTACACAGGAAACATGCTTCTTCAACTCTTCAAATCTTGCTTATGCTAAAAGAAAATTAGCTTGACAAGCACAAAATATACCAGTCATCCAAAAAAACCATGAAAGCACAGATGCTTAAGATACAACGGCCATTGAAGGAATGCATGATGTTCTGCTTCATGCCAGAATTAACCTTTAGGACCAAAAGTTCCTCAGTGGGGGAGATTTTGGGTGGTGATTGGGAATAATGCGTCAAACTATGCACTTCCTTGAGCCCAACAGCTGCACTAAGCTGGGAAACACAAGCAGGATTCCGCCACCCAGAGGCGTGACATCATCGATGGCTTTCCTGTGGCCCTGTCCCCTGCACTCATCACCTCTGGCTCTGCTGAAAGACCCCTCACAAAAGGCGTTTACATACATGCCTTCCCTACTTCTCAGGCCCCAGACGTCAACTCATGATCACATCATCAACCAAGTGCTTGGAAAGACTTTGAGGAAAAAAAAGACTCTATAAAACAGGCTAGATAAATAAATGCCATGATGTAATTAAGCATCTGTTAAAGCTCCACAAACAGCTTGACTGCTTTTAAAAAATAAATTTGTTTGAATTTAAAAAAAACTGGAAAAGACCATTACCTGCAAAAAAACATTATTACTCAATATACAGCCAATAAGTTAAAACCCTTTAATTATATTTTTTTGATTGATATGTTATTAGGGTGGGAATATTTAGGTATGATCCCTAAATATATAAATAAAATAAAGTTTTTGTTTATATTTTATAGGAATTTCTGTATGATGGAATTTCCTCCATCTTAAAAAAAGTTTTATAAATGTTCTTTTATTAATAAAGTCCTGTTCAGGATAAACTCAAGCTCGCAATTTAACATGGAAACGTCAAATTATTCAAACAATTCTGAAGAACACTTGACAGCGTACGAACAAACTGTGAAACCCTGGGTTATCCACCATGGAAAACCGGCACAAACTAAAATAAATTTTTGAGCATCCGGTGGAAGTATTGCAAAGTGTTGCCAATGTCAATTTGATGTCCAGTTTTGTTCCAGTTACAGTTAGTCATTTAGCAGACGCTCTTATCCAGAGCGACTAACATTTGGTCTCTTTTTTACAACTGAGCAATTGTGAGTAAAGGACCTTGCTCAAGGGCCCACAGTTTTTGCTTGGTGAAGGTGGGAATCGAACCCTGGTCTTTCTGGTACTAGTCCAACACCTTAACCACTAGGCTACCACTTCCCGAATTTGTTGAAATTCAAATTCTCCAGCATCTGTGCCTGTGTCAGTCAGTGCTTATAGGAACAGACTAAACTGTTTATTAATCTGCTCATGTTTGTGTGCATGGATCATCGGCATCTGCATTGGACAGTGTAACACAAAAAGGAATTACACACTTAACCAGTGTTAAATCTGATCCTAGGGCAAGAGGCAGGGGTACACTCTGGACAGATCGCCAGTCCATCGCAGGGCGCACATAGACAAACCATTTGGAATCATTTATTATTAAAAAAAATTACTCAATGAAATGTCAGATTGAGCTTTGGCTCAGTTTTAATACACAAAATTCAGCACTTTTGCACATTTGCTTATTAATACATATTAGAAACTTGGACAGAAAACAGAATAAGGACCTGATTAATCCTTTTCAATGCAAGTAGAATAAAACATTACCTTCTCAGAGATTATTCATTTCTCAATGACCCCCCATGTGGACACGCCCAGCAGCACACAGCTTCTTGTGAGAGCTTAGCATTACTGTTCTGCTTTCAATCTCTCTGCTCTCCAGCAGTGAGCCATCAGTGTGTGAGAGAGAATAAGAGCCTTCGTGAATATGCAAAACCAGCACAATGGAAAACTGAAATGCATTCTCCAAGCTGGTGAGGCTTTGAAGTAAGAAATCAGGGAAAAAAAAAAAAGAAAAAAAAAAGGGAACATTTGAATGAGGATCGCAGTGAGCAAAAACAGGATCTTTCTCTCCTTATGGAGGTGCTGTCTTGAGTGTGCAGTTTAATGAGGGAAAAGTGTCGGCTTGCCTTGCCTTGGGAAACGCAGCATAATAAAACAGAATTTGAAACCACACACAGAGAATTGCATCATCATTTAAATGGCAAAAGTAAAATTTTATTTTATTTTTTTACTAATTTTAGGCAAACGGGTGAAACTCAATATTTAGTCAATGCTAATACTTGACCAGACCTGCAATTCAAAGCACCTTCTATCACATATATAAGCTTGAGTGCATCCGTCGAAGCAAAGAGTGTCTTTACATTTCACTTCAGGACAGTTTCGCAAGCATAACGATTCGCAACTAATAATTATAAATGTGAATAGGTACAAGCCCACACAGTTCCTACGGAGCAATGCCAACTGAGGCAAGCGTAAATGCCATCGTATTTGTGACGCTTGTAAACATCACACCTGCAGGCTGCTTCAGGTCATTAGCATGCTCCCTTACAGACAGTAAACACCACCGTTACCAAAGCAAACATGGCTTGGAGGCAAACTCTCTGATTAGTGGCAAATAAAGCAGAACGGATTGTGTTTAGGCAAGTGCACTATACTTTAAGATTCCATACTTTCAGATTACACAAAAAAGTCTGTAGATATGACGTGGTCATGCTGAAGCTGCTGCAAGCTTTGAGAAACAGTACAGACGGAAGTCGGGTTGGGCCCGAGAAAACATGGCTGTCAGAGTGAATCACACATATGCTACATCTCGGTCAAAGGATTGGGGCAATGCCTGTGGTTGTAAAAATGTGAAAATCACCTCTAAGACTAGGGCACGAAAAGTTACGACTTGTCTGGCAAGGTGGGCATTTTTACTACATGAAATCATTTTTTTTTTTGGTAATTTATTTCAGGAAACTCTTAATCCACAGACAGTTTATGACAGATGGATATGGTTTGGTCTAAAAGATAAACAGATGAAGTGTCATCAGGCTGCTTCCTGTTTAAGAAAATGCATAAAGGGTATATTCATATGGAAATAAAAGATGGAAAAATACAGGCAAAAAAATTGAAAGGATAAGGAATCTTTAATGAGGTTTCCGGATGTTGAATAAAAGTCTGGAACGGTGCTGATTGGAGAAGCAGCTGTCAGATTCTGGGTATCCAGGACTGGTTTTCATATTCTGAGGAGCTGTAGAGACTTCTTTATTCCCAGTGAAATCTGACACAAACTCTCAAACCTGCATCTCTGGATCCTGTCATTTTGCAGCTCACTCCCCAAATCAAGTCGTACCTTTGATTTTTATGCCACCATATATGATTGAATTAGAAGATGCCTTAATTGTTTGAAAGTTTTGTAAAATTGTTTGATTCACACGTAAAATATCATTTTGGCAGACCAAAACCTTTTTATTATAT
>JAOTRA010000006.1:7960382-7979965 GCA_026260255.1 Pseudolaguvia tuberculata | reverse complement strand
ACAGACAGACACACACAGACAGACACACACAGACAGACACACACAGACAGACACACACAGACAGACACACACAGACACACACAGACACACAGACACACACACACACACACACACAGACCTCAAAATGTCAGAGTTCTCAACAGCTACACTATTAATACCCGTGCTAACACACATTGTTCACTATAATTACCTTGGAAAAACAAACAGGGTAAAGAAGGATTGACATGAGCACGTGTGCGAGGACATGGATGTGCCTGTTATATGCTGTGACCACACAAACAGCAAATGAGATAATAGAAGGAACAAGAGGAAGAAATAATGCTGGTTAGGAACCGTGTTAAAGACAAGTACAATCATGTTTTCAGGGTTAACAGAGGTGAAACGCTTGATGATTCCACACGTCACACACAAGCACAAACAGATACCGGATTACAGCCATAATACTGACTTTGTAACTGGTTCCTTCTGTAGAGAAGAAAAAAAGAGGGGAAAGGAGAAGAGAAATAGACAAACGTGTGAACAAGATGCATTTAGAGATTGAGAGTTTATACGCTCCCTCTCTCTCACACAAGCATGATTCTCTTTCCCTTAACCACGCAAACAGGATGTTCCCACACTGCACAAAAGGAACAGAGATGTTCCACTAATCTAACCTGAATCTGTTTTTTATAGGCAGTTTTAGGCGAGCCTCAAAAAGTGCATTGTTCAAAAATTAGGCTGCCAATGACAACAAGGAAGCAAAACAGAAACAAAGCCTTGTGGAGCACCCCACTCGTACACCCGTACACTACAAAGCACCTCCAGGAACATCTGAGATAAATTACTTTAATGTGAGAGGCTGCACGAGTCAAACATCAGCACCGTGGCTCCTCCCTGAACACTAATTGGCCGACTTAGTAAACGCAGCTGGAAACTCTCGGAAGAAGTGGTAGCAGGCCATCCTGAAAAACGCTTCTCGATAAAAAGATAAGACGACATAGCCCTCGTTGTCAAAAGACAAACAAATAACCAAGTCCTGGGTTGCCACTGATAACCCCGGATTCTCCCCCTGAGAGAAAGAAACAAATTACAGAGGTTATGAAAAGGGAACCAATGGGGATTGTTGTGGTGGTAAAAGCCACTAGTATGCCAATAAATTGTCTCCGTCAGAAATTGCAGTCTACTAAACAACTGAGTGTTAAGGGCCCTACTCAAGGGCTCACCAGTGGTGACTTGGTGGTGCTGAGAATCAAACCCCGGTCTTCATGTTGGTAGTCCAACACGCTTTTCTCATTCATGGTCGAATGAATCGCAAATCATTTTTTGGTATGTGATGGGAGGAAAATATCACCAATGTCATAGAGCGCACTGCAAAACATACACAAGCCCCTTGCCAGCCATTTCACACAGCTGCTGTCCATAGAAATGGAACAAATCAAAAGTCCCTGGAGTTACTACAGGAAGAAACAGACAGGTGTGGCTGCACCACACCCAGTCCACCTAGCGCTGTGTCATCACTAAACACACACTGGTGTCTATTTTCCTGCAGATGCACCAACACTGCGTCAGACATATTTGCTTTTGCTGGGTGGACCTGCTGCTGCAGCAGCCTTTCCTTACTTGGACACATTATCAGTAATGGCATGGATGTTCACTCTCCATCCTTATGTGAGTCAACTCGAACGATCGAGTGTAAAAGATCAGACAAATTCCATTCATGGCTATGGTTTGGGGCTAATTAGAGCAGAGTGTATGCACTAACAAAAACAGGGCGCAGAAGATATTAAGCAGACCAACTATTAAGACTAAAGCAACCATTAGTCCAGCCCCAGGCACCTCACTAGGTTTCATATACACATGGTTACAAACAAACAAGTATGGAGCCAGTACAATACTGCTCGCTGGATAATTAATAAGAGCCACAATATGAATTAAAATAATATCAACCTGTTTTTCTGTTGACTTTATCTTTAAAAGCGCTGGAATAAGGCAGTTTCTCCCCCTTCCTGACACACCATATCTAATTAAACATAGATATTTCGCCAATTACAATTTTTTTAGCTAAATGCCAAAATCCTATAAATTGCCTTCCACATCTAAGCATAAAAAAAATCAGATTTACATTATCTTAAGTCAAGTGAAATGATTCGTGAGAGCCGACGTGTGTTTCGTGCAAATGCAAATTCAGGCTTGTTCACTGCCATCCAGGCATTTCCCATCTCCACGGCTGAGGGTTTCAAAAATCCTGCCAGACGGTTGCAAAACACGTTATTAAATCAAAAACTCCTCAAACATTTATAATAAGGATAATGTTTGCTATGGATAAGGCGACTAGACCAAGGAACTTGCATTTAGGTTTTTGTCTCTGCAGGGGAGTTGAGACTGTTTTGCTCCAGAAGACTTTTGTCTGTCTATCTGTTTAACTTGCTGTTCAACTTAGATGACATGGCATCACACTGCTAGAAGTATCAGCCTTAAATGAGATCAGTCAACAGGAAAAAAAAAAAAAGTTTTATATAACGTTTTTCTTGGATGCCAGAACGACGCAGGATTTTAAATCCTTTAAACTCTGAAGTGCAAACTTTGTGCTTTCATAGTAACAATTTATGGCCTAGATTTTATGAGATTATGAGGCTGCATATCCCATCATAAAGTGAGAGAACTGAGAGAATGTCTGTTCAGAAGTTAGACAGGATGGAGGCAAGATTAAGGAAACGAAGAGTACGGAGATAAATCAGGGATTGATGCGACGGCCTCCACCTACCCATTTTGATGCTCTACTCCACCTTGTTGCTCCAGTAGGCCACGCCTCTGACCCAAAGCCACTTCACACGCATTCTCATTGGAGTACAGGTTGATTGGTGTGTTATAGACCGAAGGCTGCGGGACAACAGGAGCAGACGTGGGGGCGGGACCTGTCACTCTGGCTGGTGAAGATGAGCCAGAGGACGAGGAGGAGGAAGAGGAGGAGGAGTGAGAGAAGGGGGAGTACGCAGAGCCAGATTTTGTGGCAGGGTTCAAAGAGGAGACTGTGCGGGAGGTTGAGCTGCTGGTCAGCGGGAAAGGAGGTTGTGGGGCAGTGGCAGGTTGCTGGGAGGAAGCGGCAGGGGTGAAAGCTGAGGAGGCAGAAGGGATGGAGGCTTTGGGTGCTGCAGGAGTGGTGGATGGGCTGACAGCTCTAAAATTGGTTGATGGTCCAAAAGGGCGGGCTGTCTTGTTATAGGCATTACTTTGGGGAGGGCTGGTGTGGATTGCACTTGGGGCAGAAGCTTGTGGGTGACTGATGGGCACAGGTTTAATAATCTCCAGTGATTCTTCCTGTGGAAGGTGGGAGACACACACATGCAGAACACTCGCACATCACCGCAAACTCATGCATTTGATAAAACAACACTCATGCATGTTGCCTTTACAGTGGGGGCTAAAAGTCAAAGCCTACAACACAACCGTTCATTAAAAATGATGTCATCTGAGGAGTTTTACTTTTCTCCTATTACTTTTCTCCTAGTTCTCACTGCTTACATTCCGAATATCATCTAATTTCTAAACTGTTGTCTAAATCTGGCACAGAAACCTGCAATAATGTGCCTTTGTTATTGCGCTTTAGCACAACAAACAACAACAACAACAACAACAGGTGTCCTGCAAAGTTTACCTCCTCCTTGCCTCAACACACCTACCTGTAAGTTACAAGTAAACCTAGCAAGATCGAAATTACTTGGTTCAGGTGTGTTTGATTAGAGATGGAGTTACACTCTGCAGGACACCAGGACCGAGATCAAGGTTGCATTAGTGAAACTGTATAACTACTGCTGATGTTTACTGATGGAATAACTTCAGTTGTTGCAGGAGTAAGAAGTGTAACCTTCAGATCCGACTGCTGGTGACTATCGACAGTGTTTGTTATGGTCTCATCAAACCACACATCAGCTTTAACATGTTTCAACTTTGCATTGTTCTTACCTTGGGAAAGTCGCTTTTGGGAACGCTGGACGCTCTGAAAACACAAAAGAAGAAGAAGAACAAAAGAATGAAATGAATTGATTTTCTTTTTCATGGCTTTCATTAGGTTACCAGGAAAACATGACTATACAAAGCTGGATGTGATGGGCACCAAATGGATGTGATCTACACCCCTGCTTACTTACTGGCAAACATTATAATGCGCCGCACATAAAACAGCACAATGTTTGTGTGTTGGTAATCGCTTCATTCTGCCCGGATTTGAACAATATCCAGTGCAGCTTGAACCCAGTCTTATCCTTCCTGCGTGGTACATTACACAGCCCATAAATAAAAACACAGCGAATAGAGGCATCCGAGATCAAGCATTTCTCATTCACTACCAACCAACAGCTGAGGATTTTGGAGCGGAGCTGGTATATGCCAAGGTAGGCACCTCAGTGCCAGGGCCAGACTATGGAATAAAGTTACAAACTGGCAAGAATGCAAACTGTTTAGCTACTGCCATTCGATACACCACAGCGGGACATTTCTGCCATCCAAGTTGAATAACTAAAGAAATCTGCTGGTTATTTTAAAGCATCAAGACAAAATAAATGAATAAATATGAGACAGACCAGGATCTGAACACATACTTCAATAAGTCACTTTGTGGAACTCTTTGATTTACGCCGTGACTTAAGGTCTGTTCTCGGCTGCAATCTCGTTCATTGCCTTGAATAAAACAGCAGAATTTTATTATCTATTATTTCCACTTTTACTATTATTCTGTTTCTTATCATTTAATGAGTTATAAATAGATTTATTGAATTGATCCATGTTAAAAATTAGAACACAGTAATCCAACATGCCTCCTTTAATTTCCTTCCTGGCAACAACATTCCTCTTTTTTTCCTTCACACCTCTCAAACATTTTGCTCAGAAATGCAGGGTATGTTTCTACATCACCCGCAGACTCTTCCATATTAGGAAAAGAAGACGAGAAAAGTTTTTACAGAGCTGGCTGGCGCTTGTTCACTAAACAGCCCCTTTTTTTTTTCCCCCAACAATGTTCACCTCATTATAAGGGCAAACGGAAAAAGCCACAATGAAAACTCTAAAGCAGTCTGTCCGGAAAAGGAAGTCAGCCAAGCGACATACAAAAGAGCCATAGGTCTGCGTTTAACAGGGCTCAGCCTAAACAAACGCCTGTAATGAAGACGACGGCCAAACGGGCCCAAATCTCAGGTGAGCACCATTTTCACTTCCTTGCTGTCCACTCACGGTGGTCCTGAGAACATCTGCTATGATCTGGGTTCTATTGTTTACCAAGCAGTGGGACAGCCTGTTTTGACAGCGGGCTCATAAATGAAAATGCTGTGTGTGTGTGTGTGTGTGTGTGTGTGAGCATAACAGACAGCTGTTAGCTGTGAATCCAGGTCCTTAGGATACCAAAGCAGCTGTTTGATGACTAGCCCATGACCTTGAATATTGTGAGAGGAAACTTCCAATATGTCCTTTCAATCATATTTCATAAAGACATAAAGGCCGTTATAGGAGTTGCTTGGGGATGTACGTCTATCAACAGCCTGATTGGAAAATTGGCTAATGCCTGGTCCATAATCGCCAAACTTTTTTACCGTGTTTATTTTAAATGAACCCTTAATATGACTCAACAGGCAATTTTGTGTTGACTGAATTCTATATTCTGGTTGAGAGACATCATCTCTCAAATCTTTGGGCTTGTGTCGTTCACTCATCACTTGACAGCCTCATAGGCTTAGGCTTTGCATTGTAGCGCAGGGATTTTAAAAACAGTTGCCCCCCCCCTCCCCGTTCTGTGCTTCCCCCAATTTTACTTTAGTCCCTCTTCCCCTCCCGCCAGCTGCAGTACTTAAACCAACAGAGTACAGCATGGGACCGGATTTTTCAGATCTTAAATTACTAAAAATCAATAAATTATTTATATACTGCATAAAAGCAACATGGACGCCTAAAAAACTTTTTCTTTTTTTTTTAGGCCGAAAGTGGGAATTTGTACAGTAACTCTGGTTTAGATCATGTGAGGAATGTAACCTAGGCCCTGACCAAGGCCAACGCATCACTACTACTTTTGTATTGAGTGATGAATCTGTTTCAGAGAACCGTTTCAGCATAAAAGTCTACATTTTTATCCAGGAAATGTAGAGAAGTAAAAGTAAAAGTTGACAGAAATATAAAAACTGCCAAAAAAAAAAAAAAAAAAAAAAAAGAACCTTTGATCTGTAGGTAAAAATCCTCTCATGGCCTTCTACATAGTGTAAAACAGACTAGTCATGAGTCAATATACATAAGTAAAGCTTCTAAAATGAAAAAAGCCTCAAAGTCGGAAATATCATTTCCAGATGGAAAAAAAAATAGTTATTTAACTTCCCAGTACACTAAACTGACCCAAGTAAAATAAAAAATAAAAAAAAAAAACCAACCACCTCTTTGGAATGAATTCTCTCTTTGGGCCGTTGGTTTTCAGATCTGATTTGATTTAGTCTGCAGTAAATACAATTTGTATTGCAGAGATGAGAGCCAAACAAACTGCTGTGAAATACGATTTCTGATCCGGATCCTCTGTACTGTGAACGCACACTGTAACAAGTAAAATTGGCAAAAGATAAATTACCCGTGGCACGAGTGTTAAGACATTTCCAACAGGATTATGCTATTCCCAGACAAACCAACACTTTGGGTCGTCCCCTTGTGCCTGCGGATGTGAGAAAAGTAAAAGAGGGCTTGCTGGAATGTAGGAGGGGCACAGACATTACCAAACAGCCAGAGCCAAGAGAAACATGGCATCAGGTCTCCCTACCATCACTCAGCAGCGTGAATAGTCATCTTCTCCCTCTTTCACACTGGCACACACAAGATCCTGACAACAGGGTGAATGTTTAACTGTTGCGCCTTAGGGAAGAGCAATTTATTATATCTTTGCCAAACTATTTGTTTTTCTTCTCCTTAGTATCATTATGTCTTTAGTTGTTGGGGTGGGAAATGTTTGTACCTAATCTGGTTTTGTCTTGTTTTTGCATTAAAAAGAAATATATATGTTTTATGATAGTCTGTGTTAATATTTACAAGGACAGATGCGGTTGAACATTCAGTTTATGTTCACACACAAAAGCTCTCAGGAGTTACCACTAGCTCTCTTGAAGCTATATTTCAGGATAGCAGCTAAGCTCAGGTTAGCCAAAGCAACTCATCGCTTTGTACTGTACACGGTTTTACTCTCTAGTTGCGTCTAGTATTAAAAAAAAAAAAAAAAAAAACCACTCAGACAGCTGTAATACAAAGCAGTGGAAGATTGATGGGCCCCTGGTTTCTCCAGCAACAGCTCAGCAGCCAGATCGATGGTAAAAATCACAGCACTGCCACAGTAGCTCCGAGTGCGGTCAGACTGTATACTCACACACGGTCTGACTCGGTTTCTCAGGCTCTGCCCTGCCTCTCTTTCTCTCAGCACAGCAAAGCAAAAACAGGTCATGGGAAGACTAACACAGGCACATGAGTAGAGTAATCAAAGGTCACTAATATAACTATGAAATGAAAAGCAATGGGCTTGAACCACTGGACACCAGATTGTTGCATCTCAGAAGTTATGATTCAGTTGGCAGATGCATGGTCAGTCTAAATAAACAAGGTGTGGCAACTGTGCCCATCTGGGCTTCTAGACCAGTCTATAATTACAGACAGGTCTTTAAGCCCATAAGTCTAAAATGCCGGAGTAAAACGGTGCAGTCTTCCTGCCAACTAATCAGAGCAAAGTAAATGTGATCCCTGTGTCTGGCAGCTGATTAAAGAGAATTGGTGTCTGTGTCTCTGTCCGTTCCATCGGAAGAGGTGTGGTCTCTTGCCAGACTCCTTTAAGAGGGGCCCTGCATGGGCTTGTTGATGAGGTGTGGTCTTTGTGCATGTTAGTTTCAGCAAGACAAACAAGGTCTTTGCCTAAGAGAAGTTTACATTTGTGGCATTTGGCTGATGGGGCATTGACGCCAAATCAGCACCAACATCCTAAACACATATTGCCAAAAATTTGCGGTGATCTGAGCATCACTACAAGCACATGCAATTTCAAAAATGTTTTTCCAGATTTAGTCATGAAACTACCAAAACACCACAAGATGGCAACATATGCCAAACTGATATTAGATAGTAAATAAAAAATATAAGATTATATACTGAGAATTTTTTTTGTTGATCTGTAGTCTGGGAATTCCTTATGCAATATACAAGCTGATATTAAGCTTAGCTTTCCATGTGTTCAATATTTTTTTTTTGTTATTTTTCTCGTATAAGATAATGGGGGCGTCCGACAAATAATCCACTATAAACAGAAAAATACTTTTACTGACAATAAAATCTAGCGTGTGCCAGGCAACTATAGTAATTGCACAACTACAAAAAGGGTTTGCACAACACTGGATCACATGACACACTGTACCGCAGCACACAGAGATGTGCAGAGTATTGCCTCACTCGCACAGATACACACATACAGACTCCCAGTTAACCTCAAAACACCACAAATGTTTACATTCTGTGCCGCCCCGGTCTGACCCTTGCGTAATGTTTACGTAGCTTACACCATCTTTTATAGAACACCTCAAAGGTCATCAGTTCAGCGCTGCAGAAATTAGATTACAAGTGATTTCAGTCAATCTTGTTTCTTTCCACACTCTCCCACGCACACACACACAAACTAACAGATGTTTCGTAATGGCTCTCCCAGATATCACGAGCTTGCCTCTGAGCGTTAAAGTGAGTAAAGCTGGAGAAGATATTCAAGAGATCACGGTGTAACAGCTTGGCACGGTTACCCTTTTATGTACCCTATAAAGAAGTATTTAGATTCCAGCTCAAATGTAAAATTACGTATATTTTCAGCCACTATAATTCTGGAGAGTTTGCAGTTTGAAGTGGAAAATAAAAGCATGCACAATGAACCAAATGTTGCTTTTGAAATACACACTTGCATTGAGAGATGAATTACAGTGGCTTGAACCAGCGTTAAACTATTCCACATTTTGGACTGTGTGTTATTAAACTTAATATACCAATGCCATCTTTCTCGGATACCTTTCTCTTACCATTTCCTTTCAATCAATTTTAGAGTGCTAACATTACAGCTAGTGGCAAATTGTTTGTGCTTTACTTCATACCTCCTCTTAATTTTATGGACTAAAAGTGGCAGTCTGCCATGCTGGGATTGTCATCATTCATTCTGTAATATTTTCACACCGTACTTATGCCTAAGTCTTTGTGCACTGAAAGATCTGTCAATAACGTCACATCTGTCTTTGGTATTGAAGTGTTTTTACTAGTACATGGGTTGAATTTCGGGTTGATACCAGTAATAGTTTCAGTGCACCTCTACTGAATAAAAACAACGTGCAGTATTGCTTAAAATCAAGTGACAATTAGCTGAATGAAGTCTACAAGTAACATGCAAACAAATATAACTCTGGGTTGTTATAGTAAAGAGATATTGGATGTTTCCTGGTTTGTGGTTAAAGGATTAATTAAAATTAAACACACACACAAAGCGGGTCTTAAGTTTTACAGAATGCCCAAGCTGACTTCTAAAACTCTTATAAAAACAGTTTGCTCGCTTTTTGTTTATTGACAGAAACGATCCTGATCACAAACAGACTTTTATCCACAGAGTTATGTGCTTTGTGTTATTTTTCATTGGAGAGATCACCACATGCATGCGCAACACTGAGATCAATCATGAATAAGGTAGTGACAGCATGCTTAAAAATTTGTGTCATCACCTGTAATGATTTCCCTATAGTGAGATTTAGAAATCTGTAAATCTATAAAACACGATGATAAAGTCAACAATGATCTCTCCATACACAGCTAGTTAAGCTACAGTCAACGTCCAGGAATATGGCTGTGTCGGTTACGATCGATTATTCATTCAAACTTGGCAACTCCATAACACGGTCTGATGCAACAAACATTCATGTTTGCAGTTGTGCTCTGGAAACCCAGGTACGATTCTAGGTTCAGCCTCAATGTCTTACAAATAAAAGCAAAATGCCCAAAACATATATCTTTAAAACGTTTAAGTGAGAAAGTTGACATGAAGTGATCCTGAAAGCTGCCTTTTAAAATGCAATATGTTGCGGAAATTAAATATGGCACAAAGACATTTCATATTTTATAGTTTAACCACTTTCAATGGGAGACACTTGCTGTTTTGTCTCCAGAAGTCATTTGAGAAAAGTAGAGAGAGTTGACAAATTTTTAATGGCTTGCAATGATGATTTAGTAAGACAGGGCATCTATAAAATCTAATAAAAGACTTGGAGACCCGTTTAATATTCTATAGGACCAATGCGGCCAAGTTTCCAGCTCCATTTGATACGTAACAATGTGTTGGTTGTTCCTGAAAGCAAAAGTGCCCATTTACATTATTAAGAATGAAAAGAACTTCTTTTCTTCTTTTACCCAGCTGTGCTGGCAGGAGTCTGTTGAGCTATTAAAAAAAAAAAAACAACTATTACTTACTTGTAAATGTGTTAGCAAGCAACATGCTAACGTTTCTCTTTACTCTGTGAAGTAGCATATTAATGACTTGCACTTCTGGCTCAAGGTACTCATGTGAGTTGCTAAACAGATTGATGGATGAATTAATTCACCGGTTGGAAGCACAACAGTCTGCCAAATGAGAAGGGTTTCTTGGATACCAAACCACCATCACCTAATAAAGTTTGCTTACTAATGCATAACTTCATGCTCCATGGTTACACATCCTGGTGGCCTCATGGAATGATTTTACTCACGTTTATGCGCGAGAGGAACTGGAGCATGAGAAGGCTAGTTAGTAATGGGCACCGATTTTTGAAGATTGAAAAAACTGCATATGTTTATAAGTTTATAAATAGCTGTTTACGCATACATGACCTGACATCAATAGATTACTTTGCCCAAGTTATCCGAGCTGACCTTACAATGACTCATCAAGAAGAGCATGATCCCAGAAAGACAAACAGGTCTTCCAGCTCATTTAATAGATGCACACAGGGTGGATAATCCAGCCAAACCCGAGAAAAGCAGAGCAGGAGCACAGATCGGGGCCAGAGGAGGAAGTGAATTCATGTGCAGAGAGAAACTTCAGCTTTAGAGCATTGTGGTTACGCTGGTTTTCCTCCACATCGTAAAAAGGCCCAAAATGCTCACTTTGAACTGCTCTGTGTTTCTTCGAACACATCTCGTTTCCTCAAACCCACAGATGATACGACCTAAAGTTAGAACCTCATTTTTAATTCAACATTTCACCTTGACAACCATTGATTGTTTTATTTATTATGCCCTTTTGGAGACACTGACCGGACTCGGAGGAGTCATGTGACGTCACAGAAGATTCATTTGATTAATTCGGGCCATCCATAGATGCCAGGATTTGTGCTCTGATGCAGAAAGACTGCAGTGTTGTAACCTACAAAAATAATACACCAACTAAATATCTAAAAGTCTTGCTTTAAAAATGTTACTTTTACGTTTCCCGTTTTTGGTCAAAGATCAGTGAATCACAAGTGAAAGTGTACACAAAAATCCAGGAAATATAAATCTGGAGACAAAACAAACACCAAACCTCCACAAACATTGGAAACGTCGAGTCAGGCACAAATCTTTAAAAGAAAAATAGTGCGTGGAAGCGCTTGTGGTCTGAACTTGTGATCCTGTACTAGTGCTGAATTGACAATTTCAGGTATAAATTTTGGTTTGAGAGGTAGAAGACAAGGGGATGGCAGGAGACTGTTAAAGTCATTTCGCACGAGTTAGTAAATGCATTAGGCATTACTTCAACACAGCACAACAGTTTTCGGTAGCCAAGCCTTCCAAAAAAAAAATAATAATAATTTGATAGGAATTTTCTTGCATTTGGATTACATCCCATAACCATAAATGCAAACTCTGTTCAGTAGCTTGTTAGAAAGAGCAAGATCTCAGGTCAACGCGTCAGCGTGTTTAATTTGACCGGTGTACATGCTGTGATGCAGTTTTACACTTCATTACAAAACAATGTCTCTTAAGACCTTCCAGATTTCTTTTTCTTTTTTATTCAAACTCGCACTAAACAAAGATTTACACCAAAGCATCTATATAAACAGATGGCAGATGACTTGTATCTCTTCACTTTCGCTGAACTGACACCTGTAAATGTGGAAGCATGATTTATACACGATTTTATTTGACGCTATTCAAGAAACTGTGGAGTATTAACAACTTAACCCATCAACTTTGAAGTATTTATCAGGGAGGCAATAAAAAGGTTTTTCCACATTGTACTCGCACACACGGAATCACGACAGGACTTGTTTATATTATATAAGGAATAATTGTGTTGGTTGACCCCGAGCGGCCGTGTTCTGGATGATTTCTAATGCTTTGCTAACGCCGCTTTAATAGCGCTAGGGGACTTTTGAGAAAACTCGACAGTCTTCTAAACGTGATGTTATTTTAATAATAAAAAATAAATAAAATATTCAGTCGATAAGAGGCTGAGGATTGATGGTTTTCGCAGATTGTTTGACAAACGCTGGATGGCTATGAAAACGCATTAAAAACTTTAAAAAGAGACATTCCAGAGTTATTGCACCACATTTCTCGTTGTCTTCCTTTTCCTTTCCAAAAGCCTATAACTCAAGAATACGAGTCTCTGCGTTTGGCTCCTCTTTCAGGACCTTGGTTTTACTTTTGCACTTTAGTGTAACTTACAGCGGCACATAACCATGAACCCACACTTTTACCACTTGCATGCATGACTAAATGTCTTGATACCAGAACTATGACAGCCTACTTACATAGACATCCTGTTCAACCTCAAACTGACACACACAAATCAAAATAAATCCATGTTTACTGCAACACTCACACAAACGGATAACAGAAAGTATTCTATTGTTCACAAATCACTTCTGGTTTGATCAGACAAAATAACATACACAAGCGTTTGCCAACACCTGAAATTCAGTAAAATCCTGATTCTGGCTTGGCATGACTAGTCAAGCAAGCAGCACTGATGCCACTTTGAAGAAGCGTATGAGCGGGCTGAAACAAGAGAAATCCAAACATCATGATTGCATTACATCCTGCATGCCCAGAGAAGAGGCCCTAGGAGGGAGAGGCACGGTGGAGACCTCGCTGTTAACTAAACAACTCCTTCCACTGCCGGCTGCACATCATATTCCCACATCTTATCTGGTTACAGGGAATATTCCTGACACAAGGACTGAAATAAACATCGTCTGACTTGAGCGTGGGGGGTTGGCAGGGTGACAAAATTGCCCAATTTTCGGCATTTAGAACTGTTTAGAATAAACGAATAACATTTAATAATATAACTTGAGGGATAAATATAGAAAAACATGATTAAATATTATTCAGGCATTTATTTATTTACTTACATACAATAATCCATCCATGTAAAAATGTGAACATTAATGTACAGTTTCTATTATATGTATGTATTTTATTTATTCCAACTATTCTAGTCATGGGGGGGGGGGGGGGGGTATTGTAAGTGTGGTGTAAAAACTTGTAATAATTAAACAATAATTAATCGGCACCTTTTAACAGGATGGGTTTTTCAATGTCAACACTGAATTTTGCCATTTTTCACTAAAATAAAAATCACTAAAATAAAACCAACAGCATTATTGAGTCAATTTTTCACATTTTGCAGAAAGAAATCAAACTTATCTGTGAATCCTGTCTTCAGTCTTTATGAGAGTGCCTGGAGTGCTTGTTAAGTAACAGCGGGGTATTTACAGTTATACAGGAGATTTTTTTTTTTTTTATGGACACTAGAAATTGAGATTTTTTTTATATGTGTGCACATTTTAAAACCCATCTTTAAAATAAAAAAAAAGGTGAAAAGGTGCTTATATTTCAGAATCTGTCTGTGTACTGTACTTGCGTGTACCTCTGCAGGGTGAGGCTCAGGTTACCCATGCAGGCTTTAATCTTGTTCTGAGCCTCCAGGTGAGTCATGGTGTCTGTGGCGATGCCGTCGATGGACAGGACGACGTCTCCGACACTGATTTTGGCATTGGCTGCTTTTCCTCCATCAGTCAACTGTGTGTGAAAAGCACACGCGCGCACACACACACACACAAACACACAGACAGATGAGAGATGAACAGTGACCTGGCTGCAGTATTCAGTGTTGCTTACTGAAAGGTCATGTGAGCTTGGTCTTGTCTTCTGGCTGCCGAATGAATTAGACAAAACCATTTGTCTGAGCTGTACAAGCACGAGGCTTTCAATAGACGGCACTTGTGGGGTTTTTTTACTCCCATTAGTATTCGGTTGGCTTTAAAAATAGCTCAGAATAACACAGCAGTAGTCTTTTTTGTTTAGACACCGTAACAGTGGTCTCTCTCTGAACTTAGACCAAAAGAGCATGTAATAGGAATATAATAAATACATTCTACGAAACAAAAACACCTTTAAATTATGCCTTGAATTATTAAACCAACAAATGGTCGTCCTCTAGAATTTACTATGATTAAAAGCAGCCAGTATATTAATGACTGCAGCCGGAATCGGATCCAAATGTCTATTTTTATCTCGAGGATTTTTTTTGGGGGGGGGGCTAAACACCCTTAAAAGGATCTATTTTTTCCTAAGTATTGAAGAAATGTTTTGTTTTCCACCAAAAGCAGTTTGATTGACACTACCTAGGACCAACCAATGAGCAAATACAGCAATGTTTCATGCAATCATCTGCTTATTATTTATGGTGTCTTTTTTTTTTTTTAATCCAGGAACTTAATCCTGCACAAAGAAGATACATACAGTAGACAGAAATTCAGAAGCTCAACCAGCTAAAAAAATTTGTTAAATAATCTTTTTCAACCTTTCTGCTGAATATTTAACCTGTAAAAGCAAAGCATCAGATTTATGGAGCTATTTATATGATGAGCGCTTTGTCTTTTATTTTGACCCTGTTGCTCTGTTACACTCTGTCCCAATGCAGCCACAGTGCTTTAGCTAATGGTTTACACATCAATGCTTAACTTGCAAGGAATGCGTTCACAGTTGAATTTGCATTGGAACAAGTAACAAAAGTCACTCTATTGATAACATGAGGAAACAACTTTAATTTCATAGTGGAACAAATAAATCAATAAACTTGTAGACTTTTTTTCCCCCACTGACTGCTCGAATACAGACTACACATTGTATATTGTTTGGCTATCATTTCCTTGTAAAAAATTATGAGCTGCTTGTGAAAGAAAGCGGGCTTTCGAGACTTGTCTGAACAGCGGTAATTAGCTCAAAAGAATGGCACTTCAATTATTTGTATATTTTGGATGGTAGCCATAAAACGGTAATTAAAAAAAAAAAATCTTGGAGTAAAACATTTCCCCAGAGGAATGTCTTGTTCCCTATAGTCCATTAATTTAATTGCGTGGGGCAAAAAAAAAAAAGCAAACGCATGCGTTTCTTGGACGTAGATGCAAAGTACAACATCCAAAAAACTTGCTTTATTAAGTTGAGTAACGTTCAATTGTTCCGCAACTAAACAATGCAATTAATTAAACAAATAACAAGGACGTTATGGGAAGACTACTGCATCGGTTTGCTCTTCCCACATCTGCTTCATGAAACATAGCTCTCAGATCGGTAGTTGTGCAATGTGCCATGCTGGACCCTGTGATGCGTTTGTTACAGCCATGCCACCAAGTCTACTCAGCCCCCCCCCAACCCCCCCAGGTGTTCCCCTGAGGCACTACGCAAAGCCTCCCTACAGCTTGTAAATCAATCGTGGTTCCTGTTCAATTGTCGTTTGTAAAGCGACGCTCCTCTCCTCCTACGTGTTCCGTTCTCACGTTCTGGCATGTAGTTGTAAAGCAAACATGGATAAGAGATATGAGGAAGGCTGAAAGGGTCGGCTTGTGTTTGTTGTAAGAGTATGAAAGGTTTAACAACAAGCATCAAAAGAAATGTCAAGCTTTTTATCACTTAAACCGGATACAGAAAAAAGGCTCCATAGCCACGCGCTAGTCAAAAACCAAGTGGATTAAAAATTAATGCGAATATTGATGGGCTGTTGAGTGCTTTCAGCTGAAGAGAGAGAGAGAGAGAGAGAGAGAAAGAAAAAACTAAGGACTTAAGGATAAATTCTATTACAGTGAAGTTGGCAGGAAATAGACGAGAGTTTCATTGTTCTAGGTCTTCTGCAAAAATGCTTCCACTTTTTGTTTCTTAATCGTGAGGCTTGTGAAGACCTAATGAGTTACACACACACACACACGTTTATCAGAGCTGAACTCACTGTGTGACTTAACTGTTTTTAAATTATGTGTTACAGGCATAAATGGACACTTAGAAAAAAAATGAAGGGAGACAGAGCTGAAGTTGTTGATAAATGTATGCAGCATGATTTTACTGGTGCTGACGGACAGCTTTATTTATAGCATGTGGATAACAGGCCCGGTGCTCACGCCAGGAACGCATTACAATTTGTTCTGTGGGATGCTGGGTCAATGACAGGGTCAATAGCAAAAGGGTAAAGTTCAGGGGAAGGAACTCCACAGGAAGAGCAGTACGTGTGAAACATCCCTGAAATGTCTGGATTTTTTTTTTTTTCTCCCCGGACATCTTTGAGTCAGATTTACAGCCTTTTAACAAGTTACACAAATCTTCACAAAAGAAAGCTGTGTGATGCTACAGTTGCTCACTAGACTTTTTCCCCAGAAGCTATGAGTCACGAGTTTTACTGCACGATGACATGGGTGGAGCAGGTGCGAATATACCTCAGAGACCCTGTGGCAAAATGGGACTATTCACAAGGTCAGGGGAAAAAGTTAAACCCTACCATAAATGGGGGAAGAATAAACACATCAGGACACAAGCACATGGCCAGTCATAATTCCCAGAAGTCGTGTTTTTAATGCCGACCATAAACCTCAATCTTGCCCTGCATAAAACAAACCTTACAATCCAAGCCGTTTTAGTTATTTATTAATTAGATGAGACAATTTTAAACAAAAGCTCATATTAAAAAATTCCTCCAAAGCCAAACAATTCAATTTTCCACTTTTAAGAAATTGTTGTGTCTATTGTTACTTTTTATGACAAAAGTTTGTATAAAAGTGACCAAACACTTCTTGTATGTGGCTGGCAGCTGGAAACGGTCCAACGGTTGAAATGCTTTCTGCTTTCCCCCCCTCACTCCCTCCCCCATCCCTCCCTCCCTCCCTCCACTCTGTAGACCTAAACCGCACTGCATAAAGCATGCCGGTGGAGAGGCGTGCCCTGGCGTGTTACTTTAGTGCAGAACAGTAAATGTTAATGGACGCTTGTTCCACACGCAAAGCAACCCCGGCTTTTTTTTTTCCCCCTCTCTCCTCTCTCTTTTTATAGTTGTCTGAGAATGTTTTGTGCCACATCACCCACACCTCTAATCATGAAAACCGACTTCGTCACGCACCACCACTCTGCACACACAGTAATGAATCCTTATCTTTCATCGGGACACCCAGGAACAGATCAGATCTTAAACTACTCTTAAAACCCAAGACTCAAAGTGATTCTTAACAACAATAACAATAACACATCCAATAGCGTGTGTCTAATGAAATACTACCAGCCCTCTTTAGGGACTGTGGGAACTCTTTATAAGTCTTCCATAAACATTAAAAGGAATGAACATGACACATAAAGGAACAAAAGTGATTGTACAAATGCACCAATGATGAGTTCGTTCCATTTTAGTTATGGATGCACCAGATATCAGACGTCGGTTCTAAGAGTCTCTGAGCTCCTGTACCGTTAAAAGAAAGTTCTAGGTAAGCAAACAGCAACGCAGACCAAAGCAAGATAAGAAAAAAAATGGCAAGAGAGACTGTACAGAAAGCCGTACAAACAATCTTGCATCCCAAAACCAGTACAGGTAACTGAGTACCAGAATAAAAACACATTGGCCAGCATACTGAGAGTTTAAATTTTTTTTAAAAAAGTATTCCATCCTTAATTTTTAGTCCATGTAATATTTGATTTTGGTTTAAAAATTAGCAGATATTGTACAGTACAAGACTACGGCTGTTAACCTGTAAAAGGTATTTTGCTTAAGAGAGAGAGAGAGAGGCTGAGAATCAGAGCGGAGAAAGAGAGAGAAAAACAGGCAGAGAATCACAGAGCATGGAGAGAGAGAGAGAAAGCGTGAGAGAGAGAAAGCGTGAGAGAGAGAGGCCGAGAATCAGAGCAGAGAGAGAGAAAAACAGGCAGAGAATCACAGAGGCGAGAGAGAGAGAAAGACAGAATCACAAATCTTCTGGTTTGATTTAGTCGAGTGAAAAATTATGGCTATTATATGACATTTTAGTCAAAAGTCCAACTAAAACCAACAAAATGATCACTGTGGGAGGTTACTCATTAGACAAGTCATGTTCAGGGCAGTCTGGTCAACTCATCAGATCAGATCAGATCCTCACTGCAATCAAAGCATTGGCTTGGAGTCCCAGGACCACCTCAGACAAGCAGTCTCAGAAACAGCTGTTCTGGTTCGTACCCAAGTTTTCAGGTCAAATAAATGAACATTCTCTGTTCAAATATTGACATCAGCTCATTCAGCACTGCTAAGCATAAAACTAAAGCTAATATCTGACCATAAAGGTAACGGAAACGTCATGAGGACACGTCCATAGCATTACCATCATCTAGCTATCGTATGCAAAGGTCAGATCCAAATAGAAAGTCTTTGGTTCCTGACCCTAAATTGTTCATTGTTTTACATTTTAAAAAAAAAGAAATGTCAAATTAAACAACGATCATCAATATATCACAAAACAATATATCTGCCGCAGAATTTTCCCTTTCCTAAAGAACAAAAATATGCTAAATGTTATTGCAATTTAATTTTACTGTCACACAATTTAACTTTATCATGAGGGATTTATCAGCGGAATAGGAATGATCTGGTGTGGCCAAACAGAATTTAAAAAAAAAAAAAAAAAGTGACCAAGATTCCCACCATGAGGCCCTTTACTTGTCTTGTGGGTCACGACTGCATTTCTGTCATCAGCTGATTTCTGGAAATGCATTTTTATTGGCTATCTGGGTACAGAAGACCATTGTGAAATTGCTCTGGCGTGTGCGTTAAAGAGATTCTCGAGCTCCTTTTATGGAGCGAAGCGGGTGTCCTGAGCCAGTTGTCTCCCTGAGATAGACATTGTGTCATCCTGAACCGAACACAAGCAAGAATGCAAAGGCGCGCAGGGTGGTTCCTGATTTATTAATCATCAGAGCCTCTCTCGAAAGAAAAAGGTTACATCACCTTGTGGAAGCTTTCCAGATGCTACGTGATTTTTACACCAATTAGACAAAGTGTGATGGCGGAACATTTTGGAACTTAAAGCCCACTTGTTTTTTCAACAACAATAAAAAACTATATAGTAAAAGCGCATTGTATGTCATATGAACCAGCTGTAGCAATGCAATAAGCGCAAGAAGAGATTGTTTTAAAAAAGGTCCTCCACACCGGTCCTCTTTTGGCATATTTCTTCCTTCTTGTGAGGGTTTTTAGCTAAACCCAGTTAACACACACACACACACACACACACACACACACACACACACACACACACACACACACACACACACACACACAC
>JAOTRA010000006.1:7895299-7960282 GCA_026260255.1 Pseudolaguvia tuberculata | reverse complement strand
CCATCCTCAGCATTCTCCTACCAATATACTGCATGTCCCTCTTCTGCACATGTCCAAACCATCTCAACCTGTCCTCCGTCACCTTGCCTCCAAAACATCATACATCTGTCCGCCGTCCCTCTAATAAACTCCTTTCTAATCCTCGACCATCCTCGTCCCATAACTACAAAAATGAGATATTAAACTTAAGATATAGAAATGGACTGTCTTTATCTACTTAATGTTGTAAATTAAAACTAGTCCACCTTTAGTTGTGTCCAATTAGAAAACAAGCTAAAAAAAACCAACATACCAAGTGATTCCTGTATGTTTCATGCTTTTCATTTCACTAAACTAATCACTTTTCTAATGTTTCCATGGAACCATAAATTCACCTCAGTAAAGCTTCTGAGATTACTAAGATCCTCCTTCTTCATTGATGAAAGTCCAGATGTTTCTGTGCATCCAAACATTAGTCACGTCTTATCTGCATTTACCACATGGGGCTGCCACACCCCGGGCGTGTGGCCCAGTGTAAACGTCACTCTCTTTTGTCACTAACCTCTGCACTAAACAGACTCCCTCTACTTTTCCTGCCTTCACTATTAACTGGGCTGTGATTCTGCAACACTATGGGCTTGGAATTAAGACCTACTGGGACAATTTAGCCAAGCAAGACACAGGAAAGAAGGCGGAGCGGTGTCGTAGTGGATAACACAGTCGCCTCAAAACAAGAAGGTCCCGGGTTCGAATCTCGGGCCGGGATCTTTCTGTGCGGAGTTTGCATGTTCTCCCCGCGCTTGCGTGGGTTTCCTCTGGGTACTCGGGTTTCCTCCCAAAGTCCAAAAACATGCAGATTAGGTGGTTTGGTGATTGTAAATTGTCCATAAGAGTGAATGTGTGTGTGAATGGTTGTTTGTCTGTGTGTTGTCTGTGATGGACTGGCGACCCGTCCAGGGTGTACCCCGCCTCTCGCCCTATGTGTGCTGGGATAGGCGCAGCAGACCCCCGTGTCCTCGGATTCGGGAAATAAGTGGGTCAGAAGATGAATGAATGAATGAATGAATGAATAAATGAATGAATGAATACGCAGGAAAGAAGAAACTTCTCAGCCAATTTTCCTCCAGTAAATCGCAGATGTGTTCCAAAGGTGTTTAGAATTGATGCATATACTGTGTAATCTTAGCGCTTGCGTGGGTTTCCACAGGGTACTCTGGTTTTCTCCAATCGTCCAAAACCATGTACATCAGGTTGACTGATGAGTCTTAATTGTCCATAAGACTGAATGTGAGTGGATGTTTGTCAATGTGTGGCCCTTAGATGGACTGGCAATCTGTCCAGAGTGTAACCCTGCCTCTCGCCCTATCTCGCTGGGATAGGTTCCAACAGACCCCCTGTGAACGCGAACTAGGAATAAAGCGGGTTAGAAGATGAATGAATGAATGAATGAATGAATGAATATGGGTGGCGTGATGGCGTAGTGGTTTGCACGATTGCCTCACAAAAAGAAGGTCCCAGGTTCAATTCCCAGGTCGGGGGTCTTTCTGTCCAGAGTTTGCATATGGGTTTTCTGCAGGTACTCTGGTTTCCTCCCACAGTTAAAAAAAACATGTATGTTAGGTTGATTGGTGATTCTAAACGGCCCATAGCTGTGATTGTGTGTGTGAATGGTTGTTTGTCTACATGTGGCCCTGCGATGAACTGGCGAACTGTCCAAAATGTACCCCTGCCTCTCTGTGCGCTGGGATAGGCTCCAGCAGACCCCTGTGAACCCCGAATTAGGGAATAAGCGGGTAAGAAAATGAATGAATGAATGAATGAATGAATGAATGAATACATAAATGAATATGACCTGGTGTATTTAGAGTATAAAAAGAATGATATTAAACACATTTTTCTTATGTTATAATGCATGTCAATGTTATGAGGTGAAACATTTTCAAGTGAAACTGCTGGAACCTCTTGGCCTAACAGACAAGCGTTTTTTTTTTTATAGGTTGCATTGAACTGCGCTCTGTAAAACAGATAATTTGTGACCTACAGCCTGATTACACTGGCTACAGAGACACAGTCCAGAGGTCTCTGTTGTTATGAAAAGATCTCCAAGAAGGTCAACCTCTTGCTGTTACACCGTACATTACCTCTACCTGTCCTGACACGGGACATCCAGAACCAAAGCTTGTGTCTTAGTTATCACATACAGTAAAAATTTAAGTGCACAAACTCTATCAAAAGCAGATAAACCGAGATAACATCGATGGAAAGACAAGATGGAAAGATCTGAATGGAGGTTTACTTCGAGCAAAGACAAGTTGAAGTGTTTACCTTATGACGGGGAAAGAAGCCAACAACATAGTGTGAGAAATTTTATGCATTTGACCGGCACTGGTATCGCGTGGCACTCTGATCTTTGGCCACTCTGCCTAGAAGACTGGCATGAAAAGAGAACAATTTAACTACTTCCATTGCCCAAAGTTCAGCATTTTCAGCAGCCTGGGAACCAAAAAGCAAAAAATTCATAAAACAGAAAATAATCAATCAGTTAAACCAAGAAAAATATGACAATATATTGAATTATGACACTATTCATTCATTCATTCATTCATTCATTCATTCATTCATTCATTCATTCATCTTCTAACCCGCTTATTCCCTAATCCATGGTCATTGGGGTTTGCTAAAGCCTATCCCAGCGCACATAAGGTAATAGGCAGGGGTACATCCTGGACAGGTCGCCTGTCCATTGCAGGGCACACATAGACAAACAACTACTCACACACATTCGCTCTTATGAGCAATTTAGAATCGGCAATCAACCTAATGTTTTGGGACTGTGGGAGGAAACAGGCAAGGGGAGAACATAGAACGGAGGTCTATCAAACCTGGGACCTTCTTGATGTGAGGCGACCGTGCTAAGCACTACAGCACTGCGCTACTATTCTGTATGTTTATGCAGTTTAATTGTTTAGGATTACTACAGTTTTGTTTCTATGCTATAGTATCAAGATTATGACTGCACTGCTTAATTATCTATTATTTAATAACTCACACTCATAAATGTATTGGCAAGGGCCTCACAATACGCATCACAATACATGGTCACTATGCGATATATCACAATATTTTGCCATAAAAAAAGAAAATAAATAGTTAAAAATAGAAGAACAGAGGTGGCCTTATTTGCTTCCTACAGGAGAGGAGGAAGAAATCTTTTTTAAATAATTTATTTAAGTAAACATTTAAATATTCAACAATAATGTGATATTTATCAATAGTTTTACACAGCATAAACTAATAAAAAATTGAATAAAAAGCATTTAGATATCGATATTTGTTTTGCTTGAAACAGGGAAACCCCCTAAAATTAATTCATTAATTATCTTGCTCATTGCTTAATTTGGGGTCACAAGGGTCTGCTGGAGTCTATCGCAGTGTACATAGGGCAAAAGGCACCCTGGACAGGTCCAGGTCCAGGTCCAGGTCCAGGTCCATCTCTCTCTCTCTCTCTCTCTCTCTCACACACACACACACACACACACACACGCGCACACACACACACACACACCCCTATGGGAAATTTCAAGTCACCGATCAACCTAATGTAACTCACGTTTTTCCCACGATTGTGGGAGGAAACCAGAGTGAACCCACGCAAGCGGGAGAACAGGGAAACTCCACACAGAAAGACCTTGGGAATTGAACATGGGACCTTGTTGCTCATCAGAACATAATCTAAACACACATAGCAATATAACACATAGCACATTTAAGTGTGTGTGTGTGTGTGTGTGTGTGTGTGTGTGTGTGTGTGTGTGTGTGTGTTCATGGTCTACTTCTACCTTTTGCCGTTTCTGTTCTGGGATAGTCTCCAGCAGAGACTGTGACCCTGAATTAAAGAATAAGTGGGTTAGAGAATGATTGAACAATTGAATGAGAAGCACAGGGCTATTTTAAAAGGTATAATCATGAGAATAAAGCCACTGCGACTTAAAAGAAAATGTCATGTATTGGGGAAAAAGTCCTAGAAAGCAATGCGAGTACAATGTTCCGTGGAGAAATGAGACGGTTCAATTGTTAATATTTCTATCTAATAACTTTGTCTACACATGCTTATTTCTGCAATATAAACCCACTGATTGTACAATCATGATGCAGCAGCAGCAGTTGCAAAACACCATGCAGGACATCCAGGTCAATTACAGGAAGGTATGGAGATCGGAAATCTTTACCATCACCAATTACATGTCCAGCTATTAAGTATGTCAGAACATATTGAACCGTAAAGTTACAATAATCACATGAACTGTCCAGTGTTTGTAAATATCAAGTGAATCACTTTCCCTGAAAACGTATTACTCGGCTGTCACATAATTGCTCTGGGAATACATTTTCATGCAGTTGGGTGACACGCAAAAAACGATTCAGCTCAGGAAAGAGTCCAAGTCTCAGCATGTAAAGGATTTTCCTATATTCATATCTGCACTAAACAAAGGCGTTGAATGGCAACGCCATGAGAGTAAAACATTGTGCGAATGCTCTGAATCCCTCGAGATCTGGGTGGCTTGCTTCACTCAGTCACTAATAAACATATCATAGTCATATCAAGAAACTCCATAACGTTACATCAGGGCATCTGCCACCAATCCAAAACTTGTGCAATGTAACAATAAATCTAAACGGGTTTGGGAGTTACAGTGTTTTGCCCATTGACCTCAGTGCTGTGGATGAGCTACATCTAGATCTAAGGCAGCTTTTAATATGGAAGCAATAGCAATACAGAAGGATGAAACAATAACTAGAAGGGTATTGACAATTAATCCGATTCTCCACAGTACCAAACCGTGGACGTCTAAATCTGTGTTTTTCATTCAAATGACAGATGTTCTAGCTAGACGACTGGATCACAGGTTAGGAGGCATTTACTACCAAAGCCATATAAATCCAAAAGATATACAAACTTTTTCCACTCTCAAACATGAACAGGCCTATTTTACATTGAGCAAATACAACAAAAAAAAAATCATACAGGAAATAAAAACACAGTGTAACTGTAAGGCCAGGGATTCACCCATGGATTTAAAAAGTAAATAAAGACGTGCATTCGAATGCAGATCAGATTACATGCTTTAAAAAGGTTCTCCTTAATTCCTACTGAAAGCTAAACAAGCCAGGCCTCGTCTATGAGGACTTAAACGCGTTTAATAGTTGAATAGTAAACCATCTACAACAAAACCAGTTTGATGAGGGTGTGTTTTCCTTCCTTTCTGCAAAAACACTGTTGTGGGGATTGGAAACTGGAAAATAAAATAAAATACATTATTTAGATTTAAACACATAATATGTTCTTAACAAATACGTCTACAAATAGGCTGCAAATCAGAAATTCCTCACATAATAAAATGTTCACATGGGATCTGATTGGATTAGAGGTTGGATTAGAAGGGGGAAAAAAATGTCTGTTAAGAAATACCCTCCCACGTTAGGCCACACCCACTCCTGGTTTCAAACGGATGGCGGCGTTGTATTACACCACTAAATTATATATATTTAAACGATCCCCAATATTAATGGTTAAGTGCAGAACTATAGAAAAAGATCAAAAGGCGGCCACCGGTGTTGTATTACCTACAGATTGATCAGAGCTCCTCAGGTGCCAAACAGCAGTAACAGAAGGAGCCGTGTTGCCTTACTGGCTCTTGTCCTCAGTGTAATACCCAACAGCTATTTGTGACACTAAACACCTTGGAGTCGAACATCGTATTTCACAGATGATGGGTGTAATTCATGTTGAGTTAAGAGTCATGGCCTGGGTCATGTAATATTGATCAATTGATTAACAGTTCAGATAGATAAGTGTGTCGTCTTTATGTATTGTGGGGAGACGGTTATTTATTGTTGACTCTTTTTTTTTTTTTTATCCTGATGGAAACAATCTCAATTTTCCTTAAAGTTCTGGTTCTAATAAGGTGGAGGAGTGTGGTGATGATCATTATTAACTACATGATGGACAAATCATTCATGTCACAACTAACGACTTTGTCATGTTGTTTATTAAATAGTTTGTCCGCATACATTTGTGTACTGTTAATAAACTCTTCTATACTTCATCATAACCTGTAATACTTCTTTACATCACGGTTGTGTAAATAAATGAGTGTTTAACGGTTTTGAAGTCTAATTATTTATTTTAAATACCTTTAAGGTTCTTGGGTTAATCAAAATAGAAATAAATGACCTTTTTTAAAACTGATAGCCTGCAATGGACTGGTGACCTGTCCAGGGTGTACTTCTACCTTTTGCCCTACGAGTGCTGGGATAGGATCCAGCAGACCCCCATGACCCCAAATTAGGGATTAATAGATGAATGAATGAATGAATGAATGAATGAATGAATGAATTATAACTCGTTTTTTAAATCTGAACCTAAATCGTTAGCCCTTTTACTCCCGCTGACTGTATATGACTAGAGAAGAGACTGGCTTTGAGTCTGGCTCCTCTCAAGTTTTCTTCCTTGTACCATCTAGGCTAGTTTTTTTGTCACCATGGTTGCCTGTCTCTAGGCTTTTTGCTGGAAGGGATGTTCTTAGTGACATTTTTGGATTTTCTTTAATCGTAGACTTTTGCATTGTTATTATATTCTGTAAAGCTGCTTGCATTGTTTGAAGCATCTTTTTAAATAAAACTAAATTGAAAGTTAGGCATTAAATATGCGGTGTGTGTGTGTGTGTGTGTTTTTTTTTTGTTGTTGTTGTTTTTTGCCTTTAACCTCAAATTTAATTAAAGGTACAAAGGTATATTGAAGGCATCTGCGGTGTCCATAGGTGCAAAGGTATATTAAAGGTATAAAAGCTTGTGTTTTAATAATTCCAGTCCAGCGACATACTGAAGCACAGGTTGCTGCCCTGATTTGTTTTGAGGAGCATTTATCTGGGTGGGTGCAGGACTAATTTTTTTGGATGTTGCATAATTGAATGAACCCACTACAACCAGAACGAAAAAGAAAACTATCTCGATATCGATTAACAAATAGTATATCGCGCTGGTCGTATGGTTTAAGGCTTGAGGGCGGAGTGAAAACACGTCAGAGACATTAATCTATTTAAAGTGCATGCGATCAGTGGCACGGCTTCACGCGTAAAGGCGCATCTGCGTTGAGAGAAGCGGACGGATCTGATTAAGGAGGAAATATAACAACTGCGACGGAACAAATGAAATGCGCCGCGGTTCTGGGTCTCAAGTTCACTCGAGGAATTTAATTGAATTGGTGAGCCTTTGCGCAGGATGTCCGTTTCGTTCGATCCATGGAAAGATGTGCGGCGCTCACAACTTTACACTAGACTGATCTACTGATCTGATGCCAGCGTGGACAGTCCCGATGTCTTCATTTAGCTTTTGGGAATCGGGGATGGTGGATTTTTCTCAGATTACCTGCATGGAGATCAGCAGCATCCGGTTATCGTGCGACTCCGTGCGCGCAGTCAAGACTTTCCTGTAGAGACAGAAACACAGAAACACGGACGGACTTGACTTGGATATATGTGTGTGTGTATATATAGTGGATACATGGATGAGAAACGTCATTGTTTTAGGGGGAACCCCTCACGGATACGTTCAAGCTGAAAAAGTTTGGATCCTCCAATGCCACCAGATCCATCTGAAATTGCGTTTATATGTCAACTACAGGTCTGCATGGGCCCAATTTAGGGTGAGTCCGAACCATTCTGTAGGTTAACATAGATCCGAACTTGGTGCATTACACGCGTGTTGTTGTTGATTGCAGAAGTTGTTATTTGTGTTCGTGGCACCAGGACTGCACGCTTCTCTCCTGGGACTTTTGGGTTTTAACCATCAGCACCCGGTTTCACCATACTTACATTTAATTTCCTAGCCAAGTTTAATTCTTAGTGTAATGTCGTCAAACTATTGGCAATTTATAGACACACGCGTTTATTTCCAGTGCCATCAAAACAAATCGACCAAAACTGTCCCAATATTCATTTCCTTCCCCTTCACTTGACATTTGTGCCCAGCAAAAAGAGATTATTTATCATCCGTTTGATTCTGTATCCCCTATAAAATTCCAAAGTGTCTTTCTGCTGAAAGAAAACTGGGAGTGTAAATAAAGTAGTTGTACAACATAGTCCCCCCACCTCCCCACCCCCTTTAGATCTGTTTAGCATTAAGGGAATTTTTTCCAAGAACTTACAAATAATGCATTTGGAATGAAGAGGCTTGAAATTGCTACAATTTTTACAAATCTATAGGATTTATGCTATTAAATCATTATGATTAATAATAGGACTACATACTTAAGATGATATAGTGAATTATTTGGGAGTCTATGTCCTAATGAAACAGGACAGAGTGGAGGAGGGCGCGCAGTGGGGGGGGGGGCTTTTAAACAATACAAAACAAATATTGTGGTTAGTGTCATTCAACACTATGCTAGTCTTAATGATGACCATGTGTGTTCGTTAAAAGAAGAGCATATAAAATGTATAACCTTCAGAATGTGTTTTGTTGCAGCTCCTTTCATAGGAACTGAGTCTAAAATGAAGTTATGGGATGTTCTAGCTATGTGTTTGTTGCTCCTGAGCTCCATATCCGCTCGCCCTCTTTTCAACAAGCTGCAGCCTTCTAAGAGAGCTCTTCAAGCCGATCGTCACAGCGAGCTGCTCGTCCTGGACCCAGTCATAAACTCTCATCTCCAAACAGCCGATCTGAAACAAGTCTCCATGGAAGAACAATGTAAGTCAGAGCACTAGAAGAGATGTACTTCATGGAAATACCGCTTCAAATGATCACTATGTACTTATTTATTTCTATCAGCCTGAAAAAAAAAAAACGCCACCTCCAACTAAAATAAAAAATACATCAGTACATCTAGTTTGAGCATCACCTTGAATTGTCCTATCACTAAAGTGTCTGCTTATTTTCCCAAGGAAACATTATATATTGAGCCTATTTCTTGTGCCATGGATGATCATGCAATTTTTTTCCCCCACAAGTACACGACTGCCAATAGTCTGTAGTCCAGGGTGGCTTGTGGTCGTAGAGAAAGTAGTGGTTGTAAACCGCTATGGTTAGCATCTATTTAGCAGAAACCACTTAGAAAAGATTTCTCAGAGTCAAGGTATGTAATCGGATTTTACAACATTTTAAAAAGGTCCATTTTGTACACAATGGGCAGTTTAAGACAGTTTAATTAGTATCTGACATTCCGTAACACCATAATGATTTTTCCAAAATGACAGGAAGGGTAAGGAGGCACTGTTAAAAGCACAAGCTAAAATGACAGTCCATTTTTTGACTGGTTGGACCTTGTTATTCTTTTGTTCAGTAATTAAGAACGTGTTTACTAAAAAATACTCACGTTCATATTTACAATAGAGACGTGCGCCCATATGGAAACCCTTGGTTGACATCTGAGGCATTTTGACTATGTTTATGTCTATTTTAATAGCTGTGTGGGAGGCACCACCAACTTGTCGTTACACAGTAGTAAATGTACCAATTTTCTGGATAAGGGATGGAATGGTAACTGAGACACGTCTTATGTCCTGAATGTTCCACCTCTTATCTTACAAACAGCGTCATTTAATGCCACAGTGGCATCAGCATCTGGAGAAAAAAAAATCCATTTAAAGGCCACAATGTCGGACTGTCTTGCTAACATATGCGAACTAAAACAAATCAGTGGCTTGACATGCCGTCAACCATGTTCCAGTGGCTCAGAATTGGTGTGCAAAGATTCTAAAACCACCACGATTGTAAACAGCTTGGCTAGTGCTCAGCCCTGGGCATTGTAGCCTGTCATAGTGGCCAATGAAAGACAGCCTTTTTCTGTACAAGGGCAGTGTGTATATAAACAGTGTTCACAATCGCAACTGATACTGTTGTACAGAACCAGGCAGACGGCCATTTACACGGATAGTGTAACACTTCTGGCTGCAGGATCTGCAGGTGACAGTTAATAAAATTCAGCTCCACCCGTTTTGACGGCAAAGACCGTTTGCTCGCTACACAAAATGAAACATTAAAAGGACAATCCCAGCGTATTAGATATGATAGATCTATCACACCCAGAAGATAAACTGCTTCCTTAAGTATTTTAAGGAATCTTGGCATATATTGCCAATAAACTATTCCTCAACTATGAAGATTATGATTACTTCCGTAAACATCAGTAAATCCTTCCTTACCCTGACATACTTGGCCACTATAGCCGTAGCTAGATTTTCTTTGCCCTGGGAAACCCTTTGTTTTGGGATTTAACTGAGGCTGTTTTACCTGAACTTACTTTCTGTCCACAGGAAATCCTTCCATCCATTGACTTAACTGTCTTGAGAAAAGCTTTACATATCCTCGACTAACCTGTCTCAACTATTATGTACCCCATTTAACCCGTCATATAACCCGTACCCACCCCAACTACCCTGTCTTACCTATCTATTCGTACCCTTTAATGGTATTTTAAGGGCTGTCTATTTCTTTTCATTTGATTACTTGTTGAATCATAACAAAATTAGCTTCAAACATCCATACAATAGTCTCAGGAGAGCTTTTCCAGATGTCTTGTTGCAGTCTGTTTGGTGGACATGTGAGAGAAGGAACTTCATGGAGTTCCTTCTCTAATGAAATCATTGTGTATTAGGTGTAGATCAAAGGATGCTACATTTTTCTCAAGTGCAGGACAGTGCACATGTTTTGAGTTTGCACTCGAACAGATGTGCTCTGCTGTACCTCAGTGTCATAACCCAAAATACGTATTCCATACAGTTTAAAAGAACCGAGTATCACAAATACACAGTTAGAGCACTACATGGAATTGCAAAATTGCTCCTGACAAAAATATGTAACCATGTAGACACTATATTAACACAGTTTGGGCATCTGGCCATGGCTCATGATCCTATTTGTTTCTTTCATCTGTTAAAAGATGACATCAACGGACTGCACCCGGACCAGTTTGATGACGTAATGGACTTCATCGCAGAAACCATTGGCAGACTGCGGCGGTCTCCAGGGATGGACTCTGAGGGCAGGGGAAAAGAAAAAGGAAAGCACAAAGGACCAACAAACACAGGAGCAAGAGGACGAGGGGAACGAAAGAGAGGTCGAGGACGAGGTGGGGGCAGAGGAGCTAAAGGAAATCGGGACGAACTGATTAAAGGTCCAGGACGAGGGTGCCTTCTTAAAGAGATCCACCTCAACGTTACGGACCTGGGGTTAGGTTACCAGACCAAAGAGGAGTTGATATTTAGGTACTGCAGCGGTCCCTGTTATGATTCAGAGTCCAACTACGACAAAATCCTAAATAACCTCACTCAAAACAAGAAGTTGGACAAAGAGTCTCCTTCTCAGACTTGTTGTCGACCCGTGGCGTTTGATGATGACCTCTCGTTTTTGGATGACAGTTTGGAGTACCACACTCTCAAGAAGCATTCCGCCAAGAAGTGCGCCTGCGTCTGATTTGAAGGACGAAAAGACACTTGGGACAAAATACAGAAGTCTCACACTTCATTGGGCTTGAAGCCAGTGCAGAGATGAATGCTGCTTCTCCGAGGAAAAGTGCAGATCTTAAGTGCGTCATTGTTTCTTCTGCACCGGGGTGCATGTTATAATTGAAGGAGAAGGGTTTTAAAAAAAAAAACAAAACAAAAAAAAACCAAAACACCTTCCTTAAAAGTACTTCAGCAGCAGTAGCAACACCTCAGTATTCACTGTTACAAAACTATTTCAAGTAGTATTCTGAGCAGGGATCGAAATATAAATATAGTCTAACATAAAGATATTCCAGCCGCATGTCAGAGACTAAACTGCTAGAGATGGGGGGCAGACTATCCATCTCTCAAGCCAGCCAGGCTTGGCTTAACCCACCGCAGCCATAACAAGACTTCGTTATAAAAATAAAAAAAAGTTTATTATTCAGAAAGTTATCTATAGTCTATATGGAAAAAAAAAATGTATTTATTGAAATTTAATTAACTTATTGTTATTTATTACAATCCATTGTATTAGTGTTTTTTTTTTCTTATTTATTTGTGATGCTTCTTTTCCTACTTTACCTTGGATGGTGCCAAAGTGGAGCATGTGGTTTAAAGAAAAAGCAGATGATGCCATTATCACGTAGACTCACAGTTTATCTGGGCTGGAAAATTACCCCTTGGAGAAATGGGCAGGGTCCAACTTTGTTGAGAATAGAGATATAGAGAAAACCTAAGTTGATAAAGACGGACACCATCCAGCACCTTAATACATCAGATATAATAATAGTAACTAATACATCTACAATTGAGAATTGGGCTGTAGAAGACCAGTTCTGTCAATCAGAACAGTTTTAGATCTATTTATAAATATCTATCATTTTAAAGTAAGTATGTTAATACCAGTCCCCGCAAACGCGCTTTTAAACGATGATCTGTTTCCAAAAGAAAATACAGCCCGTTTGTCACTAGTGTTTATTTTCAACCATAATAGTCACTACAGAAAAGGTTTCTAAGCACAACTGGGCTGTGCCCCATAGAGACGCATCATCACAAATAGAAAACATCCTTTCGAGCTGGAATCCACATCTAATTAGATAAAAAGGTGATGTAGTAGAGGTTCCTCATAAACCCATCCAACAGGTTCTGTGAGCTGAAAAATTATTAAATAACAAGCCAAGAGTTTCAAACCAAGATTTTTGTCCCTGGAAATTGGAAACAAACTATTTGTATAGTTTGACGAATGCCTTTAAAATAGCAGGACAGGTGATATACAAAGTTCAGACCTCAACCTACACACACACACACACACACACACACACACACAAACACAGAAACAGGGCTTTCATGAAGAGTCACACACACACACTAACAGAAACAGCTGCTAATGTGTACGTCATGGGATAAGAGGAACAATTTTGGTTGCGATACCGTAGCTCGCTGCCACATGCCCAGTGGGAACAGCCCAATCTATCTGATGTTCTTTAACATATAATACATCTCTAATCTTCTCAAATCACCTCTATTTAACTACTCGATCTTGATTAGCCAAATTAAAAGCAAACCATTTTCAAAAGTGAGACATGATTCAATCTGTAACAGCTCAGCCCTATTACTCCATCCTTACACAAACACACATACAAAATACAGACACACACGCGCGCGCGCGCGCGCACACACACACACACCTGTTTCTACGTCGTGTCCAATAATCCTCTGTCCTGGTGTACCACTGTTAATTGTTAAATGTCCAGTTGTTAAAATAAGTGGTGAAAACAAATTGCAGTAGAAACAGAAGAGGGAAAGTTGACTGTAACAATTCCACCCTGCCTCTTCAGTCCTGTGAAAGAAAAAAAAAAAAACTTGTCTTACTTGTTTTGTGTTACTAAACCAAAGTTCTCTACAGACTTTATTTTTGTACAATATTCATTTTATAACTTTATACAGAATAAAACTTGCTTCTATCACATAATGGTTTGAAGAAATTCGATAAGCTCATTCACAGAAAGCACACAAAAGGTTGGGGGGGGGGGGGAAATGGCTTGAGAAATTCTCTGGATGCTGAACTGGTTGTCAGATAAGAGTTACGGTCATTTTAATCAATGGAAGAACATCAGTGGAATAGAAAAGACGACTAACGTTTTGAGTGACTCTGAACTGTTTGTATAGATCAGGCAGAAGAAATCTGTTCTACATTCCTAAACCCAGGCTCAGGATTGTACAGTAAACAATCATGGCTTGTAAAGACACGCAGTAAATCTGGGTACTTGGAAGAAATGTTTCCACCAAGCCGACTGGATTTGGCTTGAAGTAATAAAAATTAAAAAAAAAAAAAAGCTTCAAGATTGTGTCTCGTCAACCCTGTAACTGCCCCCCCCCCCTTCTTATTTGTACTGTTTTCCCACAGACGGGGCAGACAGGGTGCAAACACTGGTGGTGTTAGAATTTGATTACATAATGGCTTTGTTTACAGACTGGTGGACCAGTCTGTGGTCACAAACCCGTCAAGAGGGTTTCGTTAAAAATGGAAGCAGTTTAAGAAATCATTGTCCTGATTTCTACGTTCCAATATACATGAACGTTCAAGATAAATATTGAAGGACATGAACTAGAAAAGCTGATGTAACAGGCTAAATTTAACCGTCTTTCTCTATTTCTGTCTATCTATTTATCCCGACACGCCCTCCACATAGCCAAAATTTTCACTACAGCTTAGGGGTTAAGTACTATTCAAGGGACACTAATTGTGAAACACTGTCTCTGAAACCAAAGGATGTCTTTTTCAAAACCCACACATTTCACTAATATAAACAAGAAAGGGTCAACAAGAGAATATAAAATGTGACCAGAATGGAATTGAAAGGAAACAAAACCTGTTGGAAACAAATTCAATGTTAAACAAAAGTCTGCAAAGCCTAGCGATACATGATGAAAACATGCCCTCTTAAAACGATCACTGGAAGCTAAAACTTGTTATAAACGGTCATGACTGCCATTTGATCTCGACACAAAAAACAAGGAGGCAGTCCGATCTGCTGACAGACTCCCATTGATGTACAGAGATTTTGGCAGGCTTGCCAAACCCACAACACGCCCCTCAGGCCGTAACTAAAGTAATGTGGCGAGCTCAGTGGGCATGATTATGCCCTGACATCACCCAGTGTGGCATTCCGACATTCCACAGATCATAACGGTTACTGGAGTGGACCGGACAGCTGCTGACATCAGCACTCGGAATAAGCACGGACAGATTAGGCTGCAGATTTGGCTTTGCCATGCTTGCATGCAGTTTTATTCTGTATTATACATTAAGTTAAACAGAGAGGAGACGGTTGCTTATTGATGCATTGCCATTTCATGAACGTGCCTTGATTAGTGAGCGAGTGACAAACTTTAACAGTATGTCTATCATGTGTGAGAGAGGGGTAAACTAAACAGATCATCCCTGTCGTTTTAGATTAACCAGAGGGTAAATTCCATCAAGTGCTAATACGCAGAAATGTGCAATGTCTCTGACAAACCAGTCCCACCTCCTCCCATCCTTCACTGAGGAAAAGGGTTACAGAAAAACATTTGAGGTTTAAGATTACAATGTCATGAAATGTCATATGAAACACTCAGATGAACCTACAGACTTTTGACTCCATTTAGCATGAAGACGAGCGAGTGTTACCTTTTGCCCATGTAAAGTTTGACATGTTGGAAAAGAAAAGTAGCGAAAATGATGTGAAAATAAATATTTACTTAACCCTGTGAGTCACCGAGAGCAAACCCAAAGACGGCACGTTTGGTGGAAAACTGTTGTAAGTGAGGGGGTTCGATGACAGAAAGATGGATCAGAGTTCTTGAGATTCAGCAGATTGGAATCTGTTGTGACACGGCAGACTACTGTTTGTGTATAAACCGGGAATCACCTATGTACATACATCTGAGCTGAATGATCAGCAACGTATTCACAGTGTGCGTGTGTATGTGTGTGTGTGTGTGTGTGTGTGTGTGTGTGTTCTGAACACGAGAAGAAAAAAGAAAAACGATTGCATTCCATTGTTAGAAAAATTAAACAGGAAGGTCACACATCATTTAGGAAAAATATTTAACCAAAAAAGGTGAACGAATCTAAAAGTTTTGAGGTGGAAATGCTACATTGCATGACGCCATGTTTTTCAAAATGTATGCACGGGCCACACAGACACTATGTTTATTTAGAAACAGCACACGAATATATAAAGTGAAAAAAAAAGAACATTCTGTACATTTAGTACTTGCCGGTCTAATTTGCATGAAAACCAGTTACACATTATCACTGCCTGATGCTGACACTGCTGCGCCCGCAGTAACACAGACTGCATTATTGCTTTACACACAAACATACACTAAAACAAGCATATAGTACAGTAAGAAAAAAAAATGGTTAAAAATTACACCAGATTCCATGAGAATTGTGAAGAACAGCCTTTTAGAGTTTGCGTTTCTTCCACTCAGGCGCTTTATCAGCTTCCTCGTCCTCGGATTCGTCCTCTGCAAACAAGGGATTCGGCTGAGTCCTGCATAAAAAAGTGGAGAAAAAAAATTCACATCTGGCACTGTTTTCCTTTTATTAGGAATTTTCAAATCAAACAAAAGCTAAACAAGTGAGTGCTTTAATAAATGGCAGCAAATCATGGATAAACTTTGGGATATAAATGGCCATGTGGATATAAATAGCTCAGCGCTACCGTTACTCCTGTCATGCAGTGGCTTCAAGCAGAGTTTAAATAAGATCCCTAGAGTAAAGAGATTAGGAATTAAAAACTGGAGGGACAGAAAAGGATAAAAAAAAAAAAAAAAAAAAAAAAAAAGCAGGAATGATTGAGAGGGAGAGTTATAGCGAGAAAAAGAGATTAAACCTTTCCGGCTACTTTCATCACTCAGTTTTGTACAGTGATTAAAATTCAACATCTGGTTTCTGGTGGACACAAAGTTACTGGTGAAAGAAAGATCACACAAAGAAGAGCATTAAAAAGAAATATGTCTCTTGTACATCGAAATGTTTTACATGGTAAAAGTGCTGATGTTGCTGCCAAACCGTACTATACAGCTCAAACTAAATAAATTACATTTGATTAGCTCCCAGACAGAGAGCTGTCATCATAATTCCATGACGAGCTCACCGAAAGCACCAGAGGAGAAGAGGAAGAAAAAAAAATAAAATAAAAAAATAAGCGGAAGAGTGTTCATTAGTCGACAGATAAGTTGTAGGTAACAGCTCAGGACAATGACAGTGTTGATGGACGACGCAAGAGAATCTATGTATTGGACAATCCGTTTCCAGGTTCTCGAATATCCACTGGGTCCAATTTCTGCGTGGGCAGGTTAATGAGATCAGGTGTATCTGTCTGTCAAACTACCCTCTTGCACCGTACCTGAGAACAGCAATTATTGAGGCAAACAAAATGGATGTGCTACAACGGCTCTCGTTAGTGTTGACAGTGTCCTTAACGCTGTTAACTCTAAAAGGCTGCAGTCTGGTGTAATGACCGAGATTAAGTTACGAGCCGTCGCTCGATAGCCCATCTCGGTGTCACAGGATTGTTCGAAAAACCGCACAAGAAAAATATATGCAGTTGATAGATATATATATATATATATATTTTTTATGATTTATAGCTGTTGATTGTGTTATATGAGAAATAAAAATATTTAATACAACACAGCCTAGGGAGCGTTAAACTTTATTTACTGTGTTGTAAACGTCCCATCGGTCATTAAATATTTCCTATTCTTTACATTAAAAAAAACTTGTCTATAATGCAGCAGCTCAACCTGCAGTTATGCAAGATCCAACCTGTATCACAATCAGCGTCTAAAACACTCCCAGTTCTGACTAATCCAAGCTGGAGGGCTCCTCATAGATCTGCCACACATGGCAAAAAAATAAAAAAAATCAACTGCATGGAAGTGTAAATCTCCCTAGTAACACTCTTAACAGTGAACTGATCTAGCCATCCATATCTGTTTGTGATCAGGCTTTGACATGGAGGACTCCGCATGCAGGCTGAATGGACCACCTGCAAAAGTCGCTTTATTCATCTGCACCCGTCCAGCTGAGAAAAACGACGGGAAGGAGAGACAGAGATGGAGAGATAGCAGGCTGACAGCTTTCTTATCAGCTGACACTTGCATTTTTTTTTTCCATTCAGACAGAAAAACGAAAGCTATGCCATTACTACCATTCATACACAAACACGTCAATACAAGACCAAGATAAATGTCTGATATCTTGATAGTCCGCCATGACAGTTTGGTTTTTTTTACTACTTGTAAACAGAACCTAAAATTAAGACCTGAACATCCATTAAAATTCCATGAATCTGGAAACTTGCTGAGACAATGGGTTTGTTTCAATTAGGGAAAGAAAGGAAATCACCAGAAAGACGTACTGGCCGGTTTCCTAATTAAAGCGTAATTACATTTAACACAGTCAATCAGCCAACACATACTAGATGTCCTACATTTGCTTCCTTAATGTGTTTAACAAGTGTGGGAAGTTTCTAACTAGATCCAATTTAAGCTTAAATTACACATTTGGCTTCAACAGCAGTGAGTTTAGTAACCTCACTTACATTTTATGTGTCTGCCACTGTTTTATAGAAACAGTCTTAAATGAACTGCTTAACGATTAAGGAAGAAGAATGATGTGATGATGATGATGATGAAAATGGAGGAGGAGGAAAAGGAGTATTATAATTTATCTGGACTTATACATACTGTGAAAACATGCTGCAGATTATAATATAGTTTAAATACTAATTTTAGATAACTAAGTGACTTTAACCTTAACTAAGTGAGCAATAACATCCTTCCATTCAAGGCAACCTAATCATTATCTAATTATCAGGGGTTTTTTTCTATTTGCTTTGGAGGACCTTTGACTTATTTAGCCAATCATATAACATAAGCGTGTCAGTGAGTTGTATCAAGTATTCCCTCAAAAGCGTGCGCACACAATTTTGTTTTAAAACAATCATACATCCGTCAGCCAAGGCGTGACGAGAAGGATGCAATACACAGGTGTAACCTGAACCGAGGCACACACGTACGCACGTACGAGCGCGCACACCCTTCTCTCTTCTCACAAACAAACAAACACAGTGGCCTCTACTTGGTCAGTGTGTTTGTGCAGGGCACCATGTTGCCGTCAGGTTGTAGGACTTTGCTGTTTTCCAACATAAAATTTTTGTTACAACCTATTCTTTTTTTTTTATGTTTACATCTGTTGCAGTGGATTCTTACGCTTTGTACGCAGGGGTGACCCAGAAGGGGTTTTCAGCCGCCTCTTTGGCATGGCGCAGGATGGCTTCACGAGGGTTGCTGTCATCAGTCTTGTCCAAAGCAATGTTTTTCACGATGTAGGAGGACAGGGTGCCACCGTGGGCTGCCACACGACCTCCCCTGCCTGTATAGCAAAACCACAGGAAAGAAAAATAACACTAGGATACAAAATACACTAGTTAAAGTTCATTTGTCAACTGCAATGTCATTGTAAAGCAAGACAGGTGAGGAAATCTACTGTCATTCAAAGCAGACACACACACACACGCACACACACACACGCTTAACATAATATTGATGCATTTATATTATATGAAAGACATGTTAGAGATTCATCCTGCATGACTGACAAGTATAAAAGAATTAGAAAAGCTGGGAAAACCAGTGTGTTTTCAGTGTGCATTTGCCTCAAACAGAAATGTGGAAAGAAGCCAAAGCATCTGGTCCTCAGCCAAGTCTTTAATGTAATCTTACAGCGTGTTTACTCAGAGCGGCCGTCTACATCCCACAGCAGCAAGTATCTTAAGAACTGCAGCCAAGGACTACGAGAGATACTGCAGGTATTACATCACCTGGACCGGAGACTGGCGGCTCGGGCTTGTGCGATTTCACAGGGTCAAGTCGATCTTTTTCCAGCTGCTTCTTGGTGCTGCGTTGTCTGGCCTCACGGAACATTGGCAAGGCGTGGGCTGGAACAAAGGCAACACACACACACACACACATGAATACATATACATGTCTTAAGCCAATTCTACAACTTGGTAACATAAGCATAAAGATTAAGGCAAGAATAAACCCATAAACAGAGCACTACAGCCTCTCGCTCCATATTGTAAATCATTTCTGTTTTCATTCACTTTTGATTAGCGTATTTCCGATTTCACAAGATCTGACACATCACATGACTTTGGACTGGGTGGATTAAAGAAAGAGGCGGATAAGAGATGTGTGAGGACGAAAAAAAGAAAACCCACAAGAGCAGGAAAGATGAAGCGATTTTCCATTCAGGAGCGCGGTTGTCACTGAGCAGTGTTAATTCTTCTCCTGCATGCTACATTAAGTAAAGAGGTTAGCGATGATACTCTGCCTTCCTCTCGCTGTCTTTCTCAACAGGCCATCATTCAGCTCCCCCCCCCCGAAATTTCCATGGTTATCCGGTGGAGCGTCATTCGGCTCGACCTATCGGCTTACAGAGCGGAGCATCAGCGCTTGTTAAATCATGCGCTAAATGCCAGACGCTACTACGACCACTGGAGTACGTGCTTAATGGTACATAGAGGGAAATGAGAGTTTTGACGGCAAAGTGTGTGTAGTGTGGGCGGAGGGTCAAGATGTGTTTAGGGTTTATGTGTGGCACGCAGTGACTTGACTAGAGCCCTCATGTTGGGCACGTGGCAGAGAGGGTAATGGAGGCTAATGGCATCATGGCTTGCAGGGTTAGGGCCGTATAAGACAGCAATCCGATGGAAACCACACACACACACACACACACACACACACACACACACACACACACACACACACACACACACACAACTAATGGGTTTGTCACAGCAGTAATGGAGACAAACGCCCTCTAGTGCTATTGTGTGTGTGTGTGTGTGTGTGCTGTTAATGCAAACCCAAATGTATACTAAACAAAGTGTGTCCTTTTTCATTTTGGCCACTCACGGGTGATGATGTAGTCCTGGGTCAGAGTCTCAGCATGCTTCATTTTCCTATTGCTCTTCACCACACAAAGTTTGGCGCCCCTAAAACAGAAAGATGGAATGAAACTTTCCCTGGAATGCAAAACCATTTTTTCCAACAAAATCTAGTTTCATTGTTTAAGATCTTTAGATTGTAATAACGTCTTGTATGTGGATGTTTTTTTGCTGAACACAATTTGGACTAGTTTGATTATGAAAAAGAAGAAAAATATGGTTTCTTTTTCCTGCCTATACATTATTTCTAACCTGGAAGATAAAAAAAATACAGAAGAATTCTGTAAAGACTATTTGCATAATTGATCAATAATCCCAAAATTTTACAGTCAGTCACATGTGTTGGCAGTCATGTGACTCTAATGTCCTCAGTAATCACAGCTAATGGACTCAAACAGGACAATTTAGATGAACAGTTCCATTCCTTCCAGCTGGAACTGATAGGACAGCCGGTACTTAATTAAGCCGACTGTCCTTCATCTCCCTTTTCTCTCTTTCTTTTTGACCCTGGTGTAGGATAATAGTTGATCTGAATCACAGTACTGTCTCCCAGTGTAGTAGTGAGGAAGTCAGAAGCTCACTACCTCTGGCTCTTGACTGGATCGTAGTAAACTTTGGCCAGGCCGTTCCCCGTCCCAACCATAATCTGATTCAGCTTTGGATGCCAGAGACAGCGAACCACACTCTAGAGAGAGAGAGAGAGAGAGAGAGAGAGAGAGGGAGGGAGGGGGGGGACAGAGGAAAAAGCGGAGGCAGAAAAAAAAAAAATCAAACAGGTAGGAAACTAAGAGCAAGAACAAAATCAATTGCAACAATTTAAATGAATGACCATTTAAATATACTGAACGCAGAAAGAAATAGAGAAAAGAATGTTATAATAAAAGTCAGTCAAGCGGCAGCGAGCTGCTGTGAAACTCTAAACGAGGTTTCTTTCTCACTTCTCAACTGTAGCTGACTATATTTGGGCTTTGGGTAAAGGCCTGGATTTCACAATCTCTGCGTGACAGATGGAGGATGTGACTGCGTGTGTGTGTGTGTGTGTGTGTGTGTGTGTGTGTGTGTGTGTGTGTGTGTGTACGCATGTGTATGTGTTTATGTGCAATGTAGACACATAGAAAAGCCAGGAATTACATTGATAACTAACATTATTCAGAGGGACACTGTATCCTTTTGCCATGGATCTCTTTTATATTGCAAACAGTGGCATTAGGATGGTACGGAAAACTTTTTTTTTTAAATAATAAACTGCAGGATTGCAAAAAGAAAGAGGTGAAATAAATATTTGAGACAGGCAGGAAGGGAGTGGAGTTGGTTATGAACATCTGCTAAGTGCTGAGATGTAGAGGAGAAAGTGTATGGATCAGAAGAGAAACACCGGAGCAGTAGAGGGTGTGGAGACAGGGAAAGCTGCTTAGTGTCCAGCTGTTCTCTTTGGCTCTTTCTCTTTCGCTAAGCTTCTCGACCCAGAAAAAAAGCTTTCTTTTTATCGTCATCCCACCACATCCGCTATTCATATATGTGGGAAATACTGCCGTCATTTTTACACCTAATTGTTTGGAAATTTCATTATTTATTTTAGCATGATTTAAAAATGTCAACAAAGATGGCAGACTTTTTAATACAGAAATCCCTTTAATTCCTTTTGGAACGTTGATTCAATTATGTCATGTGTCTTAAATCACACACGTTTTAAGAACTAGTCATAGTTACACCACACGCTAAGTTAGCCGATAAGCTAAGCATTGAGCATCGTTGGCTTGTAAATCACAAGCAGCCTTTATAAAAATACCTCTCAAGCCTCTAACGCACCTTTACTGGGGCCTTACACGGGGCACTGAATCTCCAAATATAGCAGAAGGAATGCTAAGTTCCAACAGGCTCCAGAGAATATTCGCTGCTCTTTAAAATTAAGCTACAACGCATAGATTATGCTATATTAAAGATAAGTGTCATTACGACTTCCCAGAGTGCAAAAGCTGGTGTACTTGGGAGCGTACCATCTTTCTCTATCTTAATTGGATCCGTTTGTGATGTAAAAATGTTCTTACAAAGCTTCAGTGGAAATCTTTTTGGCACAGCAATTATGCATCAATCTTGTCTTGTGATTTATCATCAGGCGTCTGGAAGGATAAGCAGGAGGTCGTTTTCCTGAATACTTTCTGCCCAGAGAATTTTAATGTTAATTGGGAAAACGGCGATTGGAGAAAAAGAAGTGTAGCAAAGGTGCAATGTCCATACAAACAAATTCAATTGCCCTGCATTGCAGTGTGTGTGTGTGTGTGTGTGTGTGTGTGTGTGTGTGGAATGGGCAAGCTTGAACTTTAACAGAAACTGCTATAAATGTTGTGGTTTTAAACCAAAAATATGTTCAAAGATTATCTTAATTATCGATAAGTTCTTGGTTAGATGATAGGCCACTATTTTGTTTTAATTTCTGTTCATTTCCTTATACACAAATTAAATGGCCACTACAGCTGTACTACTCACTGATGCCACCTGTGTTAGACACGTGCTCAAGTGGCGAATAGCCAAACTCAGGCTACAGGATGCGACGATCACAGACACACTGCTTAAATTCCCAGAGCAACTTATTCTATTCTCAATCCACAAGACATCCTGCGTGGGATAATGAATGTTGCCATTACAAGGAAATTATTCTCCGACAGTGTTTAATTATAAAACAATTTTTTCATTTCTAATTTATTATAGTAAATATAATTACACCATCCTTTGAATTCATTACTAGTCATAAATAATGTTGTAGTAACTTTAAGTGTTCTAAACTTCTCAAAGCTCCAAACCTTTATCTCCTGAAATCAAAACTTATGTATATTTATTTATTTATTTTACAGCATTTGCAAGAATTTTATTAAAACCTTTCTCAACAGCATGAGCTGATGTGTTAGCCAGAGGATAGCCGCACCTCAGCCTTTACGCCAAAGATTAACACGTTGTTATGGCATACAGCCCGCATCAAAGGTGGGACTAAAGAGAAGAGGACTTGGGCTCAAGGTCTGTCAAGCATGAGCTGTGTACTGTAACCCATGCATGTTTGTGACATGCTGTGAGAATGACAAACGTGTGGCATGAATGCCAGCCCCTAGGGCCCCCAAAAACAACCCTGAGGAATTTATCTACCCCACAAACTAAGAAAGAGAACCAAGCAACATGTCAGATAAAGGTTTATGGCTGTCACCGTTGCTTGGACGAATATGTCAAAATAATGCCCAGTTGGCGGTTAGAGGGAATGTTTTATCGCCTGTAATCTAACCTCACCTTTGTTTTAAAGGCTCCTTTTTACCCACTCTGGATCGGGTGATACATTCTATCAATGCAAACACAACATTTCTACGCATCCCTCAATTCTTGGTGAAGAACCGAACATCTCGGCTGATTTCACGTCTCATGCTCTTCTCACGTATTTACTCAAGCCAGCCTGGAAATGTGTTTGCTGCCACCCACTTCCCTACCCATGACCCTTCTGTGGGGTTCTGTCTAATGTTTACACCAGCATGATTGGTGGCTTTTCCTTTCACAAGACCGGCACACCACTTCACGGAGAGACGGCACTTAAATTCTTCAGCCGTCCTGCTGAGAACCTTGGATAAACAAGATAAATAGTGAGCTCGCCAGGGTCACACCAGGGCAAATCATCCGATAAATAACTCACGGAGACTGCTGAGACATCCACAAGCGTTTACATGACAGTACAACAAAGTCCTGAGATCAACAATGTAAAGGAAATACCCTTCTTTTATTTATCTATTGATAAGGCTGTTGGGGCTTTGGAAAGCCAGATCTCAGAATGGGTTCCCACCACTGCAATGAACAGGTCAAATATGGAGGGCAGGATGGAGGGAAGAGCTTTCAGGGCCTCAGTAGTGTTATGACTAAAAGAGAAGTAATGGAGAAATCGATATACAAAAATTGCTCCCATGACAAATCTTCTCAAGAGCACATTCCATCACAGCTGGCCACGGGAATCTTCCAGTCATATTTGTGGCACATACGTTTGAGGTTTTCACCCAATCGCTCACCAAGAGAGGAACTGACAGCGATGTTAGACTTCATTCAAACCAACACTCAAGCAGAGTAGTAAAAAAAACTGTCAAGCATTAAAAGAAAATGTAAGAGGTTTTAGTAGGGATAACGTTCATCTCTTTCATTCAGCATATACAGGACGGGAATAAGCAATGGGGGAGGGGGGGGGGGTAATTACATTCTATATATAGCATGTGCTTCTCAATATCCCATTCATTAATTAGCTAATCAAATATTTACTGTGTTGTACCATATAACAAATAAGAAAAGAAAGCAAACCAATAGAATCCACATAATAAAACCTTAGAGCTGTACAGAAAGACATAAATTTGATAAAGCTTATATGAAAAGTGTTGAGTTTGTTAACCATTAAAACAACTTAAATCTAATAGCCATGACCTTTCTTCCCCACCCTAGACTGTTGGAAGATAAAAGGTGGTCTATTGGAAGCTGGATGAAACATTATCCATTACACATCATCTGTATTTATGGAAACAAAATAAGTCTGTGCTTTGTGTATACAGTTGGCACACTTACCGCGCTAGTCACCTCAATCTCGTAAACTTTCTCAAAGGACTGTCTGTCGAAGAAGGCAAGTTTGCCGCTTCCTTGGTCACGCTTCACTGAAGTACCCGTCACCAGGAGTTTATCATCAGGACTGAAGCAGCAGTCTGTCCTGTATTCAGACAAGAGATAACACACAGCTGGTTTATCAACAATCATGGAGAACTTGGTTAAGGCGCTGACTGTAAATATTCATGCTTACATTGGGAAGTACGAGCACAACCCCGTAGCAACATTTAGAGGCTTTCTGAAGTTGCGAATGTCCCATGTCTTTAGAGTGTCATCTCCTGCAAACACACAAACAGAAGAGAATGTCAAGTTTGAGAACAGTACTGAATGGCAGGATGGCATCAATGGAGGAGGGGGGGGGGAGAGAAGAAATCAAAGACATTCTTCTCTCATGCACGTAACTGAAAAACATGATGGAAAAAATGAATAAGATCGATTGTGCTAGCGGCTGAATCAGAGTCAGTGTACACTACAGAAGTTAGGCAGCCGGTTCTGAGGTCAGGCTTCCTTCGGATGCGGCACGCTGGAGGTTTAGTAACGCTTGGACTGGTGACTCTCTAATCGCTGACTAAAGCTCCATGAGATGAACTTAAGCCAGCTGGGAAGTGCTTGCTGAAAGGAAGGCCTGTAATGCAAGCCAAAACTCAAACAAACGCATGTCAATCTAGCTGGTCATCTTCGGCCGCATGTCACAGATTTAAAGCAAAGAAAAGATCTTTTTTTTCCCCTGAAACAATACAGCTTTGTGCTGAGGGTCAGACCTTATAACCTCCAGGTTCGAAATGGTTAGGGGTGAAATAGCAGAGTTTCTACCCCTCGGACATCAACACTGGTCATGTCAAGCTTATATTACCTCCTCGTGAAGCGAGTGTGGTTCCGTCATAGGAGAATGCAAGGCAGGACGTGTCCGAACCAACAGCATGGGCTTGACGGCAGTGGAACTTGGTATGAACCTATAGGGAGACACAAAGGGGGGAAAAAAGCAAAATATGTAAGTGAACAAAATACACCATTCAAATTTCTTATCAATGAATGTGTGTAAAACATGTGGTGCACACACTTGAACATCAGTCTTCTGCCAAGCCACTTTTACACTATGGGAAGAATTTGCATTTCCTACTTATGTTTAGTTCATGCTCTGTTATTCGAAAGTGTTCATGAGCTTTTTATTTACTGCAGAGGAGAAAACATGCCATACTTGACTTGCGCTCGGGAAATTATTCCGTTTTGATGTAGAAGACTCGGTTTTTAAAAGCACGAATTCTTATTTAGACACCGCCAGGCTTTCACCATCTTGTTAACATAACCTTTTTTTAGAGTACATTTGAATAAAAATGGAAAAAAAATAAGATTATTTCTGGAACTGGAATAAAAGCATTACTTGCTATTTAAAGAGTAATCATTTGTTTTAACTCCTCTGAATTCCAGATGTTCTTCTTAAGGAGAAGATGGCAGCTCAGGCTGTGCTATCAAGAAACCAACATTCCGCTAACACTGCATCACACACGAAAAATCCGCAGAATGTGTATTTGATATCCTGTACAAAGTCAAGTCGCTTCCTTATCGGCGCAAAGAGCTTGGGATTGAAATTTCTAATTCATTAAGAATACCTTTTAAAAAATTGACTGCTATCTAGAACGACCTCATGTTTATACTGTTAATATATAAGAATACCGCATGTTACTATGGCAACTGGGTTTAAGCATCACCGTACACAATTTTAGTAATTGCATCTTTATTTTATGTTCTATATTTGCAGTTAAAGATGTGGACAACAGTCCTTACACTACGTGACCTTTGTTACTCTTCGGTCACTGATGTATAAAGATAACAGTGAAGCCAGATGGAAAGGAAATAAATATTTTATTCAGCGGCGGAATCAATAGCAGTGTTTAAGTAAAATACTACACGTGCGACAGAACAGACACGCACCTTGCAAAACATGCATCGTTACTGCACAATAAAATTTGCCAAAAACCTGCATAGTGAGGCTTCATAAACAGGAATTTTCTGTATAAATGATAACAACAATGTCATTAGTGAACGATTGAATGATTCCACTGCAGATTTGGCCTCCAAAATGACTAAATAACCAACAAAACTCATTTCCACATAGCATCAGAAACCAAATCAAAGCTACTCAACAATATATAAGCACATAAAACGCATGACAGCTGTTAGTCATTAACACTGCTCTAAAAACAAGGGGCATAACACACACATTTTCTGCAGTTTTCTTCTCAGCACACCATGAAGTTCTAACCGCGGCACACGTCCAAGCAGGTGTTCTCAAGATGGGACGAAAAATCCACCGAGTTGCTTCTTGGCACCTCTGCTTAATGTTTTAAACTTCAATGACTACATATCAGCAGCTCATCAGAAGATTACATAATCCAAACTGCTCCAAGCATCGGGTCTAGACTATATTATTATATTGCTTTTCCCATTGTAAGAACAGTTTTATTTTCTCTCATCTAATTGGTGCCCATTTCTCTCCTGCTTGGCTGGGGTCTCATCCCGAAGCTACAATCCGTCAGTCATCCCGTCAGTCAGTGTGTTATTGGAGTATGTCTGTGCTGATTACTAACCTTGCCAGAGCCACTTCCTGTGAATTCATTCCCGTCAGAGTGTCATAAAGAAGTATAAAAGGTGTTAAAAAAGAAGTATAGAGTGTTAAATTAAAGAAATGGCAATGGTTTTTATCTCAGGCAAGTTTTGCATGCTTCCAAAAATGTTTCCAGCAACTGAAATTCCAACAATACTCTTCAACTAAAACCTTGTGAGCCCAAAGCCTAAATTGGGACAGAACACATTCTGAAATTCAGTATTGGCTGAACACAGTGGCTAGGTTTGCCAATGCAAACACTGTAGATGAACATCTAAGCACCTCGCCAGTAGCACCAGCACCTTCTCAGTAATAAAATTGTCTGTTATCCTGTCCTGCACCTCCTAAAAGTCTTTGAAAGTCCATTGGTTAATGCAGACATCTGCATAGTTTTGGTTTGATGCAAGAGCTCTGAAGCTGGAGATTTAATTAGGGTTGACAACACATCAAGTTACCTTCACAAGATCACGTCATTTTTTGGAGTCGAGAACCTGGATCAGACTTTGGTCTGACCAAGAACCCCCCCGCAATTATTGGGGAACAAAAGGCAAACATTTGACCTCTGCTCCAATCAATCCTAAAACGTAAAAAGAAATCAGCCAGCCTAAATTTTATGCCTGGTCTATTTTTTGAAGACTCAGTAGGACAGACAGCTTGGTTAACAATAGCTAAAACACCATAGACCAAAATCCAGTATACTAATGCCTTTGTATTTGCTTGAAATTGTTAACAATGACATTTCCTCATTTCGTTAGAGCAAGTTAGACACATAAAAACACCGAGATCTGAGCAATGATTGGAACGTGGTTCTCAATCCAAAACTCAGGCTCAGACACAAAGCTGGAACATCGCCTTACATTTTACGACTTTGCCTTGAGAAAACTTTTTAAAATGTACACAAACTTATCCAGATGTTCTGTTAAAAGGAATTTGGTCCATACCCTCCATCACAGTTGGGTGCAAAACAACCAAATCATAAAACAGGATATATGCTACTTGTCCCTTCCAATGCTGTTCTGAGACTTATTACTTAATTTAGAATTGATGCCTTTCATCCAACAAACTGGTTTGGCTGGTGGGCTTTTAAGCTGAATGGTATACTGGAGGAAAGAGTAATTTGGGACTTACAGTAGGGAAGAGATAGAAATACAAATGTTTCAATGAGACACACACACACACACTTTAAATGTCTTTCTGTGGCTATGTAATGGCTTGGGTTCTTGCATGCTGCTGACTGAGGAATAAGAGCAGCTGCTGAGAGCTGTACACCAAAAACCTCTTGGTCCTCTGAAGCAGAGCTGGACACCAAGTTACATTTTGGCATTTGGCAGATGTCCTCCTCAGTCAGGTCTTACCTTTACTTCATTTTTATATATCCAACATATTACCAATGGCCTTTACTCAAGAGCCCAATAGTAGCAGCTTGGAAATATAACGCACATCTTTTGGTCAGCAATACAATATCTTTCCACTGAGCTACCACTTCCTTATTAATTAAATAATCTATTACATTTAAAAAGGGGATCCTGACGGAACATCCTAAAACAACACAGGATTAGAGATATTGGTTTAAAAACCAATGTTGTATTCTATGGGCTAGCTGTAATTCCTGTAGCTGATATATTTAAAGGACAATACACTTGGCACCTTTACAGTTTGTGCTTAGATAAGATCTTTCTCAAGCTTTGGGTTACTTCCAAGTTTGACATAGTACATCACGTCTAATGAAAATGAGGCAGGAATTTCTCTGAAGGTAGGATATATTTGTATCAATAAAACGGTGACACCAGGATGTATAATTTGAAAGCTAGGAGTTATTCATTCATTGTCTCTATTTACTTCCATATTTTATTGTAGTCTGGTGTCAAAATATCCAACAGGGAACAAGACCAACATTTCAGCTGGAGAATATTTTATCGGTCATTTTATTTACAGCTGAATCGTTCCAGATGCATGCACGCACAGTCCATAAAATATTACAGACAGGACACACTGGGACAGGACTGAAATCCCAGAAAACCTCTGGTAATAATTACTTACTGATATGCAATTACATGTTAAACTACTTTGTTGGATACCTGCTATGGACTATTTTGGGCCATATTCCGATAGTTGTTTTTAAAAAAAAGGAACTAGGGTTCGAACATCAAAAAGCCAATCAAATTGGGAGGAGGTATCTATCCTTAAAAAAAGGGAGAATGATTCATGGTCAAGTCTAATGTTATGCGGCAAATCGATGTCTGTCAGTCTGAATGTGAAAGTCATGAGTAATGGCTTAAGAAAGATCTCTGGCTTAAGGAGAAGATTTCTAGCTTAAGGAAAAGATCTCTGGCTTAGAAGAAAGCTTTTATTTAAAGTGGGATTTTTTTTATTTAGAATGCAGTTAAAATATTCAAGGATCTATATTAGGCAATATATATATATATATATATATATATATATTTATATTTTAGGCAACGTTAGTTTTCAGTGAATGTAAACCACAGAGTGCGCAATAATTATTTATTATTAATTATTATGATATGCCAGTCAGTTTTCTCCCACATTCCACAGTTAGGTTAATTGGTAATTGCCCATTGGGGTGCGTGTGTGGTTGTTCGTCTATGTGCGGTTTTGCGATTGGCTGTACCTCTGCTGTTTGCCCTAAGGATAGAATTCCCTGAATTAGGGAATAGGAGGGATTCGAAGATAAATGAATGGATCATAGCAAGTGCACAATAAAATAGCCCTGCCGCCCACACATACATACACACACACACACACACACACCACTCTTCAGGTACTTCAGAAAGTTATGGTCCACATCCCATCTAAAAAGATGGGGCAAGGGCCAAGGGTTGCTGAGAAATGATTGCTAAATGTTTAGTCTGTGAAAAGAAGCTGTAATAAATTAAATGTGCTTAATCAAGCAACTGGGGATCTGAGATCGGAGTCAGACGGTCACAGATATAATCAGGGTTTTAGACATCCCCTGTCCTGTTTATTGTGGTGACCTTACATGGTACGGGTTTACATGTGTAACAGAGTCTTGGTAAATGTGGCAACATGGACGAGTAACACATTTTGCTGCTGAATAACATTTGTCCATGATATGCAGGACTGGGGCTAAGCAGCCAGGAATGCAAGACACCTGGGGACATCATCTACTATCTAAATAGAAATAACTTATAGCCATTGACATGGGGTTCTGCAGAGTGTTAAAGCTGAGCTCTTAAGTCCTTCTTAAATAAATAATACTGAAGGTTTTAGCCAAGCAGCAGTGGAAAAAAGGAAAATCCCCAAGTAAAATCAAAAATCTTGTCAAGTCTGCTCATCCTACATAGAATATGAAATATACAAATAAAAAAATTTTAAAAAACAGCAGTAACAGAATAGACAACATTTGCTATTTATTTCAGATATGTTGCCTGGTTTGCATTTAAAAGTATTTTATTCTTGATGCTTTTCTGGTATTTTATTTGAGTTTACATACCTCATTCCTCAAACTAATAAAACAGATCAGATTACATAAAGAGTGCAATAGGAATAAAACAATACACAATTAAATAAGAAAATATCTCCATGCTGTTCTTTGAGTGTACAGTACATATTTCTGCACATCCCCGGTTGAGGTAATGACCACTGTGTCATACAAACCTTTTTTTATTCCAGGTCGATAAATTCCATAGTACAACACTCTTATTATTAGGCCTTATTATGGAATTTAATTCTCAGGATTCTGCTCTTCAAGGGGTAACAAAAAAAGGTTTTATATAAATTTCAATTTTATATAAAATTTAGTACAGTAATCAACACTAGCATTGTTAAAAGAAACACAACGGCCAAAACTAGCATGACACTGTAAACAATAAAGCTTTGTAAATGTAATAACCAGTTCATGTCTCATTCCAATGTGGTGTGTATGTAAACGGCGCTGGTGCTGCCGCTACATAGCTCAGGCCATTAACATTTGTACTCTTTTTAATGTTTTATTGAGAGAGAAACATGACTGGCAGTGTCTTATCAATGAATCTGGTTCTATTCTGGTTTTGAACTAACGGCACAGCTTGTATAACCTTTTCAGTCTTTATAGAAACGGATATTATCTACAGGTTGATTATGTGCAATGATCTAACCGAGCCATAATTTACTCTGAACGCCACCCCTACCAAAAAAATCTTTGTATTCCCACATGTCCAATGAAGTTCAACAACACTGGCTTAATGACAAGCATACCTTTCATTGCTCTCTGGGTCATGCTCTGAACCAAATACTCCCTATCAGTCCACCTTCAGGGTTGAACAAAAGGTACAGCTCCTCAAACAGCCCCACATCTGCTCTGAAACCAGTACACAGTGCCAGTCAACTCTGACCGCAGTCTCTATTCATCCATGTCAGGACTGAGACTAGGCAGGAGGACACCCAGGCAGCTTATTTACAGGAGGAGTGCTTCCGTAACCTCTACCATCCTCTTTCGAACACTGCAAAGACCTGGTCAGTGTCAATGGCTGTTAAACATTGACCCTCTTTAGTTCCGGTCAGGACATTTGTTGACCCCCTGTTCCTGCACGCCAGGATTGGCATGACTGTAGACAGAACCCTAACCCTCAGGAAAAAAACATTTCTAGTCCAGAGACACAAGGTCAACTCCAACCAGAATCCAAACAAACCTAACATCCAGCCGAGAGGCTGTAAAACCCAAGATACACCCAAATGACTTCCGATTATCTATGGCAATTACCGAATAATAGTGTGACTGATAGAATGAGAGCAGGACTCACACTTAAGTTTCTATCCCAGATCTGGATGGTTCCGTCCTGGCATCCAGCAGCGATCAGCTTGCCGTCTCGGCTGTAGGTGCAGCAGGTTGGGGTGACTCTTTTGCCCTGCATCGATCGAGGCTTGAATACGGACTTGTGCTTCTTGTCATTGTTAAGGTCCCAGGTCCGCACTGTGCTGGTAACAGACAGAAGCCAAAAATCAGTTATACAATGCATGTGTTGAGTAGCCGTTAAAAAGACATTTAGAAATGTATGTTTGACCCTTGGTCATTTCTACCGTCAGGATTAGTGTTGGATAAATCACATGCTACTGCGAAAACCTTGTTCTCAGCACATATTTTGAAAATATTTTATCAACAAAGAGGAGTCATAAAAGAAGAGAGAGGAGAAGGAGAACGCAGGGGTACTGCATATCAGGGTTAGGGGCATTTTCAGAGGTTCCATGAAATTCCAATTTTCTTCCCTACAGCTGCTAAAGCCATTACAGATCTTCAGGAAGAAGAGGAGGGGGGGGGGCACAAGAAATAACAAAATAACAACCAAATGCATATTCTTTACCTTTGGGGGAGAAGAATATGAAATGAAATGTAATTACCAGACTGCAATAGTTGCCTTTTAGTGCAGGATGCTGACACACCTGATGTGCTTGGCTTTTGCCATTGCCAAAAATCAAACAAGCAAAACGTCTAACAGTTGAACTGCAGTGCCAGTTGAGTTTTATTTAGGACAGACCACTGGAGAGTACACATACTGACATTATGGACAGGGTAGACAGATACAGCAATGGCTGATGGGAGGAGAGTAGAAGGAGTCAGAATTGTCTTTTAGGACTCAAAGACAAGCTGTTATAAACATGTCTTACCTTAGTTTCAACGGGAAACTAAACACTTTGTAAGGTCATGCTCTGTTCACAGAAGAGAGACCTGACAATACTTGCTTTCCCCCCCAAAAAATATACAACCGTACCGCGGACTACTGACAGCTTAGCCTGGGCTCATATACTGCAAAAAGAGACGCATCAGTGCCTAAGAGGTCATGGTGAGCCAACCCGTTCAAAGAGAGTGTACAACAAGCACAAAGGACCAGCAGGCTAAAGTACTTCTCCATCCCACTGCTTGCTTTATCGAGCTCTGCCCCCTGATGTCAGAAGGTACTGGAAACACTGTAAACACAAAAGATAGGTACGACAGACACCAGGGCTGAATTCCATCACAGCTATGTAATCATGTTTGAACAAGGGAAACAAATGTCCAAACGGCTGTCTGACGATGGTGCAAAATTCATCACACGTTAAAGACATCTGTGTAAAGGAAACACTTTCAATTGCTTTGCAAATTCGAACTCCGAGCAAGAAAAAGCAACTGGATCTGTGAAGACAGGAAACCCATGGAATCTCACTTGGAGGAGTAAAAAATAAGTGGCAGATTAGTGGTGAAAGTGTTGGGACTGTTAACCAGAAGATTGTGGGTTTGATTCCCAGGATAACTAAGTCAATACTGCTGGGCCACTGAGTTGGGCCCTTAGCCTCCAAGTGTATGAATAAAACAAACAGGTACATCATGCTTCTACATGGCCAAAACAAATGAGCCAACAGGAATTCCAGCTCCTGTCTGGAAAATCATCACAGCTTCATATACATGGCTATTTGAAGGTTGAGATGAACTGGTGACCTGTTCAGTGTGTACTTTTGCTCCAGCAGATCCCAGTGAATTTTTTTTTAAGGAATAAAGCAGGTAGAATATATGCAATGGAAAAATGGGTAAAGAGATGGATGGGTGGATGGATGTGGCAAATGTTGGTTTAGTGGTTAAGGTGTCGTACTGATACCAGAAAGACCGGGGTTCGATTCCCACCTCCACCAAGCAACCGTTGTTGGATTTTGAGCAAGGCCCTAACTTTAATATAAGGGCTTAACCTTACCACAACTTACTGTAAAATCTTTGCTTTTTTTATTCTTCCAACATATCTTTTTTTAAGTTACCATTATTTGCCCCATCATTTAATCGAACCCAAAATAACTATTACTATTTCAGAAGAAACATTAACACTTAATTGAGTCATTCTTTGTAGTTCAACTTAATGCATACGTCTGCATTTAGTAAGAAGGTTCGAGATCCGAAAAATAACTGGATGACAGAGCATCACTTCCAAACAAAGTAGCAAAGTTTTCATCTAGAGGAAAAAACCTCAGTCATCTGATGGTCGTACTGAACTGTAACTGTGACTGATGGGTCCACCTGTCTCACTCGAGATGTCTGTGCACTTTTTTTTTTTTAACTTCTCCTGTCCTCCTATACACATCAGCCATTTCAGCTGTTATGACAACCTATCCTGAAGCATAAAAAGAACCACCGAGGAGAGATAAGTAGCATAAGGGTTGAAATCTGAAAAGCTTAAGGAGGACAGATTTAATGTGGGAGGAAAGTGATCTAGTGGCCTAAGTAGCTCCTGGTCATTTTTTCATAATTCAGCGGGAGGTGCTATTACATTATGAATATTGAATGGACGTGATGTATGTTTTTTCTGGTAGACTTTGTCTGGTGAACGTTTTTCATCACTTTTTCTTTTATAGTGCCATTCAATCCACCCACACATAGAAAAGAAAGTGATAAAAGCAATACACTCCCAGTCGTGCATGAACTGTTTATGACCCGATTCAGCCTTTCACATATGAACCAAGAGCTATAAGCAGTCTCTTTACCTTTCTTCGCCTTCAACAGATGCTATCTCACCCATAGAATGGCGTTTATGCCTGGTATACACAAGAGGATGGAAAAATTCCCCAGATGGATATATGGATAAGGATGGCTGATCAAAGCAGTGTTCCAGTCCTGGAAGGATGACTATAATCAACAGGTTGACAAATACATAAAGAGAAACTGACCTTGTTTCAATCAGTGCAACAAGAGCGATAAGAGGGGCAAACATGTAAGATTAGGAAGACAGACAGCTAGGGGTTCCACTACCAAGGTGATTAATGAGAAAGCTCTCATTCAGAGGAAAAAAAATTGTTAACACGGTTTACAACGAGAATTGAAGTAAAGCTGGACCTTTTCGTTGATCCACTATTAAGCTAATTTTCAGTCGCTTAACCCCCAACAAGAGCTTTAATCATTAAAGGTGTCCGTCCGTATATCTGAGTGCAGTCAAATATAATCCCACTTTAACATTACACAACCTGTAATGTGACTAGTACAGATGCACATATTGCCATGTCGATGCTAAAACTATTTTTACTCATTACGTATGGAAATCCTCATCCATAAAACATTTAAATGAAATTTAATGTTACAAAGGATCAAACACCACAGCAGTAAATTCTATCAGCTTCTAACACAATGTCACTAGACCTAGGACTCCTTTTGGGGTTCCTCCTCAGCTGAAAGGATCTAGTTTGAAGGTCTACATGTTTTTTAATTGTGTGTGTTGTACAGCTGTTTTTTTAATGTGACGTCCCAACAGTCGAAGGAAGTTTTAAAAAAAACACAGGACGTTCTGTATACGGTCAATTTTCATTAAGTACACATTAGCGTACCTTTATCTGACCCACAGCCAATTGGACCAAACAGATAAGCTGCAGTGATCTGAGTGGTATATCCAGCTTGTGATGTTTCCAAGTACGATTGTTATACCTACTCTGAGAAGTCTGAGGGAACACCCTAAGAGTACAGGCTAGTGCCTAGGGTGCTGAACTGAATCCCAGACAGGGAAAAGTGGACATTTTCAGCTACTTTGGTTTGAAACCTCTGACCATTCTCCAGCTTTATAACAGCCAGCAATACCACTCATTACGTGCCAAAGGACAATTCACGAAACTGGGGGAAATTAGAGTCATGCAGAAGGACAAGCTACAGTGCAAATATTCAACAGTCGCATTACTGCTGGACGTTTTTAATGATGGCGATCCTGGGATACTTTGCGCCTTTAACACTGACCACATGATAAATGCCTTTAAATACACTGCTTACTCTTTTTTTTCTTTTTTTTTACAAAATGCATTATAAATCACTGGAACCTGTGATAACTGAAGATCTAACAATTGAAAACAACAATCAATTGGAAGCAACATCCCACACTTGTTTTATAAACCGTGACCAAAATATTAGAAATAAAAGTAAACGTATTAGACTGAATTACTACACAGTAATTAGTGGTTACAATTACCACAAAACCTTGAATGCTTGGAGATCTTAAAGATTATCTGTAATTAAATACTTCAAGAACCGCAAAAGGAATGTGTCCTTTGAGTGCGACGAGTCTATTTAGGGCTCAAACTAAGCGGAAAAATATGAAATGTTTTACACGTGAGACCTGACTGACACGTGAGTCAGGGTGGTTATATTATTCCTATTCTGACTCACCCAGACCACCACTGTCAGTACTGTATTAAGCTGGAGGGTTCCAGCTTACTCAGGGACCCGTTTCGGTACTCAGATTTCTGGTCGTCTATAAGGATTACTCACCCGTCGTTGGAGCAGGTGAGGAACTCTTCTTTGATCTTGGGGTGCCAGCAGCCGCTGTTCAGCATGGCCGTGTGACCCTGAGGGGCAACACAAGACAACAGAGTCGTCATTGTCTGTAAAGGGTTAGATTATAAAAATGTGTAAGCAAACACAACTAGCCAGTTTCCTAACATACTACAGATGTATAGAGAACTATAGCTTTGTGTGTCAGACATTGTTTCCTTTCAGAGGAAAAACAAAAAAAATTATTTTTTGGGCCAAATCCAAGCTACGTTCAAACACTTTGAGCAGTGTGATTACTTAGCATTGTCATCTAGTCATTTCCTGTATGGTAAAATTAGTACTTAAAAAAACCTTCTCCCATCTCAGTTCCAAGTATTTCCAAACACAAAACACACAAAACCTGAAATCACACACTGCAAAGGTTTTTGCTTTGAATCACGTAGCCTGAAGCGTCCGGTAACCTACATGCATACGTACCCCGTAACCTCACCACCAATTTGGTCCGCTATGGAGAATGAGATCAAACAAGCAAGCGGTAGTTCTCCTTACTGTTCCGAACGCTGCACGCTAATCACCTCGTTAACTATACGACAACACTAATTTTTTCCAGACAAGTAAAAGAGCAGCAAGGCAAACAAGAACGGTCAAAAGAGCGGCACAGCTTCGTTTGGCTAGCAGGAAGTGTTCTTGATCTGCACATTTAATTCACTCTATCAGACGTAAATAGAAGCAGACAGATGCTAAGATCTATATATACACACACACACACACGGATATCTAACTAAATTACAAACAGAAGCAGGAAGAAGGATCACACAGGACTTCATGAAGGAAATGTTTCTGGTCCTATGTGGATAGAGCAGATTACCCGGGGTCACTTTCACTAGCCCATCACTACCACAAAAAAGAAGAACATGTTTCTCATGTTAGCATTTGTGTGGTAGACAAGCAAAGATGCAGGAATCTCAACAGTCCTTCACTGGGATTTTAATAGTAGACAAATGTAGCAAAGCAATGAACTATCCAGATCACTTCTTTGAAATCCACACAATATCCAGATTGTACGCAAAAACAAACAGTGTTTTGGATTTTTTTTTTGGTTTTGTTTTTTTTAATCTGGTTTAAAATAATTTGGTCTGGTTTTATGTTTCCAAAATTCAGACCAATTGTGTGTGACACATGAGAAAACAAGTAAAGAGGTTAAGAACACTTTAATAATCACATATTTTCAACTATTGTAGTAATTCTTCTTGAAAAGCATCAAAAGCAAAATGTAATGTGTGTGTTTAAGGAATTCATTTCTTACATGCGTTCACATCCTGCTTTCATTAAATAGTTCATACTCAAGTGGAAAAACTTTGGGATAATGAAATGTAAAAATAATTATAAATAAGACCGTATACTGGGATTTACAATATACAAAAAGACTTTATCCTTCATGAACCAAAAAAATAAATAAAAAACTGACATACATAAAATATTATGAAAAATATCTGCTTAGATAAAACAGAATTAATGTCTATATGGAGGCGATCTGCGGTGCAATAAAGGAAAAGAATTTCACCTTGGTATTGGCCATGTCAACAATATACTGGTCTCCTTTGATGCACTCTAGCACTTGGAAGCCGTCCCGATCCAGCACTTTGGCTTGGGAGTTTCCCGCCACCACCAGAATCACATCTCCTGTTATACTGTACTGCAAGGATTTGATCTGGTGACTAAAAGGAAAACAAAAATCATATAAAACCTTCATGTTGCAGGACCAGGTTTGACTAATTCGGGTTAAAGGTCAGTTGATTTAAAACACATATGTATAGCGAGATGTCCTGACAATGATTACTAGGTTCTCAACAGCAGGAAGCCACAGTTCTAGTGAACAGGAAACTTTGAAAGACTTCATCTGTTTGACTTTATGGTCAAAATGCATCTGCCAGTTTTGCAAGACTTCCGGCCTCATGATACGTTATGTAACTTGTAATCATGACAATATGCCTGTACAAAATGCCAACAGAATACAATATTACTTATGCGTAATGATAAACAATAATATAAAACATATGTGGAAACATTCTACATTGAGTCAAGGTAAAAAAGAAATAGGCAGGACCGTTTAGAAAGCTGAATCGCATTAGAAATGCAATGGAATTGACTCGGAGGATATGTCAAAGCCTGACTGAGACTCCTGTACAAGAGCATTACTCAGTCGTTCAGATCCTTTCTAGTCTTCACATGGGAATCTTATTAGCCGGGTAACGGCACTGCGAGCTGCTTAATGTGGCGTAGAACTGCTCTCTGGGTGAGCAGGAAAGCCTGCTCTCACTCCAGCTCAGCCTCAGCTCCCTCAATTGGCGTACAATACCTTTGAGATTTTCTTTAAAGTTCACCCACAATTTAGGAAGCTGAGACATATCAACACGCAAGCCCTGTCCTGCTACATCTGGCCACAGTTAGTCCAAGCTGAGCCATTCCTGAGGTCAAAAACCAAACACAGTGAATCAGGCAAGACTGGAATTTAGAAGGAAAAGTTTAAATAAGCCAGTGGGATTTATTATCTTATATAAATAAAATGCACTAATTCTTGTAAACGAGCCATCACAGTAATCACAGTTTAGCTCTAGGAGGAAATTCGGTCAGTGTTAAAAGCAGACATTAACCTATAAGCGAAAGTCAGACGAGTGTTTTTAATTGTAGATTAATTGTCTTTCATGCTGTGTTATTGCTTTCATTTACATTTCTGCCAGCCTGTTGTCTTTTCATTTATTTAACTCTTCTTCTGTTAATCTGACAATTTTACAGGACTATTTCTTCAATTGCTGGCTTTGCTGCTTGTATACATACTTCCATACTCATTTTGGTATTATATTGCCTTTGTATTTACCAACATTCCAAGAAAGTTATGAGGCAGCAATAGAATAGTATACATAATAGAATCGAATAATAGAAAGCTAAATAGAATAGAATAGAATAGAATGTTAATGGTTTTAGAACTGTACCATTCACATGGCTGGATGGATCTGAAGGCATTCAGCGCTGCATCCATCCCAGCAAAATCCCAGAACTTGACATCAAAATCAAAACCCCCAGAGACCAGCCGAGCACCAGATGGGTCGAGCCCCAGAGCTGAAACCTGCAGCAAAACACCAAGATGAAGAATGATTAAGAGATTAAAATTTACTGACTGTTTTGCTCAATAACACTTTGTGAATGATTGAATATATTTAAGATAAAAATTATGAAACTAAGCAAAATCAACCAACCTAACTAAAATTTTAACCCAACATCATGGCTGGCAAGACTTCTAAAACAAAATCTGCTCTATAAAAAGTTATTTTATACTGTAACGAGGATCAATTCAAACCAGGACTGTACGCACTGTTGGGTCAGACTAGAGAGCTTTTATAACTTAGCTGTAAAAAAAAAAAAAAAAAAAATCATAGTACAGAATTCCGGCAGTGTCTAGAACAGGATCACATTACACAGGCTGCTTTTATTATATCTACAAACTTTATAAACTAACTGGATGAAGAAGAGGGGAAAAAAAGAAAAAGAAAACTTACTGTCTTTGTACCATGCTGTAGTGTGATTTCATGACTGTCTGGAATTTTCTTTACTGGTTTCTGAAGTAGACCGCAGGAAAAACGGAACAAGATAGAGACAGAGAAAAAGAGAGAAAAAGAGTTAAATATTGTGTGAAAGAAAACAAGCTTTACATGACATAGTATTACAACTAATGTAATAATGTACAGCATTAAAATACAATTTTGGTAAATATAATTTTCAGGGTATATTATTACTTGCTTCAGGTCTGGTGGTAGCATAAACACACTAGCAAGACATTAATAGGATTATTTTATGGCATATAACATTAATTCTTGCTTAATTTGTTCTTTTAATTAGTATTATTAAATCAACTTGTAAAATCAGAAATGAATGTACAAGATGAGAAAGTGCTGCCCCCTAGTGTAAACATTGCTAACATTAACTCAGCATAATATACGTTGTTGAGTAAAAACATTAGATTAAAACAAGTCATGAAAGGGAATAAATGTTTATAACCGCTTTGGTGTGCATAAAATTAAAAATTAAATTTAGGAGCAGTTTACTATACTACAATTATTCTTATATCAGGTGGGGAAAATGGCAGATGAGGATCAAACAGAAGCATTTTTAAGGTACTACAGCCTCCCGAGCTTGCAGCATAAAAAACTTACATCATCCTCCTCTTCCATTGTGTCATCATCCTCATCGCTGTCTTCATTGGCAGCATCGGCTGCGGTGCGGCTAAAGCCTGGTGGGAGCGGAGGTCCGATTTGTTCATCATCGTCGTCGTCATCATCATCATCAGGTCCATCAGCGGGAGGAGGAAGAGGAACAAGCAGCTCAGAATCACTGCTGTCACTGCTGCCTTCACTCTCCTTATTCCTGTTGAGGGTTAAAGATCACTTCATGAACTCCTGCTTGTTGTGTGATTATCAGCAGAAGACCAGTGTGGGCAATCTGAACAGAATTAAACTCACATTGATGTTGAAGCAGATGCTGCTCGTTTTTTATTCGAACCCGATGGCGTAGAAGCGGTGCTCTGACCTGATCCATGCGACTCGGTCTGCTGACGCTCTTAACAAACACACAAATTGTACCTTTATAAATGTTACCCATTATATAATGTTACCCATTATTATTTAACCAGTTCCAATTTTATTCTGTCACATACATGATTACATAGCGAAATGTTTTTCTTTCTATATCCCATCTTAGTAGGTTGTGTGTGTGTGTGTGGGGGGGGGGGGTCAGAGCACAGGGTACTGAAGCAGGTTAGAATTGAGGGCCTTGCTCAAGGACCCAACAGTGGCGGATTTGAGTCCACGTCTTCCTTTACGATAGTAGGGCTTGAGCCCAGGTCTTCCGGGTCTCCCAATCAACAACTCAGCACCATAACCATTAGCAATACTACATTGCATGGTTGTATTGTATGCTGTAAAGAGTTTACAATAGTATAACAACCTCTAATTTTGTATTTTGACGCACATTCGGTCTTTCACCAGTAACTCCTTTTTTTCATCAACCCGTGCACTGACTTCCGGTGACCGGAAGACTCACCTAAAACCCGCTGACTTCTTTCAATGGCCGTCCTTCGAGTCTGCTCAAAAATAGCTTCCAAGTCAAACGTCCGAGCTTTTCTACCTGTTAACGGATATTAACACGTCATTTTACACTCTAACCACTGAAGAAACTCGTTAAGGAATAACAAGCGAGTTACTCACCGAAACCGGAGAAACCCATAACTGAGGCAATGTCCTCATCTTCACCTGTATTTTCTAAATATTAATGTAAAATATAGAAATAATACGCTTCAGTTAAATATAAGGCATTATTGTACTTACTGAGCAAAAAAAAACAAATAAATAATATCAAACTTAACGAACAAATACACAAGAATAACACACAAAAAAAACTTAATAATGCTAACTGGCTAATAAACTTACAAATCTAAGGTAAATATGTTACTCAGTATTTCCGGTCCGCAAAAGAAAAGAATTATGTAGAATAATGATAACTTTTACACATAAGATCAAATTAAAATCATTTTCAACAAAATATACTAGTAAAATATATTTATACTAAATGCGTACCATCTCCATCTCTCTGTGCCGCCATTTTCCTCCGACTAGCAACAACACATCACTTCCGGTCCACGTGCGTACTAGCTGTCAAAATAAAAGCCAGGGTCCGGTATTGCAAAAAGCAGCAGAGTGGAACAGACTGTACCTGATACACTAACCCTCGTGCTTAATATTCAATCAAGAGAAGATCTTCATTCATTTCCTTACCCACTTATTCCCTAATTCGGGGTGTGCTGTCAAACCCAGCGCACAAAGGACGAGAGGCAGGTGCCAGTCCATCCCAGGGCACACAACCACCAATCGACTTAACGTGCATGTTTTTAGGCTGTGGGAGGAAACCGGAATACCCGTAGGAAAATGCAAACTCCGCATTGGACTATCCACTACGCCAGCAGAGAAAATCTTTATGTAGTAAAAATAAGTAGACACTAAACTAAAGGGAAATCGTTCCTTGTTCATCTGTACCATCTGCCCAACTGGTAGATCGTGTTTACTGATTAGTACCTTAATAAACTAATCATTCATTCATTTTCTTACCCGCTTATTCCCAAATTCAGGGTCACAGGGGTCTGCTTATCCCAACTCACATAGGGTGAGAGGCAGGGGTACACCCTGGACGGGTCGCCAGTCCATCACAGGGCTAAACTAATAATAAAATAGGATAATGGGGATGAAATGGTAAGGATGTAGAATAAGCAAGTGAGTATTGTGAAAATAAACCTTTATTAAATATACTGACACATGCACATTATATCAAACAACTCATCATTTTAAAGCACATTCACTAATTATTTATTAATTATTTTGGTGTTGGGCATTATTTTAAATAGGGTTCAAGAATAGTTTTGAAATACATAATGCAGCATGTAGGAGAAATAAATATATTTAATATTAAGAAAATATAGTACCCAGTTTATTTTACTACATGCAGTAAAATGGATTTTATATTTAAAATATCCAGCAATTAAGAAAAGTACCTGATAGTGTATTAAAAATTCTACAGTTGTATTTACCGGCTAGAGATGGTCCCCCTCTATAATAAAGCCAAAACAAGACCCTCCGGTAGTCATCCTTTTCACTTTAAAACTTCATTCATTCATCTTCTGTCCCGCTTATTCCATAATTCGTGGTCACAAGGTTCTGCTGGATCCTATCTCAGCAAGGACATGCAAACTCTGCACAGAAAGACTCCTTTGCTCAGGAATCAAATCCAGGACCTTCTTGCTGTGAGTCGACTGTGGTACTACGCCACTACGCCACCGCGCTGCCCAATTTGTACGTTTTTTTTTTAGCTTTAATTTCAGTATAATATCTCTTCGTCTTCTTCAGCAGCTAACCTCTCGATAGCTGTCCAGTCTATCTTACTCAAGATGCTGCCAGTGCTTTCTGAAAGAGTGTCTAGCCAGTCGCCATTGTACTCCATTGAGTTCTGAATAAATCAAAAGAATCGACAAAAACTTATCAAAAAGCGTGTTGAAATTATAACTAGTCATGAAAATCATTCCCTCTTTCATACCTCTTCTTTGGCTTGAGAGTCGAGGCTTAGAATTCTACGGATCTCCACAGGAACATCCCAGGGACTCACTACATCCCTTTCTTCCATGTCCTCCATCAATGATTCCGTTTCCTCTCTTACAGTCTTCAGCTCCATTGAGGATTTAATTAACCCAGTTTTAGGGCCTAGAGTTAGCACAAAATGCAAAAATACAATATACCCCAGTAGCAGCAGTAGATATTTATCCAACATAAAGTCAAAAGCTTTACAAAAGCTTACGCTGAGTGGGTGTAGATACTCTTGATCTACCCTTCGGGTCAGTCAGCATGCCTCGGCGTGTGACTTGAGACAGCCGGTCACCAGGAAGTGCACTCACTGTTCAAGTATAGAAACAAGAATATTACATTTAATTTCTTAATTTTAACCTTTGTGCTTATTCTGACTCGCTGCATTTCATTAAATGACAAATTGACCCGGTCGATGGAGTCCAAATTTGCTGCTTAGCGTTCCGGGTGGTGCTGATGTGCTTCTTTTTTGCAGTATTACAGTCTTCCCGAATGTTGAAAGCGAGCGTTCTCGTCTTCTTTGGCTCTTGGGGCTTTTTCTTAGAGGCTCTTTAAACTGGCTTCGACTCCTGTAACACAAATGATAAAAACAGATTCACGATTCCAGAGCCCAATAAAATAGAATTTTTTACTGAAAGGAGAGTAAGCCTTGCGTTTATGCTGACCCGGGTCGAGAGCCTTGAGTACTGGTTTTGATTGTGCTACTGGAAGGAGTAGGAAGGACGAGTGGGGTAGTAAGCATGTCTGTGATCATCCTGCAGGCCTCACGTGCTCTCTGGGTGTGATGTTCCAGCAAAACTGCCCTAAATATACAGACATGACGTTCAAAGGGTGCTATTAATTCATTTGCACTTTTTTATTTCTTTACTGTCAAATGTATCTACACAAAGACCTACGTGTCTTTCTCTTCTTTAACTTTCCTGTTGGTTGCCAAGTCACTTGAGGACAGATTCTGTTTAAACAATTTTCACAAATTATTTTGTAAATTTTTTTAGGTTGTATTAGATACAAACTAGTCAAAAAAGTAAACTAGTATAGATACTAGTTAAAAAAGATAACCGAGTCTGACCCGTAGATTAGGAGACGTGAAAGGAACATGCTCCTGCTCTTTTCTCTCCTCCCTCTGTCTGTGGTACTCAGTCAGTTTCTCTCGCTGCTTTTTCCTCATCCAGGTCCTCAGTTCCTTCCTCTGTTCTTCCATCATAACTGAACATTGGTGCTCCGTTAACTTGCTGTTGCACAGAACAAAAAAGGAAATAAAGCCACTTAAAAAATTCCCTTCCACCTCTTTCGAAACGAGCGCAGATCAATTAAAATAAACGTATACCTTTTTGTCGCGATAACTAAGGGAGAGTGATGGAGTGCTGAGGGTGAGAGCGCACCTTCTTTCACTAAATCCCCCAAGATGTCCGCGACGTCGCTTAGTCCAGTTAGAGCCAAAATATTTTCATCTAACCTGATTAATAATTAACGTTAAAAAATGAAATTAAAAACAATTTTGCTAATTTCCACCAACAATATCACGTCCACCTACTGCTACTTCCTGCATGCTACATACAGCAACAATCCAGCATTCAACATCCAAAAGGTTTTATAAATCAGGAAATACTCACAGGTCTGAGTCTTCAACCAATGTTTCAGTCATTTCTGCAATAAAATAACAGCAAACGATAAGAATTTCTCCACTGACGAGAACAAGAAGCTATTAGAAAAGAGTCTCTTATTAATCTGCTCAGATTTCACTGTTTAAGATTGGAGATTAAACTAGACTACAGACTAGATGGATGAAACTTTTAGCAAAACACAGGATACCTGTAGTTGTAACATGGCTTTGTTGGTCCAAGTTACGGGCAGGCTGTAAGGTTTGAAGTTGAAAGTTGCGCCCCCTTTGATTTGGAGGAAAACCAGAGGGGGTTGAAGTGAAAAAACGATCCTGCTTTTCTTCTTCATCAACCACTCGAGCCGTGCGTTTCTTTGCTGAGTATAAATACATATTAAACATCATATCTCTATAAATATATTTCTTTTTATCAAAACATCATAAAGTCTGTTAGTACTCATTGCGATTTGGCAACATTGAACATAAAAACATTTCTAACCATCTTCAGTGGCTCTCAGGATGCTGAGATAATGCTCGTCCACCCTGGTCGTCACAACAGGTGGAAGAGAATCTTTAGTATTTACCAACTATAACAAAAAAGACATGACGTAGTGACTTATTCAGGCTTACGCATAAATATGGTTCAGAATTTTATTTTAGCTACACTGGACCAAGTTTATTAACAGTAAACACATTTCCTCTCATTTTACGTACCAGCCTGGTTTTAGCAAATTCTTTGTCCATGTGATCAGCGATGCTTTGAAGAGCTGCAAGTCGGGAATCCATTTCAGAGAGACGAGCAGAGACCTGGCCGCGAGAAAACACACGCTCTACCCTGAGGCCCTCTGGCATGGCCGCCTGTTGTTTCCCAAATTCAGTCAGCAGCTTTACAGTGACTGGATCACCGCACGGCTCGGGCACTGACAGCACAAGTGCGGGAGGGTTCAATGTTTCCGAATAATCTGCCCAAAAGAGGATTTGATTATTAGTCTTTCATTACTTTACATGAGGTCATTAAGCTACCCAATATCATTTAATAATTCATTACCTGGTGAGTAATCAGAGTGCGCTTCAGTCCCGATGTCAGTGTTGGCCTGGTTTGAGTTGGTCACAGAAGCTGCTAGAAGGTGAAGGTGAGCAGATGAAGGTGAAGAACAAGACAGATTCTGGACAGGGGAAGAGGACAGGTCCTGCAATAAAGAGCCATCCTCCAGATCGATCACACTGACAACATCCCGACCATGAAGACTCTTATGGAGAGATAGTAAACTTTTAGAGAAATCGCATTTACTGTCATTGTAAATTGTTTTAATACATAAAAATAGTTCCTGTCACCACCAGAAGACGATGGCTAGCTGGGGGAGTGAAACTTGCATAGCATATATTTTCATTTTTATCTTTTGAAATTACAGTACATCCTTGTAAACGGTCTCTTTATTAAAACTCTGCACCTACCCCCAGTTTAGGAACTACTGGATTATACCAAGCCAATATTCAAAACATATATCTTGTAATTTTTACCATTTGGACTTGCGGTTGTGCGTAACCCAAGGGTTCTGTCTGTTCTGGAACCGTATCCTTTGAGGAGCAATCATTTAAGAAAACCTCAGGAAGAAGTGTAGGAGCAAACTTATTGTCCACATGTCTGGCACCTAAAAAGAAACAGAAAACAAACTTAAATGTTTTATTACTAATTCTCTGGTATAAAAACAAAAAGTCCTATAAACCGATATCCTGTTATCCAAGAAAGCACAAGGGCCGTCCCCGTTCATTCTGTGTGACTACAAAGCTGCCAGTGTACCTGTGCAATAGGATACTGAAAGCAACTGTGCTGACTGAGATTTAGTAAGTCATCACGCCATACACCCCAAATAATTGTGTGTAATATTGTAATAATGTGTAGTTAGAGTGCAGCAATGTTATAATTACTATATATTTACAAGACGTGGTTTAAATGTACAATTAATAATGAAACACGATAAAAATGGTACAGAACTTACATGATTGAGAACCAGGAGAAGGAGGAAACTGGACTAAAACAGATTTTTCAGTAGGGCTTTTAGGTGAGGCTAAACAAAGCAGAAATAACATTAAAAAATGTCTCTTCAACTTCAACACCAAAACTCCAACATCAGTAAAAGGTCTCTGGGGGGGAAAAAAATAAAAAAATAAAAAAGCATGACTTACCGGGGTCTGTGTTGGTGCAGGCGTCCTGGATTTCAGGAGGTCGTTTGTATGTTGCAGCAAAAGCATGAAGCTCTGCTGATGTGGCCTGAACTTCTGCAAGCAGCCTGTGACCAGTTAACGTCGATTCGAAGGAACCTTAAGGACCAAGACAACGTGTTTGAAGGTTAGAAAGCACGGACAGTGGTGCATTTACATTAAAATATTGTAAATATACTTTATATCTTTACTAACCTAAAGGATTAGCATGATTATCATCTGGAGTAGATATGTTCTCTTCCACCTTCTGTTAAAAAAAATAAAATCTTTATATTTAAAAAAACAAAAAAAACAAAAGTGTAATAAACAGAGCAATATTTGTTTCTAATCCTTGTTTAAATGCTGAAGTGATACAGTGTAATGAAGTTGTTTTACCTCAGATGGAGGGATTATCGAATCATCCGGGCGAAAGGACACGACTTTCACCCTTTTCTTATCTTCTCTTCTTTTAAGCCTTAAGAACAAGTAATACAAGTGATTTATCATCACCGGGAACAGAACATGTTTATATAATTGAAGTTACAACATGTTAAATATGACGATTGTAAATTATAAGCATGCTGCCTGAACAACGCTTTAAAAGGAATTAGTTATGAACAGACTAAAGATATGCAGCTGGTACCGTTTGCTGGAGGGCGTGGCAGAGAGTTTGCGCTGTGTGGTCTTGTCTGCCTTAAGGAACTGGAGTTTCGTGTTAACGTCCTGTTTTTCCCCCGCTGCCCAAATCAATAGCTCCTGAAGGGGGATCAGACGAGGAGTGGGCCGCGGAGGTGTAGTATATCTCAGACTCTTTAAAAATAAATACATTTTTTACTTTTTTTTTTTAAAAAGACCTTTGTAATATTTGCTCTTATGCAATTTTTTTCTATTAATACCAAAAAAACTACAATGTATCTTTATGCCAACCCTGACTATACGGCGGATTCAAAGGCGTTTTACAGATTAGGATGTGTAATGCTTACAGTAAGAGCTGGCTCAGGCTCAACATACAGTAACTGTGGTTTTGGAATGCTTCTTTTGGCTGGTGTCCCTACTGTGTTTAGCCTCATGGGAGCAGACTGGGGAATCTGAATGGGTCTCATCTGGGTGTCAGGGGGTAAGCGCAGCAGCGGGAGTCCCATATTTGCCACTGATATGTTGGGAGCAGGAGGCAGATGGACGGCTTCCTTTTCTTTCCCTCTGTCTGACGTTTTGTAAGCTTGGGTTTGTGTGCTGTACTGATTTAGCTTCCACTGTGGCAGTTGTACTGTTGGCTCGTCCTGCTTCTTATAGCTGTCAGGTCTCCTATAGAATGTACGCTTAGGCTGGTTTGGACCCCATACCTCTTTGATCGGGCCAGGAGGAAACTGAGATTGGGGCAAGTGGAGAAGCTTGAGCTGCTTTACAATCAAACCGCTTTTCTCATAGGGACAATTCTGCTGAGGTTCCTGCAGTGGGGCTTTATTGTCTGTTGTGGTAAGAAGTCCTTGAGAGAGTGGAATATGATTTTTTTCATCCTGGCCAGGATAAATACTCAGCTGTAGGAGATCCTGCAGCCACACAAGCAGAAGAACAAGTAGGAAAATCAATAATAAGCCACATCATTTATAAAAAACAATGTTAAAATGTTTTACCTGAAGGCCGAGGTTACTGCTGACTGCATGGGAACTGATATCAAGGTCTCCATGCACACACTGCAGATCAATAGTGTGTGGATCTTCTTCCACACACTGTTGATCTGCAGCTTTGGGTTTCCTGTGCTGCATATCAGAGACAGCATTTGGCCCGTTGTCTAATCCTGTATTTTGGTTGTTACGGAGAAAAAAGTCTGCATACTGAGCCACAGTGGGTCGAGTTTGTTGTTGTGCAGGCTGTGACGCAGAACCACTAGGCTGTAAAAGCATCGAGTTGGCATTGGAGAAGGGAAGGTTGACAAAGGAGGCTCCCACTACTTGCATAAGACTCATAAAATTTACTTGCTGCAGCTGAAATGGAAACCAAACTATATGAAAAAAATAAGTTAAATCATTTGTGTATGCTTTAGACCGAGACGTACCTGCACTAATCTGAAAAGTTCATCCTGAAGCAGCTGTCTAACTGGGTCAGGGTGAATGGCTTCTCCATTCTCAACTCTTTGAGGTTGACTTACGGTCTCTTCCACCATGCGTTTCTGAGGAAGCTCCACAACTGGCTCAAGTTTAAAACTACAATACAAGTACAAAACACACATTTTCATTAGCTTGATTATATCCCCAGTTATTAAGGAAAATAATACTGGCTACTTTTATAATATCTACACCTCCAGTTCTCAAAATAACATCCAGGGATATGTAAGCTCATATCAAGAGGCAAGCGGTTACAATCCACAATTATACACTAACTTAAAATACTATGTGCTCTGCAACAGGAATCAAACATTACATTAACTGTACACATTATACTCACCTATTCTGAGACGCCTTTGTTGGTTCTAAAGGTTGAATATTCAGTGAGTCGACATCGTGTGAGCTGCAACACAGACAGATGATTAACTCCGATTTGCATCAATTCAGTTCAAAAATATTCCAGAATATTAAGCTCTATACCCCATACACACATGCAAGCTGTCATCAAAGAAACTGCTAGAAGACTTGAGGTTAATTAAAACTGTATGCCTTCATGGATTTTCGCTAGGAAATTTTCAGTGTGTGTTTTTGAAAAAACTGCATCAATTAATGTGACTGTACATTTCAAGCATGAAATAAACTCACTCAGATTTGCACGAGTCATTTTCAGAGTATTGCAAATCCGCCAGAGTTAAAGGCTGGTGGAAAATAAAACAAAGAAATATTCAACCTAAACGTAAACCACAACAAATCATATGGGTTGGTTTAGCAGAATGTTGGTTGTAGTCACCTGGTCTCCAGGGACATGCGCCTTGCTTTTTTTCCCGATCTCGACTGAAATCACCTTAATGTCAGACTTTTGATTGATGTCTAAAACACTGCTGTCACCTATGAAACACCGCAATGTCTTTTTTTTAACGACATGCCGAAGCATGAAAGAAGGAATTGACAACAAATCTGGCTTCCACCAAACTCTTACTGTCCAATTCAGCTGTTCTTAGACGTTCTTCCACTTGTCCAACATTTTCGTCTGTTATCTCCAGATTGGAGATTATGTACTTGTGCCCATACAAGTCAGAAAGACTCCGTTCATTTTGAAGCTCCTCAACGTCACACACCCTGAGAAATAAACACAGTCTCGCAGAATATAAAAGCTGCACGGGTCATCAGTGTTTGGTCCAACCCTTAAATAATTAGTAGTCAATTATTAGTACATAACCCTAATATTTCAGCTGTGATTCTTCAAGAAGCACTCACTTAAAAGTGTGTCCTTGTTGGGGTTCCAAGTCAGGCAGAGTGATGGGAGTGTCTGCTGAGGCTGAGGGATAGCCTGTGTCCACGCTGCTTTCTTTCTCATGCTTCCAGCCAAACTCCACTGGCAGGACTGGAGCTGCAGTGGCCTGAGCTTTTTTATCTGAAACCTGGAGGAGGACAAAAATGAAACACTTCTTTACTTAAACTGGTGTTCTTACCTGGTCACTGTCATTTCAAATCTACACTAAATGTCTAGCTACACTATTAAACGTTGCCCTAAACATAGGGAAATAAACGACTAAGAACTATAATAGCAGCCTTTTGTATAAATATAATTATCTCACCCTAATAGAAGTACAGTGCTCATCGAGCCTCAGAGCTTTGCTGTATCTTTGCTCCAGTAGCCTCAGAGCTGAAAGTATAGCAGGGGCAGAGACTTTAGCCCTGATCACCACAGGCTCAACAGCACACTTTGTCTTCTTTCTGCTGGAATGTGTTAAAAGGACACTTCTGTCTGCCCAGCGTAGCATCCATTCCAGCAGCCTGGCCAGCTGGGGAAACTGGGTTTCTAAATTAGAGTCCAACTCCAGCTGTAGGTCCACATCAGGGCAAAAGATGGTTTTAAAGGGCCAGTCCTCAATTTGAAGGGCGGGGGTACATTCTGTAGCGATTATTTTCGGCCTGGGTTGTGACTTAATCTGTCGACGAAGGCTAAATAAACCCGGCTGTTTTCCAGGCAGAGGCGGGGCAGCTGTGCTTGTTTGAGCTGTGTGCGTTTCACTGAGGACAGATGGAGAAGGACCTATAGAAGGAAGTACCTCGCGAGTTACACGGAGAACATGATAGCACCTGCCAGCACGGAACACAGGGAGTCGCTCCCCTTTTGTGCGTCCGGTCTGACGCCTTTTGAGCGCCGTCAGTATGTCAAAAGCGTCGGAGTGGAGCTCGCGATCATGCAAACATGAAGAGAAGCTACTCAACAATGGAATGTCATAATCTTCTATGTCCAGACTGTCCTTCTCCAACATATAACTTAGGAAAAGCTCTAAAAAGCATAGATACTCTTTATCCTTAAGCTCAAATACCCATGTCCCTACAGTGGGTAGAGCGAAGCCCTTATTTTCTTGCTTTGTTTTCTCACTATTAATTTCATGTTTTGATGGGAGCTTGTTCTGACGTTGAGGTGATGCAGAGCTGAAAATGAAAAGAGATATACTTTGAAAAGTTGACTTTCAGTCAAAATCTTATGCTATAAAGTTTAGTAATAAATTTACCTGTGACTAGCCTTATTCTGCATTTCTGTTAAATGCGGCTCTGATACTGTATCAGCCTCACTGCCTACTAGGGGGCACTGAGAGTCTGAAAGTGTGCTGCTACTCAGGCTAGTACAAAGTGAAAACCGGTCAGACATGGCATCAGCATCTGTCCTCTCCTCTTCCTCCTCCCTCTCCCAGATGTGCCGCTCCTGGGGGATCTTGCCCTTTGCCAGGCGGCGCAGCTCTCGAATTTGCTTCCTCCGCTGCTCCTGAATCAGCAGGGTCATTGTTGCGCTCTCCTCTTCGTTTTGCTCCCCTCTTGTCTGTGTGGCTGGACATGATTTGTAAAGTTAATAAAAAGATCTCATCCAGGTAACTAATGACTAAATATATGGTCTGTAATGTATCATTTTCAATTCTGTATCTGCCTCCTACACCAAGACAAACTCCACATGCTGTAAAGTGCCCTTTACTGTTCCTGGCAATAAAAAAATAAATGTAAAAAAGCTTTTCTGAAATGTACCTATATTTATACAATATATAAATACAGTAGCACCATAAAATAATATTGCATTAAAAATCACTAACAAAGTTGTAAAGGTTTGGCAAATTTGATTTTAGAAGAAACTCCCACGAAATTATCATTGATTATTTTTTCTGTTAACATTTACATGCACCAAACATTCAGCTCTGTCCCAAACAGCTTTCCTGTTTAACCTTGTGCTGTAGCAGAATCCTGCACAGTGCTGGATCTTAACTTCTGCAGAAGTGAGGTGTACTTCTCTCTCAGAGGCACCCGGACAGATTCGTCATCATTTGGAAACACTGTGATTAATGTCTCTGCCACCTTAATGGTGGGGAAAAAACAAAGAACTGGTGTTAAAAGAACGAAAGACAATGTCAATGGACCAGTGTGTAGAGAATATGCCTTTCATTTTTACCATAGGAAAGTCGGGCAGTTCGGCTGCAAGACTGAGCACCAAGTCCTGTAATGTCTCCTCAGCACTAAGGAAGCGAGAAAACGGCATGAGGCGGCAAGCCCAGCGCAGGACCTCTTCACGCAATTCGTAAACACTATTATCTGTAACCTATAACCACAAATGAGACGGGTACAAAAAGCACACTTTGCTCCATACACATCACAAAAAACTAATTCTGTCAGCATTTTATTTACCTGAAAGTCCTTAGTCGAGTTTCTTGCAGCTTGGTATCTTCTGCAGGAGACTGTGAGCTGGTCTCGCACATGCAGCATCCAGCACAGCCCACATAATTCCCTAAAACATACTGAAATCACCACACACAGACTGTCAAGCAGGTGGTCTACACCCTAAGGAAAATGAAAGAAGCTTGCAAACACACACCTATTGTTTGAATGACAACACTATCCATTTCTTCAGACCCCAAACGGAAAAGCCCATGACGATTCGTGAATTTCTTCAACCCATCAGGAAGGTCATCGTTAAACTGCACGATTTCCTTCCTGACCTGTCAACAAACCATAAACAACGTCTAAATTAAGCCATTAAAATACCGCTGTGATTTCTTTTATTGTGGCAATCAGTGGGACCTTACAGCAGTTCATCGTTTTGGGTTTAAAAAGGTACCTTGCGGAAGCGTTTCCTGCATTGAAGCAGGCCGCTGATGTACCACTGCACAGCTGGCCGGGAGCAATGAGCAGCTCTGAACAGCAACAGCATTCGTTGTAACATTGCAGCTACACGGCAACGGGATTCTTTCTCCAAAGCAAGCAAGACATCACCTATAGAGTCCTGACAAAGACAAATGGGATGGATGGGTAAAAGCATCTAGTTAAAGCTAGAAAAGTGGTGGGAAAAAAACATGCCTATGGGAGTAGCGTGGGTTACCTGAGTGTGAGTGTTTGAGGAAGGTTGTGGACAGTACAAAGGAGGTGCAGGAAGGTAGAACAAAGGAGGAACCAGAGCACTGAATGAAGAGGCATGCTCTTTGGCAGACTCCAGCAGCCAGGTGAGTGGCTGTGATACAACATCTACCTCTGCCATGACTGAAGCCCTCAGGATCTCCTGTGCGGATACGTGTATCATCTCCATGTCCTCAACCTCCACAATAACTTAAAATAATATAAAACAAATGTAATGCAGTAGTCATTATATCGTCTTGTATTACACACTCCATATACTACAATATGCAGAAAAAATAAATTAAAGCACAAACCTGGAATGCTTCTAGAGGTCTTGTCTTGGCTATGGGCTAAAACTTTGAAGTCAAGTAAAAACTCCAGTTGGGTCTGAAAGATGAAGCCAGGCTGTAGCTCTGAAGGAAGGTGCAACTCTTTCCATTTCAATCTAGAACAAAATAGAAAACCAATAGACCAGGTCATTTTTGTTTCCTCTATTTCTCTGTTAATGTGTAATGGGATTAAACCAAATGTGTCTTTATACCAAGTCATTTTTAATTTCATTCATTTATTCATTCATCTTCTTACCAGCTTATTCCCGAATTCGGGGTCACGGGGTCTGCTGCGCCTATCTCAGCACAGGGCGAGAGGCGGGGGTACACCCTGGACGGGTCGCCAGTCCATCTCAGGGCACCACATTCACTCCTATGGACAATTTACAATCACCAATCCACCTAATCTGCATGTTTTTGGACTGTGGAAGGAAACCGGAGCACCCGGAGGAAACCCACACAAGCACGGGGAGAACATGCAAACTCACCGCACAGAAAGATCCCTGGCCCTGGATTCGAACCCGGGACCTTCTTGTTGTGAGGTGAGCGTGCTATCCACTACGCCACCGCACCGCCCTTGTTTTAATATCATTTTAATAAACTATTGAATTATTTTACAAGAACTCTACCACTATTACGAAACTCATTCACAAATAGAGCCAAAGTGTGTGCAGTCAACAAGTGAGCAACCTGCTAAAATCGTAGTGCCATCTGCAGTAGGTGGTATAAGCCAGACCAAGAGAGACGGCCATTTTCCAGTCACCCAAACTCTGAGCCAACCATGCTGCTTCAGGAATCAGCCCACCGAGCAAGAGAAGCTCCAGCGCATACTCCACCGTCCATACACCCGAGAGGTGCTGCGATCTTACAGAGGCGGCGACCTGCTGCTGACAAAGAACCACTGTGCGTCGCCCTTTTGCTGCAACAACAGTGAAGAACGAATTTGAATCAGTAGGAAGTGTATAACCTGTGGTTACAGGTCATCTTCACAGGGCTGTTACTCACACTGGGGCAAATGTAAAGGGGGCATGATGTCCACGTTGTGTGGTGGAAAGATGGCTAGCGGCTGGTTGGTGAAGTAGGACGCCATGAACCTGCCGAGAGACTGGACCACAGCACAGGCAGCCTCGCTATTTACTCGCTGTGGAAGCCACAACTCAAACTGACTCTCGTCTGCACGTGTTGCTGAGGGAGGAAATAATAATACTTGACATTAGATTTAATGACCACAAATAAAATAGAAAACTAGAACAAAAGGTTTTGATCTGGGGAGTTTTTCCACAAAATTCACTGGGAATATAGGTAAAGGAAATTGTAAAATTTACAAAAAATGAAGTACAAGTATGAGGATCAACATCGCCCCTATTGTAAAAGGCTCTGGTCAATCAGGACCAGGACCTCAGACGACAAGAACAGTTTCTTCCCCAAATCAGCCAGCCAGTGCCCCCCCTCATAGTTTCTCATGTCAGTTCTGCATATATCTATTACAGTTATTATATCCCGAGCGACTTACATTTGGTCTCTCTTTGATTTAGTTTTTTTTACTGAGCAATTGTGGGTTAAGGGTCGTGCTCAAGGGCCCACAGTGGTTGTTTGGTGGAGGTGGGAATCGAACCCCGGTCTTTCTGGTATTAGTCCAACACCTCAACCACTAAGCTACCACTTCCCATCTGTAAATACTATGTTCATTTTTTAAATGTACCCTTGACCGTTTTCTGATTTATTTCTTAAATTATAACTTATCTGTATCACTTACCAATATTATCTTCTAACGCCGACAGTTGCTTAGCCATGGTATCACACAAGGCCTGGGCTTCCCTAAGCTTATACTGAAACAGATGGCCAAACAGAAGAGCCAGACAGTAACGTGTCTCCAGGAAGACTGTCCTCGGCCCAGCTGCTTGGAAGAATATAAACAGCTGCTTATGAAACCAGGACATTGCTACAACATCCAAACTGACAATAATAGATGTTTAGCATGATATAGTAAGCTTGTGTACCATTTGCTCTCTCTTCCCACAGCTGGTCTCGCCAAATCCGGACACACTCGCTGTACTCGCCAAAAATAAATTGTTCCTCACCTGGACACAGAATGAAACAAAATTCCAATGCTAATTAACATGTTTTGTCGGTAAGGTCCTGCCTAGCTTGTACCAAAAAATTATGAAAACTGGCTTAAATTATCTTAAATTCATTGTAGAAAATACAAACCTGTTATGTTGTACAGGGCAGGACTTTCCTCCTGGCGATCACCAGCTCGCTGTAGATATTCTTGGATTTGAAAAAGGACCTTTGACATGTTCTCTTGTTCCCTATTTTTACTTGACCCATCACTTTGTAACTCATCCTGGTACCTCAAGGCCTGTCTATAGACCTCGCGCCATATTGACACCAATCTTAGAAAGGAAAAAAAAGGAAAAAAAAAAAAGAGGGTTATTCATTCATCACCCTAACCCTAACCCATTAGAATTATGCTCCATCAATATTATTGATATTTTAAAGAACATCGTCAGTACCTATTAGACGGTCTGTTCTCAGAGCTCACAACTTCGACATCCACATCACTCTCTAACAGTGAAATGGAGATGATGTCTGAGAGATAAGAACTGTCTTTTGCTTGCCATAGTGCTTTCTGAGGCAGACAGTAAGTCTGGTCCAGAATCCTGGATGTTATCTGAAGGACAAAAAGTGCTGCTCTGAAGTGCTGAGAGGAGCAAACCACACTGACAGATGAAGGGAGAAAAATCCTAACAAAATGTCGAGCCAGACAGGAAACGATCCCTAAGCAGCTGATGCCACTTTTGCGAGTTGAATCCAGTGGTAGGAAAGAAAGCAGAGTGTCCAGTAATTCCAGTACATGATCTTGTTTGTAAGGTTGTAGCAATGGAACAGCAATCCGAAGGAGGCGAGCCAAGCGAACAGCGCAGGAGACTGTAAATTTCAACATGCGCTCTCTCTGATCCATTATACCACCAAGTGAAACACCAAGAGCCCAGGCAATCAGCAAATTCCGCCGTGCCCTGGACAGTTCCTCCAAGAGAGCTGAGCAATCTTTATCTGAATCATCCGACTCGGCCCGAGACCGGGCATGTAGCGTGTCAAACATCGAGGCGAATTCTAGCCTGCCCCCATCCTCCTGAACCGAACTAAAATAATGTCCCTCATCTGAGTCGTCGTCATACTCAATCTGACAAGAAAAGCCAGTTTACAAACATTAAAACAAGCAAACAGAAATGAATGGTGTAATAAGAAATGAAACCTAATACAATAGTAGCATACAAAATATACATTATATTCTAAAACCTATGAATAATAAGCAAATAATGTTAAATTTCATTAAAATACAGACACGGATAAATTGACAAGACCTACAGTATAATATCACTATAAAGTGTATTGTAAGGTAGCAAAATATTATAAAACCCCAATTGTATAATAATACTGCATTTAAACGTTCAATCGAGTGAGATGGGCAGCAGAATTACCCTTTCTATCGGCAGTTTTGAGTCTCTTCTTTCTTCATTTCTAAAATACAAAGGCATTGTCGTTTGAGGTGTCTCTTTTTCTTTCGGGGCCAACCAACTAGTTGTGAACTTGAGAGTGGTCATGGACTCCAGCCTGGACTTCACCTGGGGCTAAACGATCAAACAAAGAGACAGAATCTTTCCATCTAAAATCACTTTTCTTCAAAACAACCTCTGGTTCACCTTAATTTCAGCCTTGACCCACCATCTCCGCATAGACAATCCTGCGAACTCTTTCCAGAGCCTCGGCCGTCTCCATCAGTATACAGCTCATCAATGTGGAAGAGTCAGGACGTCTGGACATGTTCAGCACAGTCACCATATAACCATCAGACACAATAAGACATGGCAGTTTGGGGTGCCAAGTGACAGAGTAACGCTGTCTCATCGGGTCACACAGAGACATGCTGGAGCTTGAAAGGGGATCATCCGATGGCTGTGAAGGCACTGAAGGTCTGTGAGAAGCAACATTAGCCATGTTCATATACTTTTTAGGAGTGTATTAGCATATATCTAATAGAGAAGGTCAAAAGTTTTCACATGATCACAATCAAACATGTTGAAAGGGACAGGCTGAGTTAGTGGACTTTGAGGTGCCGCAAGTTGTAAGAAGTGTATTTGTGTTGGACGCAATTTGTATTGCTCCATCCAGTACTTACTTACATGAGCACAAAATGACCATGTTGAAAGAAGAAAGAGAGAAAGCAGATGACTAGAGATGTAGAAAAAGAACAAACAAAACGATGATGAAAGAGGACAGCGATCTGAACAAGAAAATCAAGATGAATATCAGTGAAGAGAAAATGAGTAATGGATAATCGTGACCTAGAACAGCACAACTGCAATAAACAGTATAACATACTAAGAATAAAATTAATAACTCGACATGCACTTCTTTTCGTCGCTGAAACAGTGCTCGTTTAAAATCATACGTTTACATCCAAGTATTTATTCTATTAGGTTATCATTTCTACATAAACGGCTTGTTGTACACTTGCATATTTGTAATTATTAAGAAATTGACTTCCTTAAATGTATGAAACATTTTGAAGTGATTTTAGCTGATGGTAAATTCCTAGTAATTTCCAACACCAAACTACGCTGCTCACCTGTAAGTCACTAACGGATGAAGAGGCAGGAAGTGTGCAGGGCCAAACTCGATATCACAGCCACTTGTGGAGAGAGAGACCAGCCCGCCAAAGCGAGCCAGCATTAGGACAGAGCCTCTCTTTAAAATACAGGACAGGTAGAGTCCATCTGGTGTCCAATTCATACAGCTCACCCAGTACGACCTTCAAAAAAAGGCCAATAGATTTTATCTTTAAACAAATAAAAATAAAGTCCACCATTAGCTACACTATATTACCAAAAGTTTGTGGACACTATGATCAATGTGTTGCCTCTCCAACATATTTGGAAGTAAACAAACTTTAGATCCATCAAACAACACACACACACACATATATTTTGTTTTTGTAATGGTCAGGTATCCACAAACATTTGGCAATATAGTGCAACAATATTTACTCACCTGACATATTTGGGTGGAATTGAGAGGTTTTTACTGCCACATCCTCCAAGTGAGCTGGACAGGGTGACAAAGTTCTGCATGCTTATGTATAATACCTGAGAAGCCTATTTGTCATAAAATGTATTAAGAAATCATTCATAAGCAACACATATCATGGTTCAGAAATCCCAATCATCTTGAATACATCACCCTGGGGTCTTTCTGATTAAGAATTATTGCTAACAGTTGTCCCTCAGGAGAGAACGCCAGTGCTAGTGCTCCTCTTGACTTGACAGGCCGACATGAAGGCACAAGATGGCTGAGAGGGTAAGACTTAGTGACCCAATCAACACAGAATTCTTTCAAACTGTTAAAAAAAAACAAAAAAAAAAACAGGTTATCTAGGTCACAACAAAGCTTTTTGGTTTACCTCTGCTTTTGTAGAGACCAACCTGTTTTTGAAGGTCTCTTCCCACTGAATCTTCAGAAAGGTGACAATCAGCTCCTCTCCAGCAGTAAAGATATAAGCGCACAGGCACACATCACCTACAACCTGAATGAGGGGACATTTTCTTTTAAACAGTACTGATAAGACTACTGTAAGCATCATAACGGAGGACAGAAACAACCAGACCTCGGCAGCCTCACCTGGGTTTGGACAAACACACAGTGACAACATGCCTCCTTATCTTTACAGGAGGGAAGCCGTATGCTTTCCGAGGGTGTAATCTGACTCCAGCGTCCCTTGACGGTGTTATCCCGAATACTGTTTAACCCCTGAGGCACCAGACATTCCCAGAGGAAAATTTGGCCAGTAAAAGAGGCCACCAGAACTCTCCTTGCATCACCTGAGACCAGCAGGGACAGCCTTTGGGAAGTCGCTGCGCATGTGTAAGGGAGACCTGCGTCAGCTAGAGACTTTCACATAAAGCTAAAGTAATTCTTTTCCACAAGATTATACACATACACGCACATTTACTAGCAGATGCCAACTCGTAGACCGCAGGCACTGATGGAACCATCTTTAATGTATCTTTGTCTCTGTCCCATAGGAAGATCTCTCCGGAGACTAATAAACCAGCCAGCCATATAGCTACACAAAGCAAAGACAGATTTATTCCATATATATAAATGATACATTTTTTAACCACTCTTGGTATTACAAAAATGCTAACCATTTTGAGAACTGGACATGGTCAGTACTCTTGGTAGCAATTGCTGCAGTTTGGGGATCTTCTTCTTGGTCTGTCCTGACTTTAAATTAATTTCGCTAATCCGATTGTCATCCAAAATAAAGACGCCTTCCTTTTCCTGGTAAGACAAAAAAAAAAACCCCACACAAAAACAAATTCAATCACAACGTGTCTGGTATTAGAAACTAGAAAGTCCATGCTATGACTTTGGGTTACAGCGTTTAGTCTCAGGCTTAGCTGTTCATTATTAGATGGATTAGGTACGAGAAACTTTGATGATCTATCAGTTTTTTTCATTCTTAGTTCTATATATTAGTTCTTTAATTATTATTATTATTATTATTATTATTATTATTATTATTATTATTATTATTTTGAATAGACCAGTGTGTATAGGATGTTATAAATAAATCCCACACTCCGCTGTCACACAGATGACGATGGGTTCCCAATTGAATCTGGTCAGAAAATCATCTGTCTCACCTTTCCCAACCAACAAAATCTTGGCCATGGTTTTCTCCTCTTGATGCTGGAAGACACCAGCACCTCGAATTTAACCTCCATGTTCGGCTTTGCGTTTTCTGCTGGTTAAAATCACACCAATTCATGTTTGAACTGGAGACATATTGAAGCTAACTCGCTAAACTCCCTAATGTTCGATCACTTCTATATAACGGTAAGAAACTGCTATATGGCAGACGCGATAATACAATAATACGTGCAAACCTAGACATTACAATGGAACACACATTTTAATTCAATCTTTAAAAAAAAAAAAAAAAAAAAAGCAACAGATATTCCGTTATAAAAAAAATTACCAAGCCATGTTTGTTAGCAAACTAGCTAGCGAGCTGAGATGAAACCCAGTGATAGAAAGACAGGCGTTAAAGACGCGCATTACTTATCCAATAACGCCTCAAGTTCCATCTCGGATAAAATCGTATAGTTTAATAAATAATATAAAACAAACAAGCAACGTAAATCATTTTTTTTTTAAAACCTCATAACGAATGTTTTTTTCCCTTTTCTTTCGAATTTCCCTCCACTTCCGGTACTACACAGATTCCAGTTTAGTTGCCATGGAAGTAGACGCGTTCACGCCGACACGGGAGCGCGCCCGCGCACAGGAACAGTCCTCCAGCTCGCAAATTGGCAAAAGTGGATTAGGATAGAAATGAAATGAATAAATTAAAACAGATCATCATTAATTTATTGAATCCTATCATTGACAACATATCATTTGCAAAACAAGCATGAATTTATTGAATTGTATCAGTGTTTTTTGTACCTAACCGAAGGCATGTTTACCTGATTGGATGGTATGATGACATGAACAGACCTCTTTATTTTTTGGAGCCTTAAAAAGAAGTAAGTACAAAAATTATGCTACAGCTAAAACTGAGTATGAGTATCTAATTGATTGATTAATTTTATTATTATTATTATTATTATTATTATTACTACTGTGTGATTATTGTGGAACATGTTTTACATTGTAATAGAATAAAGAAGAGCATTATGAAGTTTCTAGTCTAAATTATATATATAAATATATATAAAAATACATATTTCTTTTATATTCTTTTAATTAAATCCATCAGGCTATTTCCAGTGTTCTCCCATGCTTCAATTGTTATTTAATACTAATAAAACTGTAGAGAGAACGGTTAACAAATCATTACTCATAGATGCGCTTATGACATACATACTGACAGTCTTAAGTTAATTAAGAACATGGAGTTAAGGAGGGTTGGGAATGTTATAAACATGTACAAAAATGTTTTAGTTAAAGAATAAATCGGACCGTCTGTCCATCGGTCAGTACAACATGAAACTTGATTTGCACATTGGCTTTTGTTCGGAATGAAATCCGCACAATTACAGTCGGTGGGAGGAGAATTCTACGCCACAGACATAGTAATGACATTACTGGTGATGTCAGTACAAATTTCACCAAACGACAGTTAGACATTAACGTTGAACATCTGTTCAGCTGCATCTGGAAAGAAAACCAGATTGATGATGGATAAACAACGCTTGACAAAGTCTGGAATTAGAGTTGTTATGTGTCTGGCTGGAATCGTTGGAAACAACTGGCTGGGCATAAGCTGTCTGCCAAAATCGACTGCTCAGCTTCGACCTAGCGACATGCTGTTTGTGAACTTGGCTGTATCTAATCTGATCACTAATTACTTGGTGGACGTCCTGGATATTCTCTACACTGAAGAGTATATAAATGTAGGAAATGTGTATTGTAGCATCCGATTTTTCATGCCTGAATTCTCAGAGACCAGCAGCATCTTGACCACCATGTACATCACCATATACTGGCATCAGAAACTGGTGGGCTCTCTGAAGAGTGGAGGAGCTGCTATACGAATGGACAGCCTCCGTATTATCACGGTGATGCTGACCGGAAGCTGGACCTTTGCGCTTGTCCTCAACATTGCCCATTTGTTTTTTGTGGTTGAAATAAATGAGAATATGACTGTGGTGGAATGTTTGGAAGAGTTGCCAACCGCGGAATCCGGGCAGGTCTATAAGATAGTATACATCACCCTTGCAAATGTCTTCCCACTTATCGTGATCCTTTATGCATGCATCCAGATCACCAGAACACTTCTGCTGAATGATAAGCGAATGAAGAAAATGGGCAACCGAGGAAATAACTCCGCTCAGCAAAACGGGAACGGCACTCATCATGTATCGACAGTAACCAAGTCCAAGTCACACGCCAAAACTGGAAGTCTGGTGAGGGCTGCCAAGAGCGTGGTTGCAGTGGCTATTTTATTCTTAAGTTGTTGGACGATTCACCTCATTGTCATCATCATCAGTTCTCTCTCAGCAACGGATATTATAGAAGACATTGAGAGCTTTATTGGAGCATTTTATACATGCACCATCCCTTACATTTACCTGTACGGTGTCCAAAAGCTGTGCTTCTGCAGACGAACAGGACGTGTGATGGGTCATGAGCGTACAGTAACTCATTGATTTAGTGATACACAGAATGGAAATAGATTGAAAGAACAAACAAATAAACAAACAAACAAAAATATTAGCGATGATGTAAAATGCCGTTATTTTTGCATGATTTCACACCGATGTTACTGTTGCTATAGTTACACTTGTAAATTGTGTCTGATAATAAACTATTCTAGTCTATTTAAAGTCTGATACCAATTTGTACTAAAATAAGCTGCTTCGGGAGAAATAGTATGATGGGAAAAGATTTGTTCACAGTGTAATCATGTTGTCATGCGCCCAATTAGAAACTGACGTACTTTTGTAATTATCTGCAATTTGTGCTTGCGTCATAGAGGGGATTGCCATGGTTAAATTGGTATAATGGTGATTGCCCCTTGAGAGGGGGCAGAATCGAAAGGGAGGAAAGAAATCCGAAGGAAGATTTAGTGATTGAGAACAACCTTATTCTATTAAGAACGTGGTTGAAAATATATGATTAGTCCTGATAGCTTTTCAATTTTATTTGTCACAAACATGAAAACATAGTAAATCTTTACATATGCTACCTTGAAGGTTGGGATCAAATCGCAGGGTCAGAAAGGTTCAAGGGTCTTGCTCAAGGACCCAGGTCTTCCTTGAGCCTAGGACTTCCCGGTCGATCAATAACAACTCAACGCCTCACAATGGTTTGATCTCACTTGTTTGCAGACATTCACTAAGGAAAACTGTCTTACTACGCCACCTACCTACACCCACACCCACCTCTCTCCTCCTGTTCATCCCTTGAAAACGGGAAAACAGTTGATGACAAAAATCCTACACCGTCCTGGGCTCATACACCACAGACACTGACCAATGACTATGATTCTAGTGCATGTGTTTTAAGGGTGCACTGCTCACACACTTTAATTCCAGGATTTGGGCGTCGCGGTGACGTAGTGGATAGCACAGTCGTCTCACAAGAAGGTTCGAATACCGGGCCGGGATCTTTCTGTGTGGAGTTTGCATGTTCTCCCTGCACTTGCGTGGGTTTCCTCCCACAGTCCAAAAACATGCAGA
>JAOTRA010000006.1:7863299-7882706 GCA_026260255.1 Pseudolaguvia tuberculata | reverse complement strand
ATATATCACTTATATCTGAAAGAAGAAGTACATGTAAATAGAACAACGACTTCGCCGACCTAAAGAAAGCTTGAGTGGCCCAAACAGAAACTTCTCGGTCATATGCAGCATTGGAACAGGCCAGGATCAGAGCGGTAGCACAGGCCTGCTCCTCCTACACAGAGAGCAAGAAATGGTTTCCAAACAATAGGTCACCTTACACTGAAGTACAGCTGCAGTATGAGGTGTTGGTCATACCCTGTGCAGCTTGAAGAATCGCTCAATGTCATCACTCTCACCACAGGTACTGCTCACCAGCAGATGGCGCAATTGGTCCACTAGTCTCAGCTTGTGAAACATGTGGCTTCCCTAAAGAGAAGGACGATAAAACAATTCAATTAAAAAAAAAAAAAAAAGTACAGAAGACCAAAAAAGGACTTGATCTGCAGACAGAGATTGTAACCTGCGCAGAGAGGAGGACAAACTTCTGAGGTGGGATGTTGTGCTGATTAACCACCACCGGAGAATCAGTGAGAGGGATGAAGTCTTTATTTAACGGCGTGACAATTCGAGGCACTTTCATCTCTTCGATGACACAGAGTGCCCACGTGTGACCATCAACGTTTGAAGTCATCTGTTAGAAAAACAGACATTATATATGTGTGTATGTATTTAAATAAAATGCAAATCATTAAGACTTTTGATAAAATATTGCAAGGAAGAACATCAGAAAATTGGCACAAACCTGGGCCTCCATAAGAGGCTTCTTGAAGGGGAAGGAGTCATGGTTAATACACCACAGAAGATCTCTGTCCTCGGTCTCCGAGGCTGCCATCAACAGAACACCTAACACACAGATAAAAAATATTTTGAAAACCTAAAAAACACGGTACACTCGGGCAAACATACAATTAATTTATGACTGTCCATTTCATGCTTGACCTTTGTTATAGAGCGCCTTGTGTACTTTAGCAGGCTTTTGCAAGGTAGAGGAGGCGGAGAATCCTGGAGGCAAACGAATATGAACCAGAGCCAGGAAGCTGGGTCGGAAAACACTCTGTCTGGCGTTGGGTGGAGCGAACGGACTGGTGCTGAAGTAGAGACGCACACCTGAGCAGTAGATACAACCTGGACAATTACCACGACGCACACGTTCAACAGAGTCCTTTGGAATTTCTATCAACTTTAATTCCTACCAGCATGTGTTACAGCCATTAGCTGGCAATCAGATGATTCAGAACGATCGATAACAGCAATCTGGACAATGGGTTTAAAAACCGATCGATCAATTGCCCTGCGAACAAAATACATCACTATGTGACTTGGATGCTTCATGCTTTTAAAGAATTAACAGAAAAACATGTGTTTTTAAACAGTGTACACATACCTGGCGATATTACCAGCAGCTGAAACGATAGCGTTTTGAGACATGGCTGCTACTCGACTCATTCCCTGGCCATCTACTCCCAAATCATAAACCTGTTGCAAAAGTTAGCTCGTCAGTTACAAAGCTAAATCGAGGAATTTATCATTAATACGTCCAAAACAGATCTTAATTAAATTCACTGACCTGCAGCACACCTTTTTCGGATCTTGTGTACAGAGTGTTGCGTGAATTGTCAACAGCGATCTGAACAACCGGATCTACAATTTAGCAAAAAAATAAAAAAATAAAAGTCACTCCAGTCAAAAAAGGCTACTTGCCACAGAAAAAGCCAGAATGCCAAAAAGCAGAGAAAGACCTTTCAGTCACATAACTTTCAGCTTATAGGGTCATACCATCCTCGGAGAAAGAAAACTGCAACAGTGATGGAATAAGAAAAGAAAGGCTGCTCTTGGAGTGGTTGATCTTCCTGCAGCGTTGACTAAACCACCCAGCTTCTGCCTGGTAAGCTATCTCATACAGGCACCCGTCTTTTCCAGCCAGGAAGATGCGACCGAGGTCAGTACAGGTAATGGCCAGCATGTAGGTGTTGTCCGTGGGGATAGAGTAGAGTGGGTCGGGCAGCAGCTGCATGGCTCCTGACATGCTGTCGTTCAATCCTGTATTAAAAAACCCCCCACAAACAAACAACAGTGTGTGAGTAAGAGCGAACGAGTAGGAGATGAGAAAAGCCAAAGAGAAGAACAGAAAAACAGGAAAAGAAGCAAAGATGGAATTACTTACCAGTTTGAGCCTTAGGAAAGCTCAGTCCAAGTATGACAACATCTACAGGTGTAGCCAGCACCAACAGGAAGTGGATATGAGGCTGAAAAATCCCTGTGGGACAGTATTATTAAACACAAAGCTTTATGTACTTGATATAAAATAATCTGCAGTGATGTGATGGAGGAAGTATTTACCTGCTTTTGGTTTGACCAGCCCAACTGAAAGAATCGTTTCGCTGAGGCCATCAAAATATGCCACATCACCTCTGAAAGAGAGACGGCAAAGAAATCAGTGGCATGAACATGCTAGAGTTTAGCTGCATTTTAGTGAGAGCACTTACCCATCCTCATAGTTCCACATAAAGATATCATTATCGATTGTAAGCCATGCCCTGCTGATCTCAGGAAAAACACCCATCATACAATTGCACTGCATGTCTGTGAAGCGGGTTAAGGTTTGCCAAGTTACAGGAAGAAATTCATGAACAAATTAACCAGCTGACAGATTTTTACAAGTGGTGTGTTATTTCAGTCAAAATAGCTGTTCATATATTTTAAAAGGCAAGAGGATACGACTAAACTGCTCCACAAGCTCGGGAGGCAAAGGGACTCTGCGCACGGCGCTCAGCTCCGGTAAATTAGGCACACTGACCAGACCGGGGCCTTGTAGAGGATAATCCATATCAGACACACCAGACAAAGAGGGCATATCTGCAATAAATAATGACATTAAGGAGAAAAGCTATAAGCTGCATTCAACAAAATTGTTGTGCGTAAGATTAGTAACTTGAAAAATGTTGGATGGAAACTTTTTCTTCGGGAATATTACAAATATTGGAAACTTACACCTATCTTATAGTCTTATTGCAAATATGTGGGGCATAGTGGGGGGAGGGGGGGCATGGTGGATAGCATGGGCGCCTCACAACAAGAAGGTCCCGGGTTTGAATCATGGGCCGGTGATCTTTCTGTGCTGCGTTTGCATGTTCTCTCTGCAGATTAGGTGGATTGGTGATTGTAAATTGTCCATAAGAGTAAACGTGTGTGTGTGATGGTTGTTTGTCTATGTGTTGCCCTGAGAAGGACTGGCGACCTGTCAATGGTGTACCCCTGCCTCTCGTCCTATGTGTGCTGGGATGGGCGCAGCAGACCCCCGTGACCCCAAATTAGGGAAAAAGCGTGTAAGAAGATAAATGAATAAATGAATGAATGAATGAATATAAGAAAGATCTTATGTGTCTTGCCACCCTACTCCTCAGCTCATTAACTCATACCCTGGTTTCCTCCGGTTATTAATTTAGTGTGCAATGGCAATTAAAACACTCACTATGTGAGGGAACATTGAGCAACTCTGACAGGTCAGGAAAACAGCGATCTTCCTGCAAATGCCGATCGATCAATCGAGCTGAAGTTTCCAAAGCCTCTTGCAGCGCAGCTGCCACACTGCCGGGGCCCAAGCTGGAAGGCATGGCAAGCTCAGACACACACACACACACACACACACACACAGGTCACCTACAAAACAGCAATGGACAGGAAAAAAATGATACAATTATATACAGTAATCTGTGAACACACAAGAAAGACTTTTGCAGGTGTGAGAAAAAAGCTGATGGATAAAGTTCAAGTACATTATATAGAGAAACAAATCTTGACACTTTTCCGAGCTTTAAATGTGTACAAGTTCTTCCAAAAGCATTTATTAATTACTTTTTAATTCTGATAATTCAGTAGCAAATAATTAAACCCAGTTATAATAAACAGAAGCCTAAATTAACTTATTTGAGGCGCCACATTTTAAGTACCCCAGCGGGCCCCACCCCAAATAGGTAATATCTAAATTTCAGCTTAAATGTAATCATCCTTATCTATTTTATTATCTCATTTATAGTCAGTGACTTAAGGATATTTTTTATTGAACAATTAGCGTTGGTTAAACTTCATTCTCCAGTAAAATAATCCTTTTAAAACATGATAACATTTATATTACATCTAATCAGAAATGACCCATTAACGGAAGCAAAACTTTTACTAAACAACAATAATCGAAAAAACGTTTTGTAAGTTTCAGGTCAAATTAATTATTTCGGGACAATGAACGCTGCGGTGCTGATACACAGTCACAATACACACTAAACGCTTCCACTGAGCTAACACTAGTTAGCCACACAGCTAACTTATTTCAACAAAGAAATATTAAACTGACATTTCATTTAGATAAATGATACTATAAAGGTTAAAGGTCACGTCATATACTAACTATGTCACACTGAACCGCGGAGTCTTTACTTACAATTTTATAAAGTAACACCACACTTAAATTAGATACACAGTCCCGCCAATCTCGTGCGCTGCGGAGTTCCGGAACAAAAATGTCGCGCTTCCGGTTCCGGGTCAAACACTTAAAAATGAATTATCCCTTAAACGTTATACAAGAAAATTGGGCTGCATATATAATAATCCAATTGTATAACAATATAATACAACAATAAAATAAATAATATACAAAAGACAATAAAATAAATGTAAAAATCTTAAACCACAAACTTGTAATAACACTACATACAATTTTATATTTATATTAAAAATGTATTAATAAAAATATTGACAGACATTCGTCGCTCCATTTTCCAGGCCACCGATTTTTTTCACATACTTGCCAGTAGTATCAAGTCTACCAAAAGGTTCTGGATATCCAAGGCACTGTGATCAGGTAACCAACCCATTTGAGGCACCACAAACACATGTCAGTTAATATGGACATATCTTTATATGTCCAGTAGCTTTTAGAATCATTAGGTTCTTTTAGCAGGAGACCTTTAACTCAATAGTTTTTCAGCAATTACATTTTTACAGCAGCAACTACAACCAAAATGTTCACATCTCATTTCTTTAATAATGCAAAATCTGTTTTTGAAGATGTATTTAAACATACATCTCATTTAAAAATCTCTTAAAACAAATATATTTTTCATTCAGACTAAAGAAAAGTCTTTGCACAAAGCACAAAATCTGTGCTTCTGTTATCAGCTTTGACAGACTATCAGCAGTCCACCATGCAGGCAGTGGGTGGGAAGAGGAAAAGAAAAAAGAAAAAAAGAAAAGAACAAAGACATTATGAGAAACTAGTTAAATTGATTCATGCTAGCAGCTTGTCATGTTGTCCTCAGTTGTTGGAAGGAAAACAGAATCGAAGCTCTAAAAGCATGATGACTATTTGAAAAAGACCTGCATGGTTGTCAGAAAGGTATTTAAAAAAAATAATAATAAAAGTCAAATGCAAACAAGACAAGTAACAAAGAGAAGTAAAAAATTTATTGCAGTATTTGTTCCGCCAGAAGTGCTGGGGATCCCTTTTTTTTCTCTCTAGGGTGACCTAATACATCAAAATCTACATTTACAAAAAAAAAGAAAAAAAAAAAAAAAAAACCCTCCCCCTGCATGTAGGCCACAGATACTGCATGCTCTGCTTTAAACAGAATAAATTATGTCCAGGAGACTCCATTGTACAGCATGAGTAAACAACCAAAAAAAGAGGAAATAAAAAGGAGTAAAACAAAGCAGAGGAAATATTTAAAAAGGTTCTTTCCCTGGACACTGATCTAAGCTAAAGAAATCCATCCGGTGCTAGGTTTAACTCCAAGAACACTTTATTAAGAACATCAACAGACTAATTTCCAACATTCACTTTAAGTTTATTTTTTAAACAGATTTTTTCGTCAGAGATATAAACATTTTTGTTTTTGTGTTTATTGTTTTTTTCTGTTAAACTATGATACAGTGGGAGTAAAAATCACACAACTGAGTTGCTGCACAACAGCGAAGGAGCTCCCACACGTTTTCCAAACATTTCCTTCTAGATGCATTTGTCCTGTTTAACTTAAAATGTGTCCACAGAATGCTTTCCTGCAGGCTCGCACCACTTTCACCCCCTTCCTCTTTTTGCCTTTTCCTCACACTTTACACAGCCATTCTCAAGCTTTTCTGAGTCTGCGAGTCCTCTTGCCACACTGTTCGAGTTAGAAAACGTTGGATCCCAATAAAGTTTGGCTGCTGAGAGTTCCGGGTGGCGTAACTGTAGTCTGATTAGCTGGAAGTCCCCTCCTTGGCTGCGTACAGTGAGCGTAAAGTCTGCACCATTTTATTAGTCAGCTTGTGAGCGCTTGTCAAGGCGATTTTCTTGTAAATGATGTCCGATTCCTTGATTGTGTCTACCCAAGGCACCAGTTTGCGTCCGTCTCTTTTCTTGGCCTCGGCCCATGTGCCCGAATACGAGCCAGCCATCCAGTGCACGCTGTAACCGTTGCTTGTCTTCTGGATAACGCGAGCTATCTGCGGCCGGTCCTTGTACTTGGGGCAGCAGATGGCAATGACGTCCATGGCTTCTACCGTGTCATTCATGTGACCTGATGCATCTGCAGAATCTCCGCCTCGTTTCGATCTCCTTGACGACTAAACAGGGGTAAAAAGTTTAATATTAATTCAAGAATGCAACAAAAATATATATATATGCAATATATTAGAGTAAAAAACATACTCCAGGCATTTTCTCATCTCCATCACTTTCTTCATCATACGAGTCGGCGGCGTTGTTTTTTGGGCTGGAACCTCCCAGCAGAGCGGTGATGGCTTTGTTTCTGGCATGGGTGCTAGCCGATGCCTCACCCTCCTCGTCTTCTTCATCAGGGTCCAAGTGCTCCATCAGTACCTTAAACTGCAGAGTCAGGAAGCATCAGGACCTTTATTATAAACTTAAAAATTTAAGTGAACGGTTCTGATATAAACAGTAAGGTAAAAAGATGACAGAAATCTAACCAATTTGACATGTCTCGCTCTGTGTGTGTGTGTGAATAAGTGGTTGTTCTGGTAAGGTGAGGCACCAAGGATGCAATTACCAAATATTCTTAATTGCCCTGTGTGAATTATATAATATTAAAAATCAAATGATCTTACGTCCAAGTATTGCTTAACAATCCTTCTCTTGACTTCGTAGGTGAGCTCTGCGTTGGAGAGACTGTTGTTCAGGAAGTCCAGCGTCTGTCGCGGGCTAAAATGTATGTTGCTTTTCCTGTTCACTGCTTTGTCGTACACTTTCGCTGACTCTGTTGGTGAGTATTTCTGTATTTTGCTGTTGCAAATTGAAAGCAAAAAAAAGTTTGCCTAAAAATTTGAAAGAATCATAAACTAAATATACTTTTGCACATCACATAGGGGAATACCTGTCAGAGAAGCCATAGAGGTTCTTTAAGTGCTGTTTAAGCACTAAGAGGAGCAGAATGCCCTGAGAGGCGTTTGCAAAATCAAGCAGAGGGGTGGGGTTGTCCGGTAGGCGTTCCATAACCTTATCAACATCATCAACCTCCAGGTCTGTATCCGAATCGGAGTTTACAGCAGACCGCTTTGCTTTCTTGGATCTATGGACAACTTCGTCATCTTCATCACTATTGCTTTCGCTGATGCTCTGAGGATACTCTTCATCGTATTCTTCCTCCGAACCGTATTTCCTTTCCCGCTCCTTCTTTTTCTTTTTCTTTTCCCTCGGCCTTGCTTCTTTTAGCAACGACTTAAAAGCAGAAAAGAAGTCAACGCGGGTAAATAAGGAGAAGGGTAAAAAAACCACAAACACACAATGTCAGGTACAAAAACAGTGGTTCACCTCTTTGAAGGACTGGAGGAGGTTGCTGCCTGATACGGACAATGTGATATCAATGTGATGCATGATGAAGAGAGGCTCCTCTTGAGTCTGGAAAGGGAAACACGCCAGGTTGTCGGCAATGAACAGCAGCATGTTCACGTCCGTCTTCTGCAAGGAAACAGTAGTAAGTTTATCAAGTTTAGCTGGGCCTCATGATTTAATCTTGAACGTAGCATTGTAAATTAGTTTCTCAACATAAAACACCTTAAGTAAAACAACCTACCAAAAGATTTTGTGAAAAGAAACATAGCCTAAAGGTCTGACTTACTGCACTATCATCAAACAGATTGAGCAGAGCAATGAGGAAGGCTCTCCGGTGCTGCCGATTACCCCGCACCAATGTAAAAAGGTGTGAGCAGAGTGCAGAGTTGGACTCGTCCTGGCGGAAACCCCGGATGATTGTATTCCGTGATGCCATTATGGCTTGCTGGACTTGGTAGGACATTTTCATTCCTGCCACCGCCTTCATCTATAAGGATCGTAGAGAACACAGGATGAACTCTCTGTATTTTAATTCCAAGAACCAAATATATGCTTAGATTCTGTAAACTGATATAGGAAAAGTCCCTTACATGAATGAATCCTGTGTACTTTTTATCAATTTCCACCAGCTGTTGGTCTGCCTTGTTTCTCATTGTAGGCTCAGGATCGGTTCCCATGGCAATTAAATAGGGGACACACTAGAAATTAAATACCATAAAAGCTATTTTAGTCTCAACTGGTCAAAAACAATCAAGAGTGTACTCGATACATTGGACACCAACAAACAACTGTTCAGTAATGTATGCATACCTGCACAGGGTGAATGAGACCCTGATTGAGTGTGAGAGCGATGACATTGAGGGCAAAGTGACGCACACTAGACTGCGTGTAGAAGAAGGCCTCAAGAACTTGCTTGAGGTACAGCTGCATAATGGAGCTGCTCATACCTGACGAGATGTCTCCCATTTCCTTCAAATCCTCCTGCTTGGAAAGCTTTTTCCCTATAGCAATAATGCATAATAGTCGGATTGAGAACCAGGCTAACAAATGAAATGAAGTATTCTGTGCTGTGTTCCAGACACTCACACTCCCTGTCGGCTTCCTGCATTCGTGAATCCTCTTCCTGCAAGTATGTCTGTAGATTCTTTAGAACTTGGATCTTTAGATTCACAGATTTCTTGCGGTCAGAGAGGAGGCCATTGTACAGGGTTTTTACATCAGGGACGAACATTAAGCCTGGGTGTTGGATGAACAGGAAGCCTGGATGACAACGAAAGGCAAATTACATAAAATAAAAATGGCTAATCAAAATCCCAAAGGCCTTAATCATTAAACCGTCATTGGCCTTATGTTTCAGAAGCCCAGCCAACACTACGGATGCATACCCAAGCCAATAATAGCCTTTGTCTGCACCTCCTCGTCCTCATTCTTTGTGAAATACAGAAGCAGCTCCAAAACCTTATCCTTTATGACAATCTGGGAACAACCAATAAAATATAAGTGATAAGGAAAGAAGTGAAATAAACCAATGTGGTCAGTAGAACAGTCACTTAACAGACCTTGTTATTTCCTTTGAACTCCTCCCTGTCAAAGTCAAAGTGTCTGCACAGAGCTCCCACAGTAAAAAGAGAACGCAACAGGGCCGGCTTGTTGGACACAAGCACTGTACTGTTCGAATCCTCCTGGTGTTGTGTCTTTAGCTTGTTAAGTGCCCCTGGGGAAACAAAATTAATTTTAATTATTCAACAAAATCCAGATAACAATTTTTGCATATTTTCTGGATGAACTATGAAATAGAAAATCTTACCATAGTACCGGTTAAAACAAGCCCAGACAAACTTGTAGTTGTGAGTGACCTTATTTACTATTGCTCCAAGACAGCTCACACAGTGCTGCACAACCTGGGACAAGGAAAAAAAAAAAAAAAACCACTGGATTGGTTAGCGGAAATTACTAACAAAATTTTTTGTCTGTTTACAATCCCAAATCTTAACTTACCGTCATTCCATATTTAATGATGAGCTTCATTAAGTCTTCCTCAATGGTGGTGAGAAAGGTCTCACTGGGATGGTCCATCAAAGGCACCACCAACTCTAAAATCTTAGCTACATTACAGATGACCATGAAATCATTCTGGTTCTGTAAAAAGAAGGTGGGAAACACCGGAAAAGTTTTTAAAGGAATGTTTCACTTGTGTTGTTTTCCCAAGCAGACCACTAGAGGGCGCAAAAGGTTTAAATATAGAAATTAAAACGGGGTTTAAAGATTTTTTAAATGGATTAGAGGGGCACATTGTGTTGTTTTTGCAGAAAACTACTAGATGATGCAAAAGGTTTAAATACAGAAATAAGAGTTGAAGTGAAAATCAGAAAGTACAAGGAATTTGGGAACAATATACCACAACACTAATGGTTGTTTGTTTTTGTTGTTTATAATGGATATACATTGTTGCTTACATTACACTTGGTGGTCAGATAGGGCTGCATGGTCATAGCATGTTTCACCATCAGCTGCGCTCGGATCTTGCTAAACAGGTATAGCGTGGTGATGCAGGCCACCAAGCGATTCGAGTTCACCCCTTTACTCTCACAGTCTACAGGATAAGAGATGCATAAACAATCAAAACTTTAAAACTACATAAACATTTTAACCAAAAAAAAGCTTGCGTGTGTTGTGTCCATGCGAGCAGTACCGGACAGAGACTCTTCCTCGTATTTGAGAATGTGCTCCACAAGATTGTCGACGAGCTGGGCACAGGCTTTTCTGGTCGGCTTGTAGGAAGCATCCTCCTCAGTCTTTAGCAGCTGCAGATATATAAGCACATAGATGAGACTGAAGAAACAGCAAAAATACTGTGGTGTACACAAACAGTTTCTCTGTGCATTAATTCCAGAATAAATTTTAGAAGATGACACTCACATTCTGAAGCAGCTGCTCAAACCAGTCGTAACCAGAATCCTTGCACGCAGACACCTGTCAAGAAATATCCCATTAAGCTGTAGGCATGAAGAGAGATGTCATACGGATCTCTCAGGCATTAAAATGTATACAAGGTATGGTCAAGTTGATCATCATAAGTAAAGTTTTGATTACACTGGCATTTTTGAGACTGCAGAGAGTCTTACACGCTTCATGGTGTTAATTATCTATTACAAAGCATTCACCGCCATCATACATTAGATTTCAACTTACCACATCAGTGATATTGATAATCTTCCTAGTCATTGTTTCCTTATCGTGGTTTGGAGTCGGAGTAAACCACAATTTCTGGAACGTTTCATTAACCAGTTTCTGCCAGGAAAAAAAACCCCCCCAATAACAAACGTTACAAATGGAGAACAACTAGTGCCACTGGCACAGTATCCAAAAACCCATGAAAGACAATTAATTACATCTACAAAAAAAAAAAAGCATGAGTTATACCTTAATGCCTTCCTCATCATTGACCCTTCGGATCATCTTTACACACATCTCTGTGATCTTGTTGAAAGTGGGCTGCTCCAGACAGATGTCGCGTAGGATCTTAATGACCCGCTTTCTCACACTAATGCCAGTATCCTAAAAAGATAAACAAACATTTTTTCGATAGACAGTAGATGGCGATATAATATCACATTAACTTCACCCGACATAAACTCTTATTGTCACAATTAATTAATTCAGTGTGAAATTCAACACAGCTGCCGGACATGAAATCCTTGAATAAATAATAGTTTTATATAGTCTACACCTAATGCAATCGCATACTTGAACCTTTGACATTTCTGTAGGATGCAGAATTCTATGATATTATGAAACAGCTGTAATTAATAAAGCAAATTACTCTTGTATGTACTTTTAAAGCAGCCGGAGAAAAAGAAATGTTAACGCACCAGTATTCTCTCAATGAGCATGTCGTAGTACTGCTCGGTCAGCTGAGGGCGACTCAGTACGAATCGTCCGAGAAGCTCAACAGCAGCCTCTCTCACACTAGTGGAGTTATCCATTAGCCGACCATGGACTCCACGTTGCATGTCCGACTGGGAATAAATGAACAGGGTTAGTACAAATTGTACATTTCAGGACTTTAAGAACAATACTCGATACCTAATGTTTTTATGAAATTTCTATCTATACACTTAATAATCTTCACCATAAAAAACCCTCACACTCACCCGAGCCAAAATGCTAGGATCCACAGCCACCACCTCCGAGAGACATTTCATTGCTTTTGTTCTCACAGCAATAGCACTCTCTCCCAGCACTCTTAAGATCTACAACACAAAAAAGGCAAGCCGAAGTTTTAGACAAGGAAAAGTAAAAACTACTTTTCATTAAACTTCGATACCCGCTTTTCCCTAATTTGGGGTCACAGGGGTCTGCTGGAGCCTAATCCAGCTATCTAAAGGGCTAAAGACAGAAGGGATACAACCTGGGCAAGTCACCAGTCCATCACATTCAGTCTAAGCACCCATCTAACCCTCTCTAACCCTAACCTTAACCTTTCTGTATTTTTACTTGAAAAAAAACTGCTTTGGACCCATGGGGATCTCAATTTAGGTCCCCACTGTGACACAATTTCCCATATGTCTGTGTGTTTTCAGGCTAAGACCCCAACCAGGCTGACTGAACGGCATACACACATTCTTACAGGCAATATATAATCACTAATCAACCTAATGTACATGTTTTTGTACTCCACACAGAAAGACCCCTGCCCCAGAATCAAACCTGGTCTTCTTGTTGTGAGGCAACAGGTCTCACCCCTAAGCCACCGTGCACTCACAAAAATGTTCAATTGTAGTAAACAATTACCTGTGTTAAATAAATATCAAAACTTTGTGCAAACGGCCTCATAGAGGCCAAATATCGCACGACTAAACAGGCATCTTGGTAGTCCACAGTGTCAGAGTTCATTCTAAAAAATAAAAAAAGCCTGGTATTAAAAAACAATTCTTTTTAAGAACAGAGCAATATATATATATATATACACACACATACACACCTACACACCTGAACGATCAAATGAGAAAACGTTTACACTTACTTTAATGTGCCAAACTGTGACGGCGTGGCCTTGATGATTGACCGCAGGAACTGTTTGCGCTTCTCAGCTTTCTGCATGATTTCACCAGTTGTTTCTATGTCCTTGGCATGGTGTGCTCCTTCTGCAGCGTCTTCGTCCTTTTGGTTCTGAGACTTCATAGCCTTTTCTGTCTCTGTAGTGGTGTCCCTGAACCACTGAGCAATGTAGAACTTTCTCGCAAACTGGTAGGTTCAAGAAAATCATTGAGTTACGAACGAGTACACAAACTTCCACAATTAAATTTATTCAAGCCATATTTACATTATTCAAAAGCTAGCACCATTTTAACATTTAACTATTTCATGAAGTCTTTAACTCTAACTTAAGTATTGAGGAAAAAGGAATTCATGCGATCTTGAGCCATAGCACTCACCAAAAGAGATGGATCGGTCTCCACATTTTCATCCAGATAATCCAACAGAGCTTTCTGAAGCTGCTGAGTCTCATCATTGCCAGACATCTATAAATGACATTATCAGCAATCATTAATAAAGTCTACAATGAGAACAGGCCACTGTATAAGTTCTGGCTTGGTTTCATCAACAGTATACCTCTTTAAGAATGCGGTCTATAGTTCTCTGGTCCATTTTGCTCGTAACAGCATCTTTGCGCAGACGAGCAGCGACTGTTCCCAGATAGTCCAAAGATGCCACCCTGAGTGCCATCTCAGTCTGTTTGTTACTAAACTGGTGCACCTGAGGACGAAAGACAATGTCAATATTTTTGTTAACGCTTATTGTCAGCTGAAACGTTTTACTTATTGATGCATCCACAGCACTGAGATGGGTAACGGCATAAGTCTTTTTTTTTTTTTTTGTAACTGGCTAGTCATAACGCACTTACCAGTAACCTGCCCAGGAGACTGAGCAGCAGTTCAGCGGCAGGCCACTCTGGTTTGTTGACTGTTGAGAGAAGATCTTGCACAAAGTTTTCAAACAAAGGCCGATAGTCTTCTTCTCCCTGTTTGCTTCCACACCTAAAACAAAAAAAAAAAAAAAAAAAAAAAAGAATGGTTTAAGATTAAGCAGGTCAGCTCTATTACAGTACTGCAACAAAGCCTAAGCATCAGAGTTGTTACTTTTTCAGGAAAACAGAGAGGAAGTTCTGTGCTGTCCTCATTGCAGTTTCATAAGAGTTTGTGATGAGCACATCCTGGTCCACCTAGAAATATTATCAGCAATTAATCTCTTTAAATCAGAGAAATGACAGCACCTAGTGGATTTGTTCATTTTTAAAATATGTTCTCTTACTTTCCTATCATATTCATCATCTGTATCCTTTTCAGTGGGAAGATGCACTACACACTGTATAAGCTGTAGCACCAGAGCAGTCACCATCTGAATGTACATAGGCTCGCCATCAACATCGCTGCTGTTTAACCTGATGGACAAAGAAGATTAAATATGGGTTACACAATATTATAAAATTTTATATGACCGTATTTACAGGAAAACAAAAACAAATAGCCGACCTAAAGTTCCTCAAACTTCTCTTGCTAGTCGGAAGCCTGGCGAGAGAGGTAAAGATCTCCTCCAGAATCAGCTGCCTGTGTTTCTCATAGCGGGAGAAAACCTGAGGAAGAGAATATTATTCTAATTTAAACACAAGACTCAAGATCTCACAAGGGCTTTAAGAGGAGTCTAAACGGTAATGAAAACTCACAGCAGTGACCAGCTTAATGGCACAGAGCTGAAGCTCGCTTACGTTCTCCACAAAGAACGGTGTGATCCCCATTGAAGACACCTGCAACAAAGACTTTTAAATTTAGCACTAATTTGGTATTAAAGTATGCATTAATGATACAGACAAAGTGGACACTCACCTGCAAAATAGTAGTGTCGGTTAGTAGCTGAATCTCCAGCAGCTCTGAGATGTTGCTGACAATTTCACACACTTTGTTGTAAAGCATAACGATCACTCGTTGTTTATGTGTTGAGCATTTGGCCCGCTTGGCTCTTGAGCTTAACATTCCACCTTAGAAAATTGAAAACAAAACAAGAAGATAAATACTGCATGAAAAACAAATACAACACACAATGAACAATGCAATGCAAGCATATATAAACATTTATAATGAGGAAAAGAAATTTGTAATATATTTTTTGTCCAATAGAGGGCAATCTTGCTTTAACTTTATAAGATGAAATTTGTTTTTTGGGAAGAAAAAATAATAACAAAAAGATGCCAACAAGTTGCTGCTGTCATCTGCAGGTCCATAAGTGACCCCACTGTCTGACTGTATCTTCAGTTCATATACATGAACAAATTTGATTTTGTGCTCTACTCAGCCCTTTGTTACTCGCTGCAGTCCTTGAACATATATGGGTTGTGCACTTGCATTGGAAAAGAACATTTACATCATTTGTTGCTTGTTAAGAAAAAAAAGAAAAAAGAAGCTCATTACACTGGGACAGATTAAAATCCAAGCCAAATATTAAATCCAATCAGTTTTTACAGTCCTGCTCCAAAAATAACTAGTACTGCAAACTTTTTCTCCCCTCAGCAGTCTCATCACTGACCTCCATGTGGGTCCACTCTATAAACAGGGTCATACTGAGGGTATAGCGTGTTCTGCAGATGAAACTTTGTGTACTGCAGCACCCTCTCGATCACATCTTCGATGTAGACAGCCTTTGGCATGCCAGGAGAGGTCATAATGTTTAGCGCAGTCAGGCAAGAGTCGCCCGATTTGGTCACCCGCTCCATGATGAGGTCGCGCCACAACCGTTCTTCATCCTCTGCCTCATTGTCCTAAAATATAGTTTAGAATCTCAGTTAATAACCAGTCACAGCAGAGCTAAAGTGTTTATGTAAGGGAAAGGAAGTGTAAACAACACTCACGTGATTCATAAGTGTGGAAAGCTTGGCACCATCCTGTATGTTCTTCTCCAATATGCCCAGCACTTTAACTAGCTTGTCAGACGGAATCTGTGGGTGCAAGACATTTAACTTGTAGTAACAAATGTAGACAATAAAGAAGTGGCCAACAAGCACGAGAAAATAAATAAAATAAGCAATTGAGAACACAAAAGCTCTGCACTTGTCATACAGCTAATACTGTTTCAGATCATTTAAACATCTCACACGATGAACATCTACGGTAAAACCAGGAAGTAGGTCATTTCCTGGCACTTTTGTGTCTGACAATCTCAGAAACAACTTTACCCTGCTTGAGATGCCCATTGCTTTGATTTTGGCTGATTCACTGCCCAACTCTGAAAGCTGCTGTTTTCCAAGGAGCAACTCCTGTGGGATCTCGTCATCGTCTGCAGCTGAAAAACAAACGCACATTTTCAGGTAAAGAAAAAAAAATGTAGTTTTGACTTTACAGCAGGAAAATTTTTTTAGACAATTAGCATGACCACAGAAAGTTACATACTTAAAGAAGTTAAGTCCACGTCCTCCAAATTTTCTAAAATGTTGTCCACGCTTGCCAAAAACCTCTTGAATGTCGAAGAGTCCATCATTTCTGTTTGGGAAGAGGAAGTAAATATTACAATTCATATTAACAGCGGAATCAGTATTAAGTTTACAGCAGCATCTTGATTGCCTTTAAAACCCAACACACCTTCTGGAGTTAGCTTCGGTTCGTACGCTTTCCTCTTTTTCTGCTTCTCTTTTAGCTTCATCTTTTTGAATACTTATAAATATAAGAAAAGGAATGTTTTATGATAAGCAGCACAAAGCAATAGTGATGAAAAATAGAAAGAGAAAGATAATGCTTTTTATTCTGTTGTTTTTAATTAAGGTACTTACCGTCAGTCATGCTGGGAGGAGGGGTCTCGTTACCAGAGTCATCTGGACTATAGTCTCGGTATCGGCTCCCTGACCCCCTGCGTCCCTCTGTGTAGCCACCGCTACGTCTGCGCTCTCCAGAAACCCTTTTGTCCTCAGACTCCCATGTCCGATCTCTTTCCTTCTTTGATCGCTTTGGTGCAGCTACCAGTAAAAGTATCAAGCGTTAAATTATGATGCATCTGGATAATTCTGTTTTTCTTCATTGTGGAAATAGAACCAATTATGTTGGGAAATTATTTTGACTCACATTCTGATGCACTGTCTTCGTCTGAGCTGACCTCAGCGTATTTAGGCTTCTCATTGGCTGTACTGCGCTTGCGTTTGTTCATTTTTACCCTTTCACAAAGCGGCATGGTGGACTCAATTTCTGCAAGCAGGTGAGGAGGAAGATCCTTCAGGACCGACTCATCAATGGCCCCTAAAAACAAGTTAAAATGTTTTAGTTTATTAAGCTCAGTCTTGTACATTTACGCAATACATCTTTAGAGCCATCTTTGGATCACGGTTAAACAGTTTTGCAAAATCAAGCTATTTTTTATTACACCAATACAGAAAGTGAAGTTTGTCTTACCTTTAGACTTCCCATAGGAAGGCCTGTTCTTGCTAGATTTGGAGCTGGTCGCATGTCTCTCCTTGATGATTTTTTGAACCTCATCAAAGGAAAGCTTCTGAAGCACCACCACGGGTTTGGAGCGCTTGCTGATGTCCTCCACCAGCCCGAGCCTTTCTAGCTTTACCCGTGGCTGGCTCCATATCTCGCCAGGCCGTCTGGGTTCTGCGTTCCCATCTTTGTCACGTTTCAGCTTGGGAATGACAAAATTCTTCAGCGCACCGGACTTGCCACCTTGAAGGAAATCAAGAAACTCTCCAGCTTTGTTGTCAGGGGGAGGCAGTTTGGACCCATCGGCACTTCTCCTGGTACCGTCCGAGCTCCGCCTCTCCTCTTTGCTATTGGGAGATCTGAAGTCAGCACGAGGTCGGCCCGAATCTGGTCCACTTCGGTTTTCCTGTTTCACGCGGGGACTATCAGGCCTGGATCGCTGCTCAGGAGAGCGTCTGTCCCGATGATCTCTGGATTCAGGCCGGTGTTTGCGCTCACGATCTCGGTCCTTTTCCCGACCACTGCGATCCTGCTCTGATCTGCTAGAGGATTTTTGTGTTTCTGGTCTTCTGATCTTAGAGCTATCACTGCTGTGCTCCCTGTCCCGCTCTCGGTCTTTGTGTTTTTCTTCTCTGTGACTATCCCGGGAAAGCTCTGTACGTCCTTCTTTACGGGACGTCTCGGATCGGATTTTGTCAGGCTTGCCATCATGCCTATGTTTTGGAAGGTCTGATCGCTTGTCTGAGCCCTGCATCTTTCCAGATGAGTCACGCCGGCTGTCCTGCTTGTGTTTTGGCGTTTCAGGACGGCCATCTGAAGCAGTTTTCTGCTGCTTTATAATGTCAGGCCGTCCATCTGCTGCCCTCTGAAGCTCCTCATCTGTTTTAGACTTTAGTCGCAGTACGCCAGCTGAGTCAGAGACGTCTTCAGCCCAACGCTGGGCCTCCTGGGCAGGCACAGGGCATTCAAGCTGCCCCTCAGCTCTTCCTGCCTGCTGCAAGTCTATGCTGACCATAAGTGCTGGACGATTAGCCCCATTGCTGGCAGCGCAAGCCTCCTGTGGTGTTGGTTTGTTCCCTGCACTACCCCCACCACCTACACCCGGACCTCCAGCAGTACCAGCAGCACCGGGCTCCTGAGGGTACGAGTCCTGTTTCCGCTTTTTCAGGGGTTTATCTAAACGAAAGTAGAAGAAAAAAATAAATAAAAAAGAATTTAAACCTGCACCAAAGAACTTCATTCTGGGCTGGTTGAAAAATTGTAGCGTTTGTAAAAGGCAATTGTTCAGATTAAAAAAATGTTAAAATGTGAAATGGAGTTACCTTTATCCTGAACCTCTTTAGAGCAACGCTCCCGTTCAATAGCCGATTCACGCTCTATCCTTTCAATTTCAGCCAGGGCATCCAATTCAGCCTCATCGTAGGGTGTCCCGCTGACTGCACCAGGCTGTTTGGCAGCAAGTGCCCCTGCGTTCTGCAGTACAGTGACCTGATGGTACTGGTCCCGAAAACTGTTGCAAGGCAGATCGTTCTCTGCGTCTGAGCCATGCTCCACGCCACCAGACACAAGTTCGGTGGACTGTTCTGTCTCGGCTGACTTGACCCGCGATAACTTTAATGTCAACTTGGTGGAGTCTTTGGAGGGTGAGCTAACAATGTCGTACATGGCACCTTTCTCACCCTCTTCTTTTATCACTTTCTTTTGCTTTTTCTTCCGCTCAGGTGAGTCCATAAGAAGATCAGGGGCATCGCGGGGTGAGGTGTATGGAGGAGGCGACTGAAGGATCAGAGGTGGTCGTGATGCAACTAAAACAAACAAAAAAATTAATTAGTTAGAACCCTGATAACTACGAGCATCAATTACATACACAATTATTTCTTAAATCACTAAGTGCATGTTAGTCAGGCAAGAAAACCGATTCTATCAACTATATTTCAGGAAATCAGACGAGGCAATGCAAAGACAAAAAATGACACAAGATAGTAATATTGGTAGTAATAAATATTGTAATTGTAATTGACAGCACAGTCGCCTCACAACAAGAAGGTCCCGGGTTCGAATCCTTTCTGTGCGGAGTTTGCATGTTCTCCCCGTGCTTGCGTGGGTTTCCTCCCACAGTCCAAAAACATGTAGATGAGG
>JAOTRA010000006.1:7772915-7794929 GCA_026260255.1 Pseudolaguvia tuberculata | reverse complement strand
GTTGTAAAGTGACAACATGTGAAAAAGTTCAATGGGTGGGAATACTTTTTTGTATGTAAGGTAAGAAAAAGAATACACTATTCCTTACCTATGCAGCAGGGGGCGCGATAGGGTAACGCCTACCTTATGAATAACGGGCATGACAAACAGTTTATGCAATATTTTTCATGAAATTATGCTCAAGGCTTTATCCTTGCAAAGCTGTGTGTTTAAATTATAAATACAGCATTATAGTGTTATTATATTAAGAGTTTAAAAAAAGAGCTTCCTATTTTACAGTATAAGCCCAATGGGGAAATAGGTGGGACAAATGAATGGGTTTGTTTTTTTTTATTCTAGGCGTGAGGTGGGAACCACAGCATTAAAGACACAGATGTCCAGGTAATAAAATTCTTTTTACTAGTTTGTATGTTGATTTTAGTTCAAATAAAATTTCATTTCATTGAGTAAACCAAGTCGTTGCTGACTAAAGGGGAAAAAACTACAAGACTATAGATGGGTGTGAGAAAATTTCTTTCTTTCTTTCTTGCTTATATTTATAACATTGTCAGAATAACATTCTAAAAGCATGATAAAATTATTATTAGTTAGTAACATGGCTGATGGATAAAACCAAGCAGAGCAATAATAAAATTAGCAAAATAGTCTAATAGAAGTAAGAGCACTTTGTCCAAAAAAAAAGAGAACGAATTAAAGCAACATTACAGATGAGTAAATATTGTCTACCTTTATTTATCTAATATGATATACATTAATACTTTTTGTGCCATATAAAAATGACTTTTATACGTTTTTATTAACACTGTCTCTGACTTTTTCCACTAATAAAACTTAAACTGATTGTTTAAGTCACATTTTAACAGTCCAAGATTTTTTTTGTATCATTTATTATTACAAATGTATATTAATATTCAGTTTATTAGTTTATTTATTATCAGGTTATTCAGTTTATACAGTGACGTATGACGTGGTGTGGGGGGGCACTAACACTTTCAGAGTCACAAAGACTTTCATTGTAAAAGGTCATATTACTAATAGTTTGCATCGACAATTATTATTATTATGTTATGTTATGTTATTCATACCTCAAATCAACATAATAACATAGACATATATATAAATGAGCAAGGTGCACGTGTTTTTAATGCCTAACATATCAGCGCTTCTTGTCTCGTGCAGATGAAGAGCAACAGCAAAACAAGAATAACCCTGTTTTCACGCTCGCCCCCTGCCGTATGTAAGAGGTACTCCATCCTTTTTCAGCAAATTCCCTTCTTTTATATTACATGTAAAATAATGGGATGTATTGATTAATTATACTTGAATAAGAAATATTTATCTGTTTAGAAGGCCACTTTATTTATTTAAATTTTTTTTACAATCCTAATATGAACAATGAAGCATGTTGTTGTATAACCTATGACCATTTATAATGCAACGCTAACAACACTACCATCACTAGGTTGCTTTGAGGTCACAAACAACTTGTTAAAAATGTAGGTATAATGGTAATTAGACAATTAAAACATCCGTACTTGTATATAACAATTGTTTGATATGTTATAATATAAGTTTGGTCCCAACACATGCTGAACAGACAAGTCGGGACATTTGGGGGTTTTTTTAGTGTTCAACCTGTAACCACAGTTTAAGTAGGTCACTACCAGGATCCTGCTCTTCTAAGTGAATGTACTGTGCCAGTATCAAATAGCATTTTTTTGCTCCAGGCCACAGTAGGAACTTTGTTTAATTCTCTTTTAATGGCTTTGTGGAATGGAAAATCAAGACTATGTGACTCATTTAGATATTAGCGCAATATAATTGTAAACATTTGGTGTTTACTGATAAACAATTAATTCTCCTTCCAGAAATATTGTATTTATTTACAAACTATAGACATGTTAACGTATTTGTCTGTATTAAAATTCTGCAGTTTTTTGGATTAATGAATATGTCAGGAATAGCACAGGTTTATATGGGTTCTTCCTGCAATTCTATTTCAAGTCACACACATTTAACGTTGGTGGTTACCACTTGGTCTGAGATAACTGAGACTACTTTAATGTTTTGTACCCTTGGATAACAATTCCTTTCCTGCCTTATTGAACCACAATGTTGTAGATATGTTAGAACTGTTTTTTATTAAAATAATGGAATTGACCGTATCCAGAAATATTACTGATACGGTTTGAAAAGTGTTTTCAAAAGTATTAAAGGGTTGTCACATAAAACATCCCAGAGAGCAGGTGAAGAGAAAACTGGATCACATTAGTGTTCAGGCTGGTCTTGTCTCAGGGTTATTCTGTACATGTGACCAGCTTGTGAATGGAAAGAAGTGTCCTGGAAAACGTACACTGTGTCCTGGTGTGTGATGTATATTCAGACACTAATTGGCAAGTAGAAAGACAGATCTCTGTTCACAAATCATACAAATATCTTGTATGTGAGCCGAGATGCATGTTTCTAATGAGCAATCTTATCACAGTCATACATAATAACCTGTTGATCTAAGCTGAAATCCTTTTATGAAAAAAGACAGTGGAAATGGAAATCAGTTTGATCTTACAAGAGCGGCAGTGCCAGCTGAGGGTAGAAGGGAGGGCAGAAAGGAGGAACTTGTCTGCGTCACCCAGACATACCTGGATCCGATTTCAGACTCAAGAAAATGAGGTTGTTTACCTCGTTGGGGATCCAAAAGGTCACTAGTTTCAACTGGTTTCAACAACCCAATGTGATCTGTTCATGGAAGCTACATAGAAATGATGTGTTGTAATGATGTTTTGTTTAATTTAAAAAAAAAAAGCCAATACATCCTTTGCACCTTGATACAATTCAAGGCTGTCTTCAAAACTTGCCATGAGATGCAATCCATTACACCATATTACAAAAATATTACACACTCAGCAGGTCCCAACCTAAAGTGTATGTATGGAAATCTATGTTAGAAAGTTACATAAGTTCATTATCTCTTCAGAGAAGGGCCACTTAATTTTATGTTGTTATTAAGGAAGTGTCACTATGGCATATGAATCAGGTTATTCCAGTTTACAGATGCTAAACACACCCTAGTTTGCATCTGTGGATTAACTAATAGTCATTCCGTTTCTATAAATGTAAATATAGCAACTAGGTCTAATAATACACAATATAAACCGGTTTTATCACCCCAAATTAAAGAGAAAAACATTCAGTGCTTATTTCCAGTCACACCAAAAACCAGTTTCTAATAAAGTAATTGCGTCAAGTCTACTCATTTGCTACTCAAATGCCAATAATATTTTGCCTAAAGTGTTTTTTTTTTTTTGAGCAAGTAGAGGATTTTGTATTATAGTGTTATTTTATATATTGTACCTAAACAGAGAAATAGTGGTGCAGAACTAACTATTTCATTATTTAATTAATCAGTACAAATACACAATCAGTATCTCCAAATTGTACATTTTATAATCATTATGAAATTAATAGTGATGCATACAGATCTAGTAAAAAGCCAGAATTATCATCTGTTGTAAACAGTTGAGTTAAACTTAGATTAACGCATGGTGTTTAGAACATGTCACCTGACTACACGCCTATAAATTGCAGGAGTTGTTTCACAGCTCACAAAAAGTTATTGAGCTGAGATGGTGAGGATTACTCCGTGGAATACTCTTTACCGGATTTTACAATACTGTATTTGATTTATCTATAGACTGTACATGTACAACTAAAGGATATTCAGTCTCAGTTTAATATGTCATGTTATTTCAATAGTTTAATCTTCCTTGATAACAGTGGAATGCTACTTTGGAATTTTATTTGATCCGTTTTTATGGCTAAATTTAGTGAAAATCAAAGTTGCCAAGAAGAAGAAGAAGAAAACTGCGCTAAAGGAAGCTGAGTTGAGTGTTCGCAAAAATGTGTATTTACGTGATTATAAACTTTTCGAAGACAACCTGTCTATCATGTATCACTAATATTAAACGAAAGGACATTTTTTTTATTTAGCAAAGATAATAGAATTTGAGTTTGAAGTATCTCCACTTTTTTACTCTTTCTTTATCGCTCAGGTATTTGTGAAGTCCCTTCCAGAATCAATTTAACAACTCAAGTGTGACTGGACAAGTATGGTTGGACTGAAGCCCACAGATCTGGCTCCTTCAGCCACTGTGAAGTTCTTCAGTGCTGGAACAGCAGGCTGCATCGCTGACTTAGTGACCTTTCCCCTGGATACAGCTAAAGTCCGACTTCAGGTAAGAACTGGTTTACCTTTTTAGACTTGTTACTAAATTTAATCTTTAATCAGAAAAATAGTTTAGTCGGGTTGAAAACTCATGTTTACATGTTATTTCCAGATCCAGGGCGAGTCCAAACCTGCTCAAGCAGGATTAAAGTATCGAGGAGTGTTTGGTACCATCGCTACCATGGTGCGTACTGAAGGACCAGGAAGTCTGTACAATGGCCTGGTGGCTGGTCTGCAACGACAGATGAGCTTCGCGTCAGTTCGCATCGGCCTTTATGACTCTATAAAGCAGTTATACACTCGAGGATCTAATGGTGAGTAAAATGGATAATAAACAAGAAAAAAACATACAGGATATATGATTACATTTTGTAAATGAAAACTGGTCACAATCTCAACGGCGGACCTTCATACTAGTATACTAGTAGTAAACGGAAGTGAGTTTACGAGTTGCCTGTCTTAATCCTTAGTATACAAAATACATACAACAATCCCAGATGAGCTACTTCTTCTGTCCAATATTGAAAGATGGAATGAGTCGTGATGATGAACCTGTCAATATCAGCATAGCAGAGATATCTTGTACCTCTGGATTTCAGTTATACTCTATAGAACCTACTATTATATTATAGAAAATAGTCAAGGAAATATATTGTACCAGACTACTAAAGTACTATGTTATTATGTACATAGACCTTATCAGTAAATACCTGTTTTGAAGCTGAGTTAACGTTAAACATTTTTTCCACAGATGCAGGCATTGTCATTCGCTTACTGGCAGGTTGCACTACCGGGGCCATGGCTGTGACATTTGCACAGCCTACAGACGTAGTAAAAGTTCGATTCCAGGCACAAATGCGTCAGGCTGACGGTGCAAAGCGTTACAATGGCACCATAGATGCCTACAAGACCATCGCTCGTGATGAAGGGATCAAAGGGCTGTGGAAAGGTAAGACTTCATTACCTAAAACAAGGGAGTCTCAGAAGTTATCTGTAAATATAACTGTATTCTGGTTTATTTCAGGTTGTATTCCGAATATTACCAGAAACGCTATTGTAAACTGTGCTGAACTGGTAACTTATGACATCATCAAAGAGCTCATACTAAAGTACAATCTTATGACAGGTAGAATACATACAGAGAGCCTTCCGTCACTCGAGTCATGAGTCGCCGACATTAGAATAAGGAAATTTGTGCCCTCCCACAGATAACTTGCCATGCCATTTTACGGCTGCATTCGGTGCTGGTTTCTGCACTACCATTGTAGCCTCTCCAGTGGATGTGGTGAAGACTCGCTTCATGAACTCCTCTGTAGGCCAGTACAGCAGTGCTATCAACTGTGCCCTCATCATGTTGACTAAGGAAGGGCCCACTGCTTTTTACAAAGGGTGAGTAGTTTGGGAATGTTTTATAACTCACTGTAAATGTCAGCGCTCTAGATAATCTCATTCATTCATTCATTCATTCATTTATTCATTCACTTATCTTATAACCCGCTTTTTCCTTAATTTGGGGTCACAGTGGTCTAAGTGGTGCAAGTGGAGCCTATTCCAGTGCACATAGGGCGAGAGGCAGCTTAGACAGGTTTCCAGTCTATCACAGAGCCACACTTACACCTATGGGCAATTTAGAATCACCAATCAGGTTAATTTACGTGTTTTTGGACTGTGGGAGGAAAGCGGAGTAGACAGAGAAAACCCATGCTAAACTCCTTGCTCGAGAAATGATCCTGGGACCTTCTTGCTGATAGGCAACCATGCTAACCACTACACCACTGTGCCGTTCTCAATAACTGGCACAAACATTTTCAACTGTGATACTTATCCATGTTTTCTTTGCAACTAGGTTCGTGCCCTCATTCCTCCGTCTGGGATCGTGGAATATTGTGATGTTTGTCTCATACGAACAAATAAAGAGAGCTGTAACAAGAGTGCAGCAATCCTGGGAGGCCCCCTTTTGAACCCTTCTATTTAGGCCAACAAAACAAAAAGGATACAAAAGACGACATAATGAGATATCTACTATCAGCTGCACAATCTTTGTGGAAAAATCCTGTGATGGTGGAGGCAGAGGACTTCATCCAGTATGGAATTTAACCATTAGAATTTGTTTAAGGACAATGCACTTTCTGTTCAAATGTACAGGCGACAATTCTGTGGAGCAAGACAGCACATTTTCCCTATAGAGCTTGTATATTATTTGTTTTCTCTATAGAACCTGCACATATTGTGTCTTACTTGTCTGACTAGGTGTTTAAGTTTATTGTTATGTTTACAAATTTGTTTACAACCACTATATTTTCTGGGTCCATAGATAGTGCGGTGTATGTATTTATTAGAATCAAATGTTAGGATTTTTAATTCAACATGCATTCCGGGTAATAAATATACTTGAATAATGCAAAAGTTGTGTCTAGTTGTTGTTTAATTAGACGATAAGTATATATCATAATATTCTCATACATATTTAATCCCAAACCATAAAGCTCATGTTTCAATATGATGACATATTTTACAACGATATTGAATTGCATTGACAAATGACTATGCAGCATGAATGTCTATTATACTGGGGAATCCCTTAGTAAAATATAGAGTCTACCTATCAACACACCCATATGGTTAAAAACGTGCAGTTTTTAAGAAGTTAAACATACAGTGTATAGAACACAAAAGTGGGTTTAATTCTTCTTTTTTTTCAGATGAATCAGTTTGATTCATTTGTTCAGATGGTCAGTCTGTATTTTTACTTGAATTACATACAGAGACAAGATGTTTTATTCTCATAAATAGAGCTGATGTAAACATACAGTTTGGTAATACTGATAACTCTCCTGATTTAATCCCATTTTAAATAAGTTAATATAGATGTTAAAATATTGTTTCGTCTCCTATGCAGACATCAGCGTTGTGCATCTGTTCTGTCTACCAGTCTATCTTCTTTGTGTGATTTTAAAAACAAACTTCTGAGAATTTAAAGATGGCTACCACTTTCTGCTGCTGCTTCAGCATAGAGATGTAGATTCAACCCAAAACATGGGTTAATTAATTGGATTCAATCATTTATTCATTATATGCTTTCACTATAGACGTAATGAATGATTGCATCACCCTATAAGATAAGCATGCGGTTCCCATAGAGTTCCCATGATGAAGTTAACTAACAGAGGATACATTTATGATCTAGGATATTAAGTAGGCCCGAAGTACAAGTATTTTGTCCTGGTGACACATGGATTGTTTTTATCAATCATTTCCATAACTGCATTAATAACACTGTCGTCTACTTTAATATTTTGATGCTGCTGGAGTAAGAACATGCAGATATCTTGCAACCAATCATGTTAATGAAAAAACCGTTGGCCCTACATATGGTGTGCTTTAAGTTGATGAATTATTTCTCTAAATGAATCACATATGTCCTTCAGCTGTGTTTGGTCAGTTTGACTAAACAGTTCATTCTATATATTTGAAATATATGCTGAGCAAAACTAACAATATTGGCACCACAGATCACAGAACTTCACATATACTAAAATGTGGTATGTGCTAAGGGAGTTGTTAGCAATCAGTCACAAAGCCTCGTGTGACAGCACCTCCCCCACTTCACTAGGGTTTTTTTTTCTCCTAAGGACACAGTGTTCCTTTGCTTCCTATGAGATATATCGGATCACCATGTTTTGAACAAATAAAACTTTCATGTGATCATGTAGCTTTTGTGACTAATATAATAGCGTGTGTATATTTGAGAAGACACTTACCTGCAATTCATGGTTTACATTTGAGCTATTTTTCTATTTTTAATAAATGTATTTGTGTGTTTGTGGACACCTGTTTCATATACATCTGGGCTGTCCTCCAAAAAGTGATGTGAACAACGTATAGAAGATTTGCAGGAATTTTTTTTTTTTTAAAGAAAGTTTGTTGTCATTTTGGAGTAGGTTTTTATATTCCATTCTATAAAAATTGCATTTGCGTGGGCACATGTACAGAGTTAAATGTCAGGTGCCCAAATATCTTTTTCTACATGATGTATCTTTATTCAGAAATTGGAATATCACACCAACCACGCTTCAGTGCTTCTATCTATCTATCTATCTATCTATCTATCTATCTATCTATCTATCTATCTATCTATCTATCTATCTATCTATCTATATATACACACACACATATATATCTATCTATCTATCTATCTATCTATCTATCTATCTATCTATCTATCTATCTATATACACTCACACACACACACACACAAACAAACACACACACACATATATATATATAATGATTCAATACTCCTGTTTGTAGTACTACTCAAAAGTTTTTTACTTTGCTGATAACAAATATATTTATTTTAGATATTTATAATATTGTTTATCTATGTTTTAGGAAGAAAAGTGAAAAGTTTGGAATCGTGCCCAAACTTCACACGCAAGCCATAGGAACAACGTACTGTGGGTGATGACGTCACAACGAATGGGGTCGTAATATAAAGGCAGCCGCTCCCTTTGTTCCTTATTTACACGCTACTGGTTGTGAGTCGGGTGCTACTTTTGTTTTGTCGTTTTCCGAATAAAAAGAAACTTGGTTTTCTTTGTTACGTTTAACTTTATTTCGTGTCCTGTTCACGGTAAGTGTCGTTACCAAATGCTAGCTGTGGTTTACATTTTTAACGCTTCATATTTATTTATTGATATTGAACCGGCGTACCGTCGAGTTAACCGGAAACGTGTGTGTGTTGTATTGTATTTTCAGGATTATGTTTTTTAGGTGTCCGTTTTCTGAGCTGTTTTCTATGGAAGAACAAGGCAACCAGATTATAGTTGAAAATCATTTCAACCAGAGGGACGCTTTTAGAGAAGCTTGATTTTTTTTTCTTCTGGCTTTATTGCCCGGGGTCTCTTGAGTGAAGGTAAAAAATGTTTTATTTTTTTTTAAAAAACCTTTTATTTTATTATTTTTTAATAAAATGTTTTATTTTTTACCTACACAATTCTCACAATGTAACCGTTGACATTACTAGTGTAGATTGCGCTTGAAAATAAATGAACGAAAGCACGCGGTTTCAGTTCCTCTTTGACGTCAGCAGTTTTATTTTATTTGTTGTGTGCGCGCGCCCACCACTTCCGTAAAATGTGTAAAAGGTGAAGTTGCAAAGCAGGGACTTTTTCATCTCCGTTGCGCCCCACCCCTACCCACCCACCCAAGTTTCCTGGGTACTGAATGTTCCTCCTGTTGTTGTCTGGACATTTATATGCTTAGAAAGGCTTTGGCCACCACGTGTTCTGTAGTTAAACTAAACAGTTGCACAAAACGAAAATGTGGCATATTATGTGATCTTTCACCCACAATTCATGTTATTATAAATTTTTTTAAACTATGCTAGGAACCCAGTACATGTTAAAATAGGAGACCCATGTGTTGAATTTTTAAGAAGGATTTACCTAATCTGTTCTCCCCCACCCAGAACTTGGTGGAGTTCCCCTATCTTGTTTTCACTTCATTGATCAAGATTCTTTTCAACCTACACATTTCAACACAAAAATCAAAAATGGTTGGCTTCAAACCTGTGGATGTCCCCCCAACTGCCGCTGTGAAATTCATCGGCGCTGGTACTGCAGCCTGCATCGCTGACTTGGTCACATTTCCACTGGACACAGCAAAAGTTAGGCTCCAGGTAAGGATTTTTACTGTACGATTCTTTTCCTAGCAGCTTAGCATGGATGGAGTTTCCCAAAGGAATCGGTTAACCTTTTTTTTCTTCTTTTAAGCAGCAGGACCAGCTTTAATGCCTGAATGATTTTAATATTGATCTATCCATTTATAGTCACACACTGACTTTAGCGTTCTCCTATTTTTTTTCTTGATTTCCAATGTGCACCCTTGCAGTTGTTGCCTAAGCTGAACATGGAGGATGCTTAAACCCTAGGATCTGTGCAGTTGCTGGATGACTTCATGGACATCATGTGGCTTGAGATGGTCCCCTCTTCCAACTGGCCCTTCTTAGTGTCTGTAAAGTCTTCCCATGCCCCTTTTGTTCTGTACAGATCCAAGGGGAGGTCAGTGGTGCCGCGAAAACTACTTCCCAGGCGATAAAGTACCGTGGTGTGTTTGGCACCATTGCCACCATGGTGCGTACAGAGGGGCCACGTAGTCTTTACAGCGGGCTAGTGGCTGGACTGCAGCGCCAGATGAGCTTCGCTTCAGTCCGCATCGGCCTGTATGACTCTGTTAAACAATTTTACACCAAAGGATCTGAGCGTAAGTTTATAAGTTTAATGGGTGATTTGGACTATTTGTGAAAATATGCACAGCAATGAACGTAAAACATTTTATTTTCCTAGATGTGGGGATTGGGAGTCGCCTGCTGGCAGGCTGCACCACTGGTGCAATGGCAGTTGCTTTGGCTCAGCCTACAGATGTGGTAAAGGTGCGTTTTCAGGCACAAGTTAGTGCTGGTGCTTTGAACAAACGCTACCATGGCACCATGGATGCCTACCGGACAATTGCCAAAGAAGAGGGCTTTCGAGGACTGTGGAAAGGTAAGTCTATTAAGATTGCATTGGCTGTGGCCTGTGGGCAATTAATGTTGGTTACAAAAATATTACATTTTTTTCAGGCACTGGCCCAAACATCACCCGCAATGCCATTGTAAACTGTACTGAACTGGTGACCTATGACCTCATTAAGGACGCTTTGTTGAGAAATACACCCATGACCGGTAAAACCATGTTGAGCAAATAAAATGGCTTTTACATTGTTAATGTAGTACTAACAATTTTTTTTCTCTTCATAGACAACCTCCCTTGTCACTTCATCTCTGCATTTGGAGCTGGTTTCTGTACCACAGTTATTGCTTCTCCAGTTGATGTTGTGAAAACAAGATACATGAACTCTGCCCATGGCCAGTACAGCAGTGCCCTCAAATGTGCCCTGGCCATGCTGACCAAGGAGGGGCCTGTGGCCTTCTATAAGGGGTATATACAATTTTATTTTTAATTTTTTTATATTAGGAATCTCTTGTTACTCCATTTGTATAAATGTTTTTCATTATTGCTAAACGTTTTACTGTTGACCACAGGTTTATGCCTTCTTTCCTGAGGCTGGGCTCCTGGAACGTGGTGATGTTTGTTACCTACGAACAGCTGAAACGTGCTATGATGGCAGCTCGCCATAACTGGTCTCCTCCTATTTAAGTTATAAGAGTTGTGAAATTTTATCTACTTTTAACCTTCCTAGAAAGCCACTGATTTCTTGATTTACTTTCATTCAAGTGTATCCCGGGGTTGAAAGCTGGGTTTTTTTTTTTAAACTGTCTATAATAAAGCATTTTCTCTAGTAGCAGAATTGTGTGCATATATTTGCAATAAAAGCGGTCAAAATTCTCCTAAAAATAAGGAATATTACTTTCCCCTTTATTTTATTTTAATTAAGCTATATACAAACCTCTTAATCTTAACATTAAATTTTTCTAAAATATTTTCTTGATTGGAATATGTATTTAGTAAGGGGGCTGCAAATGGGGAAAAAAAGGAAAAGTTGTCTACCTTCCAGTAAAGTTGTATAATGTGCTGCAAATGGAGGTTCCAGCACACTCAAAATCTGTCACTATAACTTGTATAACTGAAAAATATCCTACACGATGTCTTATGAATCAATAAACCTACTTTGATTTATGCAGCAGCAAAGGCTCTATTTGCACTGTATTGAGCTGCTGGATAAAAATACAGGGATTTGAAGATAAAGAAGGAAAATGTATTATATGCAGACAATGAATTATTGTTCATTGAAAACACTTCTACCTCTATGGGCCCTATTGGAAGGCAATAATAATGTCTAGTGTCTTTTCAATGGTCTTGTCAGGATTTTAGGTATACAAGCCACAGCACCAAGTTTGTATACGGCTAATTACAGAGGACTAAAATTTTGTCTTTTGGCTGCTCAGCAGATTGCTCTTGTCCACACTACGCTATCCTCTACATCTGCCTCTTTCACCCCAACTACCTGCATGTCTTCCCTCACCACATCCATAAACCTCCTCCTTGGTCTTCCTCTTTTCCTCTTGCCCACCACTGCCATCCTCAGCATTCTTCTACCAATATACTGCATGTCTCACCTCTCCATATGTCCAAACCATCTCAACCTATAGTCTCCCTCACCTTGTCTCTAAAACATCCAACAAGTGCCGTCCCTCTAATTAATTTGTAATCCTGTCCAAACTCGTCACCCCCAATAAAAATCTCAACTCTGCCACCTCCAGCAAGTCATTTAAAGACTGGTATACCCCAGCAATCTTAGATACTATTATTGGAATTCTTAGCTTAGGACTATAACGGTATGGCTTGGGGATGATAAGGAGACAGAAGGGTTAGTTATAAACAGAATTCACTTCCTGTAGTCTCTCTGGCAGTTCAATTGTAGTGAGGAATACAAAAAACGCAATAATCACGTACAGCAACTGTTAATGATATCCCAGATTTTCTTTCTCCTGCAATTTTTTTAATTGTTACAGTATTGTTGAGCGTGGTCTTTGTACTAAAAACCATGTAGTACTCACTTCAAATCAAAAGAAGTTGGAAATTACAGTTAAATACCATAATAGAATATGATATATGATTAAAATGTGCATGGAGTGTCATAAGGGTATTAGCGGTCAGATATGGAATTTGGGAAAAATTATATTGTACAATGAAAATGAGATTTTTTTAGTGTCGTTGATGGTTGCCAAATTCGCTGGAGAAAATGTGACAAGGTGGGAGACTAGGTTCATATATTTTGAGAATGTCCCAAAGTACATATGTACAAGCAGGGAGTTAAAGGGGAAATTACTAACATTTTGGGATGTGATACACCAATCCACTTGCTTCTCGTTGGATCAGTAAAGCAAACCCACACTTTTTGCACTACATGTATTGATAATGGCTTTGAGAAGTTGACTGCAGAGATACATTTTCCAAAGGAATTGGGTGTTAACTTTATTGTATTTTGGTATATATTTTTATTATGATAAAGATTATTGGTGTACATTTTTTTTGTAAACGTTCCAAAAAAAAAATGCGTTATTTTTTTTGGACGGGACATTTTAGTACATTACAAAACATCATGGGAGGCCTGAGTTAAAATAAATTACATGGAGAGGGCTTGCTTGATAAGAAGTTTCTTTTCCGCAGACAGCTTCTGTGGGAACTGTGTATTAAACTGGATGATCAGATCTCCGCGTTCATCTGGATTGCTGGCTAAAGGCATTCCCTCTCCTGTGACCAGCTTGCTGTATTGTGGGCTGTAGGGAACATGGGACATCTATTTTTGGTGCACTTGTGTTCTTAATGTAGTGCTACTGATATTGGATAAAAGATTAGCAAATTTAGATACAAGGTTGAACTCAGGTCTTTGAAATCCCATACGTATACTTATAATATTAATTGTCACAATAGGCAGCTATTATATACCTAGAAGTATATACTTTCAATCGTGTGTCAGGGTAAAAAAAAGTAATTTAGGTGAATTAGATCATTTTAGATCCCTTTTCCTTCTTCTTTGGAGATAAATGAAGAAATGTAATACCTTCTATGCCTAATGCACGTGTTATAAGTGCAACATGTTAATGAGAGATAACAGATATCTGCTGCACTCACCAGACAATCTCATTGACAGGAATGTTGAGAAGCCTGCCATCTAGTGTCTCCACTTCCACCGAAAACCCAGTCAATGCCTGTAAAATGTACATTATCACTCAGTTCATACAAACCAGAAATCATTTAACTTTCAGCAAGATCCTGAATAGCCTTACCTTCTCGAGTGATATGTTTTCAATGTAAATCAAGTTATTATTCTGACGAACAAACAGAGGGTGGGGCTTTTGGCGAACTATGAAAATGATATCTGCTGGGATGCTATTTGGCCCCTGTGATTAAAAAAGGTGCAGCAGTTATCAAAACTTGCTTTTTTTTTGTTGTTGCAGTTTTGTAATCATTCTGATTTTTGTCTTTTGCAGAAAGTCATATTGGGTTAAATATTTTACCAAAAGTCACAAAATGCAGCTATTCACATAATAGCATGGAATATATCATAAGCCACACCTGATCACCCTCTTTAGGGAACGTGATCCTCATCCCTTCTTTCCAGCCTGGTCTCACGGTTATGGTTAAAATCTTGTCTTTGATGCTTGATGTCTGATTGTCTTCATTCATCACCTAAATAAATATTCTTTTAATTTTACACGAAACACCACTTATCGATCACAGTGTATGTCTGGGAGAATCAGTGTATGTTATCAAGCAACAACACTCCTTTTATGTGGGAAGTGTTGTTGCTTGATAACAATACAATGTCTAAGCATCTTACACGGCGAGATATCCTGATCTTTTTGGTGCAGCCATGAAACAGGTCCTCTAGGGCTACATGAAGGTCACGTTCAATCGGTGGGTCCTGCTTTTTTACTATACGTCCACGAAGGCCTCCAAAACTGAGCTCCACCTCTGAGATTTGAAAATCTGGGAAGCCGATAGCAATGACAATCAATCAAAGTTTAATCATCCCATTTCTGTATACTGAAACAATCTTGATCATCAAGGAACCTGTAATAGTCTACAAAATACAAACAGATACTTAGCTAAATCTTTAGAACCATTTGACTACATAAAAATAGGGCAAAGAATAAACTGGAATTGGCCTCTGTCTTACTAGCAAACGGATTATCTCCGCCGAAGAACTCTCGAAAGGTTTTCTCAGGATTTCCATGGTAGGTGTATCCTGATGACCATGCGCCAGTCACCGCTGACTCTGGAGGTATACCACCCTTTAGGCCTTCCTCTCCAAACTTATCATACGTAGCCTTTTTTCGAGCTGTAAGGTTACATCCAAAGCTCATCCAATATGTAGGTTAACGTTTACACAACACTGCACATGGCAATTGGTTGGTAGCATATATGTTTTTAATTTTGTTTGAGATTTAACACTGGATCCACTGTATTATTATTATTATCATCATATTGCTTACTTACGGTCACTTAGAGCATCATAAGCTTCAGCCAGCTGAGTGAATTTCTCATAAGCACCTGGTCGACTATTGCTTTTAGGGTGATATTTCAGTGCTAGTCGACGATACCTGATAATAATTTCAAATATGTATTAGGAATAAGCGGTCAAGAGGTGAATGAATGAATGAATGAGTTATAACCAGAGTATAACTCTTAAAGCCATTTCTAATCATACCTATCATTAGTTATATACCAGTCATACCAATATCATTGTCATTATTAGAATATTATATAACTTTATTAAACTACATTAGATCATTCTAAATCGGATCCCTCAATCAAAGGTTAAAGTCATCAGGGTATTTAGTGGAAGTGCACTTGATAGTGTACACGGAACACTTAAAACAGGGGCAAAAAACCCCGGGGACTTACGACTGTTTAATGTCCGCGTCAGATGCGGTTTGGTTTAAATCCAATGTCGTGTAATAGTCTTTACCCATTTCTTACTGAATTACACAAGTTTTACTCGATTTCCGGATAAAGTTTGTTGACGTGGTTGCTAGGCAACCCTAAAGCAGTGACGTAATTTCCGTTAAGTTGATGAAGTAAAAGGCCGCCATTTATTTTCAGACATTGATTCATTTATCTTTTTACTCGCTTATTCGCCATTTCGGGGTCACATGGGTCTGCTGGAGCCTATCCCAGCTCACACAGAACGAGAAGTAAGGATACACCCTGTACGGGTCGCCAGTCCATCACAGGGCCACACATAGACAAACCAACCAGTCACACACATTGACTTATATGAGCAATTCAGAATGAGCAACCGACATATTGTGTATGTTTCTGGACTGTGGAAGGAAACCGGTGTACCCGGGGAGAACATGCAAACACCGCACAGAAAGATCCCCAACCCGGGAATCGAACCCAGGACCAGTTAACTGTAGTTTAATTAAGTTCCATACACACGTTTGAGGATAAATATATTTATAAAATAAAGTTCATCTTGTACTGACGAGTGACATTATGAAATGTTGACATGTTATAAATTGTTTCAGCACCAGAACACACAAATAACTGCAAATGTATCTTTATGTTGTCTTAGAATTTTATAAAAAGAAATAATACAAATCATTAACATACATACTTTTTTCAAAATGTGAAAATGCATATATTATGCTTAAGAAATAAAACTTTAACCAAACTGATAACTAGACAAGGTTTGAAACTGATCTTTTTAAGCAAATAAGCAAAATTATAAAACGACAGATGTATAGTATTTATTTAATACTGAATAAACCTCTTTAGTCAGTCCCATATTAACATACTATTGCAGAGAAGTTATAGCAATAAAAAATACACACACACACATGTTCATTAAGACATTTCCCATGTCCAAGTATATTTTAGCTCATCTGTGCTATAAGTCCTTCGAGCTCTGGTCTGGCCTTAAAGCGAGCTTTGTACTCTGTGTCCGTGTGCTAAAAAATAAATTAATTAATTAATACATTGCATTTTCGCAAACATTAAAACTTAGAGTAGCTGTTAACATTCATGAGACTATTTCCAATTTAAATTACTATTTTGCGCTAGAAATACACTGTTAAGCATCAGATATACATGTTAGGAAAAATGAATCAGCCTGTAATACTTGCCTCGGTTAGTGAGAATTGAACTCCCTCTGGTTGGTGTTTTAAAAGCACCTCCAACAACACAGGAGCCAGCGTGGCCTTCACTTTACTGATCTAATAACAATAAATGCAGGATGTGTGAATGTTACAGCAGATGATACTTCACTAACAGCAGGAAGGCAGAACCACAATTTTAAATGCTCTGGATTAGACCTTTGATAATTGTATACTATTGAGTCTATCCTGACCAGCTGCATCACCGTGTGGTACGACAGCTCCACCGCAACGGGCTGCAGAGAGTGGTGAAGACGGCGTCTAAGATCACCATGACACGTCTTCCCTCCCTGTAGAACATCTACCATCACAGAGTCCATAGCAGAGCTGCCTCAATCATAAAAGACCCCTCGCACCCACAACAAGGACTGTTCACTTTCTCCCCTCTGGCAGGAGGTACAGGAGTGTGAAGTGTAGGACCAACAGACTCAGGAACTCTCTTTGCATTTGCCATCAAACTCCTCATTGGCTGACAGGAGTCTACTCTACCACTGTCTACCCTACAATACTGTCTACTTTACCACTGTATTCAATGTATCAATAACCCAATGTATCAATACCCAGAACCAAACCCCTCACCCCTTTGTTTCTTAACTTCTGTGCTTACCTGAACAACCCGCTCATGAGTTTTGAGTATGGCATCGACATACATTTTGGTACCCTGCTCAGGCATGACCATGACCTCGGTGCTCTTAGTCGGCAGAGCATAGCTTGACAAAGAAACAAAAGTTTAGCAATGATTTTTAATGTCCTTGGCTGATTAAAGTAGTATGTGTACGATTTTATTTATCTGTAACCGTACCTTTCAATTACTTTAATATTGAGGCTGTTGCAGAGCTTATGGATGTACTGAGCATAGTGTTCTACCAATGTCATGTCATAGCCCGAAACGGTCATGTTCAGCACGCCATACTCAGTGTCGGTCGCTGATTCAATCTCTTTCATCCGAACCTTTTCCTTCTTCTTTTTTAACTACAGAAACAAATACAATTTGAAACAAAAAATATTGTTTAACTTCATTGTGTTCTGCATATCCTGTATATGTTTGAAGTGACAATAGAAGCTTCTTGTCTCTTCTCTAAAGTGTCACTACAAATTAAACTATAGTTATAACTACTTGCTTGCTTGTGCAACCCTTTCATCGCTAGACTCACCGCTTCCTTCGGAAGTAGATATTTATATCGACCGATGCCATGTGTAGGCATAGATCTGTACTGTCTGTCAGGTACAAAAACACCTACGTAAAAAGATAGATAGAGTTAACAGACATTCTCAAAGTGTATAAGTGTGATCAAGTAAAAGTTAAAGTTAAAAAGTTTTTTGGTGAGCCTAATTACCTGTAGACACTGGCAGATTAAATACATTTGAGCTAGAGAAAAAAAGGGAACATTACTAAAAATGGCCTCAAAGGAAGCAGTTTAAAAGTAATAAGATAAAAAAGACTAACCGGATTAGCCATAGAGCTTGGACCAGGGCCCGGGTATTCCACATCAGCAAAACCTTTATGAGGACATTGGAGGCATGATGACAAACAATTAATGTTTTGTTATACTAATGTTTGTGTATATACAGTAATATATAAATTATACAAATAATTTATAAATTAATATTCTTTTGTATTTGATTGCTTATTAACATCATCATTAGTAATACAATAACATTAACAACAAGACAAACGAATGAATAAGCTGAACTTTGTGTGTGTGTGTGTGTGTGTCCTGTGATGGGCCATCTGTCCAGGGTGTACCCTTGCCTAACTCCAGCAGACCCATGTGACCCCGAATTAGGGAATAAGCGGGTAAGAATATGAATGATTGAATGAGTTTCTTAACCCACATTAAGTATGAAATGCAAACCTTCTCCTCTCAATGTAGTGCAACTATAAAATACGGGTTTAGGATTTTAGATAACAAGCAGTTGCAAGAGCAAAGAAATGACCTTTAGAATGAACAGAATAACAAAGAATACACAGGAAAATTAACTACTACCTTTGCGGATAACGCACTCATCCCTTACCGATCCCTTTACTTATTGAATTCCAAACAGACAGTAAACAATAATATATTTAACGCGTAAAGACTAAAATTCAAATCCTTTAAGCGGCATTTACACGTTAGGCTTCTTACTCTCTGTTTTAAAAAGTGTTTACCTTAAAAAACAGGGATCTTTAAGCGCCCTCCACTGGTGTGGCGAAAAAACTACAAGTAAAAGTTTTCCTTTAAACTTGTATTACAATGTACCAGGCAGATATAAATTAACATTTTTGCACAACAAAACGTTTTCTGATTTACATCGTATTTTTCTATTTTAATCATTATTGGTCTTTAAACTAGAGAGACGACTATTCCTCTTTCATACATGTTTATCACAAGGTATAAGATATTAACAAAACAAAATACAAATTATACATAAACTTATACATAAGTTTATACATCATTTTTACATTGACCTGATGACGCTGGCGATCTAAACAGAGATGACGTCATCTGAGTGTGACGTGGCGTATCACAATGTCAACCAAACGTGATCATTTTATCCCGCCTCCTGCACGCGCAACAATGCCCCAAATTGAATTCTTTCTAAATGAATGACTATAGTTTAATTTTGTTCATTTGATTATGCTTACTATTAAAGAATATACGACCAACCGGGTTGTTCAATTATGTATATTGTAAATTATATTATTTTATATTATGTTATTATACAGTGCTCCATTTGCATGGTTGCATATAAGGTGCTAAACAGATTCTGAAACATCAATAAACAAAGCTTTTTTACTGTTAAATATCAATATAATATAATATAATTTTCTATGCTTCAAGTGTACTTAAGAACTGTATGATGTCAAATAACTTCGTTATAGTATTCCTCAATACGGCAGGCTGTCAATCACGATTACCATAACGATTAGGTTCGGTTGAGAGTTTTCCTTTTAACTCCTCCTGTTATGCTCAGTCTGAACTATGGAGTTTGAGTCAGGCACCACAGAGTGATATCAAACTTCACTCGGTCTTAACAGCATTTACGACTAGTTTTTATTTCAGTTTTGTTGACATTAAAAACAGTTAACGAAAAAGGAACTAGACGAGGATTAGAACTAGCACTGTTTTTGCACCTTTCAGTATTTCTGAGCCGTCATGTCTACTGCAGGAGACTTCGGGAACCCTTTAAGAAAATTTAAACTGGTGTTTCTTGGGGAGCAAAGTGGTACGTTTTTTAATTTATTTTTATTTGTTTATATTTGGTCTAATATTTACGATAGCCGCTATTTTTCCACAGTATGCGTTTAAATCCCGCCCTAACACTCTAGTTGGCTCTTTCTTTCTGGTTTCGACCATTACTTTCGTAAACCTAACTTATTAACCAATCCTAGCGCAGGACTTTCCGCGGACTAGCCAATCAAGTGGAAGTAGGCAGGATGTGGGGAAATCATCGGAAATGAATCCTTTGAGCTACTTTGTTGGAGTTTATTTATTTATTGTTATGTAGCTATTAGATTAATTTACATATTTTAAGAAGTATATACAATAATTGTTGTATACAACACTACATATTGTAATGTAGCTTTACTTTGTAATCGGAGAAAATGTTGGTTCAAGTGCCACCCTAATTCTACATAATTAATACTTAATTAATAATACAATAATGATGACACGTTTATATAAACAATTTCGTATGTTTTAATTAGACACCTTCAGCTTTTAAGTAAGACTTAACGTCTATTTTAGTTAGGCTTAGTATTAGACTGGTCTTAAATGGATAAGCAGTCTTTTGGTAGCCACTGAACACTTCTCAGTGTCCTGCATTACCCTCACGATGTATTCAGACTCCATCTGTAACGGTGTCATTAAACACACCTTAGAAAAAACATATTCAACATTACAGGGATTTAAAGGTACAACCTTTCAAATCGATACCTGGACCAGAGGCTGATCCAAATATCTAAATGTATGCAAAGTGTGTAAGCAGCAATGCAGTGAAAGCACCAGCATACCGCTGCGTCCATAAAAACATATCCTGAAATAATAATCTCGTAACCACAATGAAAAGCTCTATTACAGATACATGTTTACAGCCATCTTCAGCTGGGAATATCATCCAACTTCATCTCCAATAGATTACTGATGCGTTTCATTAAGCAATGTTAATAGCTCCTGCCTTCAGAATAGTAATGAATCGATATAAAATGTCTGTCGTCCGTAGTCCGAAGGATCAGTTGTCTTTCTTCATGTTTAGGCGATTTTTCCATCCAATCCATAGTTTCCAAGCATGGCTTTATTTTTCTAGTATCAATTAACCGGAATTCTTATGGCTTACTGAAAAAGTCCGTTCATAGGTAGATAAGATAGAAAACGACTCGGTCTTGCTTCTGTAAACCCGACACACGTGCAGACGTGTTTCTGACTGCAGGCTGTTTTTGATTACACTCGGTGCAGTCAATGCATCATGTTGATAACATGCAGAATCCACTTCCTGTTGTTTCTTGCTTCTTTGCTGTACTAAACTGAACTCTCATTCAGCAGCTGCTGCAGCGTTGACTGCAAGAATCCTAGGAATCACCCCCGTGTATAATTAGCACTGGGGTATATTCAGTCCACTGGGGTATACTCGGTCCATCTCTACTTCCGTTTCTTTTACAAGTGAATCTAAACCTCTCCAGGTAGATTATAGCAGCCAGTTCTGTTTGGAGTGTAATCAAGAATGCCAGGAGGTCTGGTCTTCTATTTTATTTTCTTAATGTCCTTTCGTGGGTCAGGTCTTATTGATATTTGTGTCTATTTGTGTATTTGTGCTGTTACCCCTATGTAATTAACTCTTAATTGCATACAGCTCTTTATAAGCGTTGTTTATATGATTGCAATGGCTTATTTATGGGATCTAACAACAGCATAAAAAATAATTCAGACAAAGTTACGTTTAAGCTTACTTCTATGTTCACCAATTGGCAAAAGTGATCCAGTTAGGTGTTTTGCTGTACAGCTTTGATAGATTTATGTAAACAATGTAGGCGATAATTGATTGGTTGGTTTAGAGACTGAGTAGCAAAACGTCTGTGTGTGTGTGTGTGTGTGTGTGTGTGTGTGTGTGTGTGTGTGTGTGTGTGTGTGTGTGTGTGTGTGTGTGT
>JAOTRA010000006.1:7712291-7743192 GCA_026260255.1 Pseudolaguvia tuberculata | reverse complement strand
AGTTATAGGTTTTAATTTATCTTTTAGCTATTCTGAACGTGATGTTCTATTATGGTCGGACTTTTCCTTGGACTATACAATGTTTCAATAGTGCTAAATGATTTCCTCTTGCACTTGTATGCTAGTAACAAAGTGACGTCAGAGAATATTTCCTTTTGGCAGCGACTCAAATAATAGTGAGCTCTACCTGTACTTAGAGGATTTTAAACATAAGTGCAGAATTTGTTAAACAAGTGTCAGTGTCTCTGACACACACACACACACACACACACACAGACACACACATATTTCCACACAGGTCAGAGAGGAAAGGCTGGAAGTTGACAGTGGCCTTATATTGTTCTGTCAAAAAAACAGAGGAAGTCACACCTGAGGAGGAAGCATTGCATGAGTCATGATAAAAGCAGATTGTACAGAATAGACCTTTTTTTCTTCTGTCCATTCTTATGTGTCTCAAGGTCCAAACTCAGCCTGTTCCAGTCTAGATCCAGTTTAAAAAGAGCAAGTGTAAAGGTGAGGAAACGAGTCACAAAGATTTCCATGTATTGTTTTGAATAAACACTTAAAAACATTCACATTTGTATTTTTTTTTTTTTTGTAGTTGAAAGCTAAGAGAAATGAGTGTAACTCCAAAGCTACCCATGCCAGGAACGAATATCTTCTCACTCTGGCAGCGGCCAACGTCCACCAAGGCCGCTACTACGAGACAGATCTAAATAGCTGCATTAAGGTGAGACATGTTTTTTTTCCTGATCTTTCTCCCGGTTCCTAATCAATAGCTACAAATATCTGGTTAGCAAAATAGCAATGTAGCTTAGGCCATCATGGAATTAACATTAGTGTAAACTGTTTTCACTGTGGTTGCCAAAGCTTTGCAATTGTTTTTCCATACATCACTTTCCAACTCGGTTTCAATCCAACATGAGCTTCTTTCATTTCGTCTAATAAATTTTATTTATACCGGAATTATTTGTAAACACATTTACAATCCACCTAATTAGAACTTTAACTAAATGGGTATGTTTTTAGCTGAAACTTGAAAAACATCTCCTATTCTACAACATAAAATAATAATACTAAAAAAGCATTTACAATGTTTTGATTTTCCAGCAACAACCCAAAATAAATTACCAAATCTCTTACCTAGTTTTTTGAAGGTTACGTTTTGTAATACTATGCTGTGTTGGTTTGTTCCATCTGTAGATCCTGGATGGCAGCGTGTACGATCACATGAAAGGTTATCTGGTCTCTCTGTGTCAGGTAGAACTGGAGGCATCCAACGTCGTTCAGGACACCTTCAGTTTCCTGCTGGAGAAGTCCAGTGGGGTGCGTGAAACACACACACACACACACACACACACACACACACACACACACACACACACACACACACACACACACACGTGCTTTGGAGAAACTTGCAGATGATACAGTGACCTCAAGGGTGCTGTTAGATATTTGATCTGGAAGTTTAATACAGGCAGATCAAATCCCACTTCATACACAGTTAAGTGTATAGTTTAATGGCACGTGTAACAGTATGTTTCATCACCGTTTGAGTCTTAACTGGACCCCTCTGTGTGTGTGTGTGTGTGTGTATGTGTGTATACTTTCATTATATTTGTGCCAGAGTAACATGATGATCTGTAGAGCTTTTTTCCATCAGTCTCAGCATGACCTTATCCTTTGGTTTAGTGTATCTTCTTAAGTTTCTAAACGTGTACACACACACACACACACACACTCACATACATACAGGTCCTCTTTCACACTGAGCGGGATTTTCATAATAAGAGAATATTCACCGATGTTGATATACCAGATAAGTTGTCATTAATAACTATATGTTTAAAACTATCTTTTCATGTGTAGGTTATCCAAAACTTTCACCAGGAGCTCTTCATCCACGAGAACCCTGTGTTTCAGAAAGCTGCTCAATTTAATTTTCAACCCTGTGACAATGATCCTGTAAGTCATTTCAAATATACAACAACACAGATTTAAAAAAACATACATTTTTGATTGATGAATCCATTCAAGACAACCGTCTGTCCCCTGTTCTCCCACCTATGAGATTTCTCTCTCTCCCTCTCTTTCTTTTTTGGGACCCAGCTCTCCGCTCGAGCCTCAGGACAACCTTACACTGGATAATTTGTTCACGCGTCAATTCTCTTTTTGTTTAGACTTTTTTTGTTTTCTTTTCCACTCAGAATCAAACAAACCCCAGCCTGTTTCCAGTGAAAATATTAGTGACACGGTACTTCCAGAAAAGCGTGTCGATGGTAAAGAGTAGTAAAGGCTGCAGGGAGGCCTGTAGAAAGAAAGCTTTGTGAGGGTGTACTGGGTGCAGTGTGTGTAGTGTAGGTGACTCTCCTCCACCCCTCTCACCACATAACATCTTAAAACAGACGACACACGCCACCTTAACTTTGGATTTGCATTCCATTCTGCAATCACTCAAATTGAGTCAAAAATAATTCAAGTGGAAAATGCTGTCACTTTTTTAGTAACTATGACGGCTGTATTAGTTCATTTTCAATAATTTTGAAACATGTTTCAAATATTTATGTATATAACGTGTAACATACATTTATTACAGGTCTTAGACACATTTTCTCTGGAGAATTCAGACAGCTGGGACATTCAGTGTTGTTTGAACAGCAGCCTGTCTGTTCTGTGCCACACAGACCCAAAATAAGCGTGTGCCTGTCAATGGTCCCATTCTTCAGCTGATTGCATCACCAGAGTTTATTTAGTTTGCCAATATTTAGATGGCTATCTGCAGGCATGCTTCTGTGTGTCTTTTCTTCTTTCTGAGTCTTTCAACTGTGTTTGTCCAACCTGTCACAGGCTTCTATTTGTTAGATTACTAAATGTTAAAATAATATTTGAGATAACGGCACACTTTTGATCATTTAGTATTATAAGTATGTTAATAGGGCCACGCGGTTTCATAATGGTTAGCAGAGTCGCCTTCCCGGCCGGGGATCTTTCAGTGCAGAGTTTGCACGTTCTCCCTGCGCTTGCGTGGGTTTCCTCCGGCTACTCCGGGTTTTCTCCCATTGTCCAAAAACATGCACGTTAGGTTGATTGGTGAGTCAAAATTGTCCATAGGATTGAATGTGTGTGCGAGTCGTTGTTTGTGTACGTGTGGCCCTGCGATGGACTGGCGAGCTGTCCAGGGTGTACCATTGCCCTATGTCCGCTGGGATAGGCACCAGCAGACCCCCGTGACCCCGAATTAGGGAATAAGCGGGTAAGAAGATGAATGAATGAAGTATGTTAATAGGAATGACATAGTAGAAGAATAATTACTATATTGATGTCTATAAATATTAGGTGAAATCTGACTATAAAATGTCATGCACTTTTTGCACACGTTTACAGAATCATTGAGTTTCAACTTTCTTAAAAAATATATTTGCATATTTTCCAGGAGTTTTTTTAGTCTGGTTTTCTTTTAGCTTCCAAAAACATGTCAGAAAGTGGATGGGGCGATGATAAATCGCTTCTAGGTGGGAATGTGTATATGAGCATGTATTTCTGGATTCCTAGCCAATGGTCCAGATCCACTGTGATCTGTAAACATAAATTGGTTACTGTAGATTCTCTTTAAAAGTGTTATTCATCTAGTCTTGTCATTGTATTAGACATGTCATGAGCTGTTCTACTGTATTATGAATTCACAGTATTATGAAACTAATAATAGGTTGTTCAGTAGGTAAAAGTTATCCACACTCGTTCCACATGACGTGAGAATATAGTATTCTATGGTTTTAAACAAGGTTCTTTAATTATATAAATAGTACATGGTAACTAATATTTATGGAAATGCATCATTAATTCTGTTTAAAGAGGCATGTAAATATGTGTGAGTTTAGGAACTGTAAATATTCTCTCTCATGATAGGTCACGCAGGTAGAGAAGGAGAGCGGTACGGCGGAGGAGCACAGCCTGAATAAAGAGGCACGGAAGTGGGCCACTCGCGTAGCCAAGGAACACAAGAACATTATCCATAGTCAACGGGTGAGTAAGCGTGATCAGAAGAGCTATCAGGATGTCACAGGAAAGTGTGGACCATGCTATTTTGTGTGTTGTAGACTGTATCAGAGTGTGAAGGAACAACTCAGCAGGAGCAGAACCCCAGCGATTCAGAGCTAAAGCTAGAGGAGGCAAAAGAGAGCATCCGAAAAGCAGAGGTAAGGAGTGTGTTTGATTTGGATTAGGAATGTAGTACCAGTTCAGTTGCTACACCACTAGCCCTTGAGAAATTCATTAACAGTCCAGGAGAGGAAATAGACTTTTATCTTCTCCCTACAGACAGCAAAGTTAAAGGCTGAGGCTCGGCTGAACCTTCTGAGAGATGTAGGCGTGGCCGTGGACACTTGGATTAAGAGCGCCATGAACCAAGTGATGGAGGAGCTGGAAAACGAAAGATGGGCCACAATGACAGCTCAGGATGCTTCTCTTTCTGTAAAATTTTAATCATGCTTTAATAGTAATTAAAAAAAAAAAAAAGTCTCTTTATGGTTAAGGTTTTCATTTGCTTTCAGAGCACAGCAGATTTCGACAGGGAAGAAGACGAGGAGACAGAGGACACAGAAACGTTAGATGATAGCAGCTCAAGTCCTTCTAGCACCTTGAGGAACTACCCGCTCACCTGCAAAGTTCTGTACTCATATGAGGTCAGTGTCTGTATTATTCTGCACTTCAGGGATCATCTTTATTTTTATTATTATCGTGTGATCCATTAGTCATCTTATTCTCTGAATTATTCTTATAGGCGTCACAACCAGATGAGCTAACTATCGAGGAGCAGGAGGTGCTGGAAGTCATAGACGATGGTGATATGGAAGACTGGGTTAAGGTAAAGGGTTGTAAATTAATATTGAATTAGCAACCTTTCAATACCAATATTGGAATATGCAGTATACAGATAAAACATTTGCTTTATTGATCAACAACTGAAATTGACTTTTAATCAATAATTATTGCTAAAATTTAAAAGATTCAAACACTGTGCATTTTCCCTAGGCCAGAAACCGAGCAGGGCAGGTGGGCTATGTGCCTGAGAAGTACCTACAGTTGCCCTCCTCTAACAGTCTACTGAGCATGCTTCAGTCCCTGGCAGCCTTGGACACCCGCTCGTACTCTTCCAACAACTCCACCGAGCAAGAGCATGAGTCTACCAACGAGCATGTCCAGACCAGCCCCAATGGAGACAACAGCGGTGAGCAGCCTGTAAACACCACACATCGCACCAAGGAGTGACGACACACTTTGTGCAGTGCGACTTATGTAATTTAATTACAAACATCTAACGCAATGAATCATACTTTTGAGGAAATATTGAGACGTCAATGAATCACTATACGCTTATTTATTAAGTAAAGAGCTTGAAATATTCCTATATTCCCAGATAATCATTTTTGAATGTAGAAATAATGAACCCAACAATATTTTTTTTTATTATAACACTTAAATATATTTGGGTGCTCCGTTTTTTAATACCCTTTCTATCGGAAGACGGTGGAAAAAGATGATTATTGTACAAAGTATGCATTCAATAATATAAGGATTACATATACAAAACCTTATGGATATCTTGTACCACATAATACTGTGTGTACCTATATTGTACCCATCAACACAAGTTTAAATACTGAGCAAATCCGTCTGCGCACATTGCACTACAGACATTATTGTCTTTCTTCTTCTTCACCTTTCGACTGCTCCTGTTAAGGGACGTCACTCTTCTCCACACTACCCTGTCCTCTACATCTGCCTGTCTTTCCTCATCACATCCATAAATCCTCAGCATTCTTCTACCAATATACTGCATGTCCCTTCACTGCACATGTCCAAACCATCTCGATCTAGCCTCCTTCACCTTGTCTCCAAAACATCCTACATAAACTCATTTCTAATCCTGTCCATTCTCGTCACTCCCAATGAAAATCTTCAACTCTGCCACCTCCAGCTTCTGCTCCTGTGTTTTTGACAACGCCACTGTCTCTAAACTGTACAACATTGCTGGTCTCACTACAGTCCTATAAACATTATTGTAATCTCTTAAAAAAAAATTGCCCTCTGCTGGATGTATGTGGTAATGCAGTGTCACTGTGGTGCCTAACCTAATAGACTTGTTGTTGTTTTTTTGCCACATGGCGTTGTGCTTTCTTTCTCTGCCACAGTTCACTTTGCAAAGGCGTTGTATGATTATGCGGCTCAGACTGAAGATGAACTTTCCTTTCCCGAGGGGGCCATCATCCGCATTCTGAGCAAAGACAACCAGGAGGACGACGGCTTTTGGGAAGGCGAGTTTAACGGCAACGTGGGAGTCTTTCCTGCCGTGTTGGTTGAGGACCTGGCCACACCAAATGGCGAAGACACTCACACAGGCGTGGAAACACAGGTGTATATTTAATTTATTCACAGTATTAAACGTTTTAATTCCAACATTTTTGATTTTATATATTTCAGTTATGTCATGGAAATCAGCTTTAACAATTAGCATATTACAAACTATTTATATTTTCTGTATGTAGGGGTCTCCTTGTAATCAGAGTCGTCCTCCTCGTCCCCTGTCTATGACTCAGTACCAACCCTTGTCCTGCAGTAGCCCAGTGTCCAGTCCTCTTGCCACGCCCACTCTGCCCTCTCCCATCTCTAGCCCAGCGAGCTCCTCCGGTTCCCATCTTACCAGCCCGCGCTCCCTTAACGGCTACCACAGGCCAGCTCCTGCACCCCCCAAATCAGCAAACAACAGTAAGAAACAAACCTGTGATAGCAATGTGTAGTATAAAGTCAAACATTTTTTGCCATCTGCTATGCTGCTGTCGCTAAGTGTTATCTCTTTTAAGTGTTGTCTATCTAATAACATAGGTCACACCCACAGCTCCACCCCTCCACCCAAGTACCCATCAGACAGCAGGGCAGGAACGCTGAGGCCTGTAAGCACCATGAATGAAGTTGTACTATCATAACTAAAACAAAATGCATGCCAATTAAAAACTTTGTGTTATTAATGTTATTATTTTAGGTGCGTGCTGCGCCTCCTCCTCCTCCCAAACAGCAGGCCCAGGGTCAAGTGCAGAAGAAAGAAGAAGTGGAGATCACGCTGGTTTAAAAAGACACTTGAGCGCCACCTCGGTCTCTAATCTTAAGGAACAGTGCATTTGGATTATAGAAAACGGTAGCAGCGAGGAACAGCTGGATGCATCTGGAATGCATGTTTGCAAACAGCTAAAGTTTAAAATGTTTAAGCAAACCAGAGATTTCTTCAAGCGATCTGCTTTATTGCTCCCTTTTCTGTTTTGTCATTTGTATTGCGGTCAATGTCTGTGTACTGACAACACTTGGGGGATCAATGAGAAGTAGTGGATCATCAAAACTCATTCAATACAGCCATTTTGTTTACTTCCGGTGGAGCAGATTCCCAACTGAAGACAGACAGAAGCCGGCCCGCTCGGCCGAGAACACAACAGGAAGTAAAATAGACTTCTTTAAAAGGGAAAAGTGGCAATTGTTTTTCAATGCTTTTTTTTTTTTTTAATTCATATGCATTTCTAAGTTTGTATGTGGGTATGTATGGTTTCTTTTGTTGTCGAATATATTTCTTTATTAAACTATTTCAGTTCTGATTTAAAATAAGTATTGGGTTCGAAACTTAACATGAATTTAACATGCTTTTTTTCTGTGGTCAGGCAGTATTTTTGATTTTGCCATTATATCCAAACTGTTTGCTGACCTTTGAAGGTTTAATGTAAAGAGCTGGAAAGGTGACATCATCGCTCTCAAAGTAAGAGCGTGACTTATTGAGTTTCCCTGGTAAGGCTCAAACAGCACTTTAGTGTTCAGAGATATAGAGCGTTTCAGTATTATCACTTGTGGAGTCGGCTGTACATTTGGTATTTTATTTTAGTTCATGCTGCTAGTCTTGATAGTTTTAGATTCCAACATTTTAATGTAATTTATTTCCATAAAGTTAATATGTAACTCTTCTTCTCTAACAAGACTTTCTTTAATCTGGATAGTTTACAGATGGCCTACGGCATAGAGGAATACTATACTTGTAACAGTCTTGTTTTTGAGGTTATTTGTTTGTTTGTTATTAATTGCAGGTTTAGAAAGATGATAATTGTGTTGGAATTTAGTTTGCAACGTGAAGACATGATATTATTTTGTCTTCTGAGGTCTGTTGTATGTACATTTCTTTTAGTTTACACTTTATTTTTCAAGTTTACCATCATGTGTTTGAGTGGACGTGGATTTTTTTTTTTCCCCAAGTGAAAACCGCAACAAAGCCGTCTGCCTGTGCATGTGTTCATCATGTTCAAAAGGGATGAATAATAAAAGTGTAAAAGACGCTTTTCAAAGATTCGTCAAATAACTAAGAAGACCACCAGGATAAATACTTGTGTTACACTTTGTTTGGTTTATTATTATTATTTTCTGTTTAGCTTGTCATGGAGATGTTAGCAAGTTTGGGCTCACTTCACTCAACACATTGTTACTACTAACAAAAACAGACCTTCTGGGGTCCCCAAATTCAGGCTGTTAGAATTGTCTTAACCTCTCCCCACCCCTGCGGATTATTTACCGTAAACAGTGTCTTAGACTGGCTCGACGGATTCTTCCCATCCACAGATTCTTTTGGCTCAATAAGTACTTGAGGTCAGTTCTATATTTTTACATAAAATTTGTATTACAATAAGCGCCATGCTTAATCAATCATTTCTGAAATATAAGCCAGCATGACCACACAAACGGACATAATTCTTTGGAGTATTTAAGTCTTGTCAACTTTATCACATGCAATTTTATATTATGTCACAGGAGCATGTACAGAATGTATCTGGTTTCAATCACACAAACTAGAACGGCCTGTAGGGTATGTTTACTCTGCTAAGGAATGTAGACCTCACAAGAAACAGGAAGCTATCAGAAGCAATCAATGGTGTTTGTTCTGTAGCATTAGAACTTACACAATATAATTTTGGTTTCCAAACTTGTCAACGATTAAAATAATTCATTTTAAAGCCGGTATTCAGCAATCACTTTATATTTATAGCATTTGGCTGCTGCTCCCTGTAGCCGCAACTTACACTTATCTTTTTTACTTAAACAACTGAGCAATTGGTAGTTAAAGAGCTCTGCTCGAGGACCTAGTGTGTGATTTGTTGGTGCTGGAAAACAGGTTCTTTTGGTATTGGTCCAAACACTAAGCCGCCTCTATGTTTACAAAAGGAAAAGGAAGCAGTATACACAATATTAAAAAGTTTTGGTTTCCATTAGGGCGGCACGCTGATGTAATGAATAGCATGGTCACCTCACAACGAGAATGTCCCGGGCCAGAAATCTTTGTGTGGAGTTTGCATGTTCTCCCTATGCTTGTGTGGGTTTCCTCTGGGTACTCCAGTTTCCTCTCACAGTCCAAAACATGCATACTAGTTCGATTGGTGATTCTAAATTGCCCCTAGGAGTGAATGTGTGTGTGTGTGTGTGTGTGTGAATGGTTGTTTGTCTGCGTGTGGCCCCAGGATGCATTGGCGACCCGTCCAGGGTGTACCCCCACCTCTCGCCCTATGTGCGCTGGGATAGGCGCCACCAGACCCTCGTGACTCCGAATTAGAGAATAAAAAGATGAATTAATGAAGGGATGAATGGTTTCCGTTAATTCCAAAAATTAAATCCTAATTACTTGTATAATAAATGTGTAGGAGGTTGTGAATATAGCTGATTGCTTTGAAACAAACTCCTTCTCCGGCATAGAACTGCTAGCATGGCACAAACACGCACTATTTGACATCCCACTGAAACATTAGTGGATTTTATACCAAACTGCAGAATTTATTACAATAATTGAAAAGCATTTTATAAAATGTAAAAAAAAAAAAAAAATTGAAACACCCTATTGTTGCTGAATCAGATGATAAACAGCAAGGTACAATAAATATTGCATACTTAATGCAACCATCAACTATGTAACTACATTTTTTTTTAAATACATGTACAGAATAGGAAGTCTCGAACGATTAGAAGAAGGTTCATGTTTCAAAAGCTGCCTGTTCAATAGTTAGGAAAGCCCACATAATTTCTCACTTACGTCCCACAATTTCCTGGCTACGGCACCGTCTCGGGCTTTGGGGCTCAAGTCCTGCAAAGTGCAGCAAGAAAAGTAGCGGCCACTGAGGGGCTCGATGCCCTCCTGTAGGACACAGTGGAGGGTGGTTTGAGCACCGGACGTTGGGTCCAAAAACAGCAGCCACGATATTGGTTCGATAAAGACCTTCTGCCAGAGACTGACATGACGCGAGAGCTCAGTTTTCACAATACCTGTTAAAAGGTAAACATGGATATGTTAAGGGTTTGCGGTTCCACGTTAATGCAGACATTTCACAGACAATCTCATGGAATATATAGCATTTATTATTTATATATTTAATACTAAATACTGAGCAAAGTCACGTTATCATCAAACACTGATTAACTTACCAGGGTGAAGACTGTAGCAGGTGACATTGGTGCCCTTTAACCTCTTTGCCAGCTCATGTGTAAAAAGAACATTACAAAGCTTGCTGTTGCAGTAGGCATGAAAGAACTGCCAGCTGTATCTACCACTGCCCAGGTCTTTGCTGGTGACCAGTTTATCAAAATCAATCTTGCCCCACTGATGAGCCATCGAGGATAGAGTGATGACACGAGCGCCAGGACTCTCCTTAAGCCGGTCCAGCAAGAGGCATGTCAACAGGAAGTGGCCAAGATGGTTGACACCAAACTCAATACCAAAGCCGTCTTCAGTACGACCATCTGCTACGAGACCTGGGGAAGAAAAGAAATGCTGTCCATTAGCTTTACTAGCTCAAGTGTCAGAGTCAGGATAGACTTGGTCTCAGATAATATCCATCGTATTTTACCTGCATTGTTAATAAGCACGTCCAGTTTTTGTTCCGTCTTCAGGAACGTCTCTGCAAAGGAACGTACCATTTTCAGACTGCTGAGATCGAGCTGCATGTACACCACATCATTACTCCCAGTCACCTGTGTGTAGGAAAATAGGTTCATCTGATTCTTGACTTGATATAAACTGTCCATATAACACAAACAGAAGCACCTTTACCTTTTTAATATCACTGATGGCAGTTTCGGCTTTCTGTTGGTTTCTGCAAGCCAGGATAACTCTCGCACCTCGAGCTGCCAGTTCCATCGCTGTGGCTTTCCCAATACCAGTGTTCCCACCTGAGGAAGGCATGAAGTCAATCACTGAGGTTTAACAGAGAGGTCTACACTAGTGTTTATCTTGCATCTCATGGTACACGATGAAGGACACACGTGGTTCATCTGGACATACCTGTAATTATGACCGTTTTTCCGCTCATTTCTCTCGCACCTGTACATTTGGATTTCTTAAACAAGGTGTTCACTAAAGTCATATAGACTATTCCGATTAGCACGCCGCCGATGAGCAGAGGAAACATGTCGGAGATGAAGAACGCGGAGTTCTCCTGCCTGCGAACTGGCGTGGCGTGGGGTGTCGTGGAGTGCGGGACGGAACACTGCGCTTTTGTACCGCTTCAGCGTGACGCGCACAGGCCTGATAAACAGGTTGGTTTGCTTCCCGTGTCTGTACGTGTGTTACACGTCGAACCGGTTCAAGACACCGGCATGAGGAATATTCACCTCTCTCTCTCTCTCTCTCTCTCTCTCTCTCTCTCTCTGAATATCAATGGCGTGATTTGACGACAGAGACATTGTGTCTATTTATATATATTTAAATAAATAAATAAAAGCAGAAAAATTGCATAGTTTGCACAAACGCTCTTTTTACAGGCTTTTCCACCTTAAAATACTTATCATTTATTATGGTTTTTAAAAATGTTAATCTGGCATTTTCTATCTCTTTTTCTATCTCGTTTGTCATTAGTAAAGAATGTATATTAACCAAAATCCACCTAAAATAGTTCATTCATTCATTCATTCATTCATTCATTCATTCATCTTACCCGCTTATTCCCTAATTCAGGGTCACGGGGGTCTGCTGGAGCCTATCCCAACACACATAGGGCGAAAGGCAGGGGGTACACCCTGGATAGCTCGCCAGTCCATCACAGGGCCAAACATAGACAAAGAACCATTCACACATACACATTCACTCCTATGGACAATTTAGAATCACCAATCCACCTAATCTGCATGTTTTTGGACTGTGGGAGGAAACCGGAGTGCGCAGAGGAAACCCACGTAAGCGCAGGGAAAACATGCAAACTCCGCACAAAAAGATCCCCAGCCCGGGAATCGAACCAGGGACCTTCCTTTTGTGACACCAGCGCTTCGTATCTAAAATAGTTTAAATATAGAAAACAAAAAGTTGGTGAACTTCCTGGAGATTAACATATTTTTGCATATTAATTAAAACCATATACGTCAACACGTCAGTACGTCATACCTAATGCCCTCGTGCCAGTAGCGGCTATGCTAATTTACGTCAGTGTAACTGTTTGTTGGCCGTTAATTGAGCAGTTAAACGGACACGGAAGGCGGTGAAAGTAACTTTGTTGCCCGAGGTAGTTTAATAAATAATTTCACTCATTTCCTTATTTTTATTCATTTTATTTTAATTATATTTAGCCATTTAATTATTTATTATATGCATATTTTTCCCGTCTTTCAATTACTTAATTTTTGAAGCTCGTTTATTACAAATTTTTTTTTTTACATTCATCCAACCAATATAAATTATTTAAAACAATATAAGTACGTTTTCTGAAAATAGCAATATTTGTTTTTTCAAAAATGTATGTTGAACCGTTTATAAATGTATGTAAATGTATGTTGAAACAGTTATAATTATTTTTTACAATTATCTCGCCTCGTTAGCAAAAATGCTAATTTACCTCAGTGTAACTGTTTAATGAAAAATAGACCAGAAATAAGGGGACACACAAACTGTTAAAAAAGCATTAATAAAGGTCTTGCCTGTGGTAGGTTAATACATATTTAATGTTCTCTTTTTTCATAATATGCACATTTTGCGTTTATATTTTTTTTAAAGTAAAAAACATCTACAAATACAAAATGATATATGTATATTCTCGCTAGACACACTGACTATATTCAGGAGAAACAACTGTTGTTCATCTTCTTACCCACTTATTCCCTAATTCGGGGTCACGGGGGTCTGCTAGTGCCTATCCTAGCGCACATAGGGCTAGTGGCAGTGGTAAACCCTGGATGGGTTGCCAGTCCATCACAGGGCTGTACATAGACACACAACGACTCACACACACATTCACTCATATGAAAAATTTAGAATCAACAATTGACCTAATTTGCATGTCTTTGGACTGTGGGAGAAAGTGAAGTACCCCGAGGAAACCCAGGCAAGCACGGGGAGAACATGCAAACTCAGCACAGAAAGACCCCTGGCCTGGGAATCAAATTGTTCCTATTGTTGAGATCATGCTAACCACTATGCCACCGCGCCATACCATTTCAAGTAACATGTCAGTGAAAGTTTTTTCCACATGTAGACATAGAGATAGCAACACACTGTACTCTACGATTGAAATGCATGCATTTTAAATACCAAATCCTTAAAAGGGTAAAGTTATAGTTTCTTTGCTGTCACGCCCAATGGGTGGAGTTGGGTGTTACCATTACATATAAATCACCCCTCTCATAAGAACATACTGATCTCATTAGATATGTATCTTGTTACTTAAGAAGGTCCTGTTAAAAATGTAAACGTCAGTGTATCCCTAAAGTGTAATTGCTTAACACCCTACAGTCTGTTCATTGACTTCCGCCAGCCTTTTTAATGGTTGCATTATCTCAGGCTTGGGGTTTCACCTTCACCTGGCACCTGAAAGAGTATTGTCTATTTGGGCGATTGGTGTGACGCTACAGACAAGTCCTGACTATGTATTCGCAACGAATAACGGGATGTTCCGATTACACGTTATAGGAAAGGTTATGTCTGTTTTACATACCCTAGGAATAATTAGGTTTTTAGAATAATTGTTTGAAACGCACCATTATTGCTAAAGCTAATGAAAGGTGTTGTATGCTGTAGGTGCATCTTTTGTCCAGCTTGCATATGAACAGGACTGCTGCAGGAGTAATTCACGAATAAACCACTATCCAGGAATTGATGTGAGTATTAATGTACTTCTCCGATTCTAAAGAAACCATGTTATATCCATGGAATAATTACCAGCAAATTACTGATATTATTGACACTAAAATACACTGAAACATTTTTACTTCTTTCTAATCTCACAAGTCTAATTTATATTGAGCATTTATTTTAACCAAATAAATAATCACCTATTATGAGTGTGTTAAAAATTCGCAGCTAGGCAAAAATCCCTAGCGTTGTTAATTAAGTAAAGTCTCTATCCCCAATGTTTCTAGCACTTTATAACAATTGAGATTTCAAAGCAGATTTACAGAATCGCATCTAAAAAACAATGGTAAACACTCAATTGGATTAATATTTATAAATTAAGTGTTCTTGACTAAAGCCAGTGGTGAAAGTGGCAAGGAATCAAAACACTATCGGTTACAATAGAGAATAAATTTGGGAGGATCCAGGCTCTGTTGTGGTTGTGGGGTGGGGTGAGTTCTGTGGGGTGGGGTGAGTTCTCCTATTGTCAGGTATACAACAGGTTACTTGTGCTGCAACAAAGACCCCCCCGGGTCTTGTTCGGATGGCTGTCTGGAAGACACAATCAATGTGGGAAAACTGGCTTATACCTCCAAGTCAGATCCACCAATCGGGCTGGTGAGCTCGGAACAGACATGTTAGTGTAGATGCCACTCTACTTATACAATATATAAATATATTGTGTTTGAAATTTCTCCACCTTCAGCATTGTTGTCTATTTAAAATACAAAATATCATCGCATAATAGCATTAGTTATCATTTCTGGATTCCCCCATTAATAAATATATAATAGAATTTTTGCAAATATGTGTCAAAAGAATCCTGACAAAAACTAAGGTTCTGAACTCTACAGTTTATGCTAAACCCAACTGACCGATACAGCTGTCTAATGTTTGATCAATTCACATTAGTTTCAGTCCGTCAGTTTCTTGTTTCTCTAACCCTGCAATGTCTATGGTTGGTTGTTATGCGGTCTCTTTAATCCTAGTTTGGCAACTAAAACACCAAAACTTGCAACACTTATATAGCTATGAAAAAGAGCCAAAACAACAATCCAACATGTTTCTAAAGCATGTTATTTAAAATCTTTAGATATTTACATTGTTTAACAGAGTGGTCAAAATTGTAAGAACAGCATACAAGAAACTGTTCCAATGAAATCTCTGAAACAGACATGTACATAATGACTACAGTATTGAAGAAAAAAGCACTTAACACTTTGATAGGTTACAGAACATCAACCAAATGAAGCACTGTACAAATATAAAAAGCCAGAATAGTTCTATATACACAGAACCTCCTGCTTTAATCATCATGATCTGTACACGATGAATTTCCTTTTATTTCGGTGTTTGGTGTGTGCAGATACCCTGCTGTTCACACAATTGACACGGATACGGATACATAAACATATATACAACAGGTAAGCGTATTCAAGTGTGAGCGAGAACACATCTGAATCGCAAAAAGAAACACCAGAGAATGTTACTACACTTCTAAATACAGAACATTTTAAATAAAAATGAGTAAATAAAAGGTTCTATCTGAGAGAAAAAAAAAAGGTGTCTATATAAAACTATTGTTACTGGCACAAATTAGAGCGTGCTCTGATATTACTTTACAAGTGGAAAAATCTCTCGCTTGATCGTTGGTTCGTGCTGTGTCAGGAACGCAATCCCTTTTTAAAACGTGTTTGCATTTGTACATACACAAGTTTCACTGTGCGACTCTCCCATGAAATCTGAGATCTCAAATTTCATGAGATTTTGAGGGTTAAGAGACTTCACCTCATGCAAACATGAAGAATTAAATAATTATGAAAGAGCGTGTCCTTTTATACAAGTTCAAGCTCTGATGCTGGTTAAGAGGTGTGGGTAGCACCTGAGGTGGATTGGGCTATGGGACAGGGTTATGATGCAACACTGGCACATGATGGATCTGGGCAGTGGATATAAGTGGCTCCCCCTGCTGGATGGGGGCACACACAATGCTACTCGCTCCTTCTTCTTTTGGCTGCTTGTTTGCAAATTCAGTGATGCTGAAGACAAACTGTAGGCACCCGAGCTTGACATGGCTACCGTGGTGGAGGAGTGCTGTGCCCTCCCAGCCTGCACCGCTGCCCCCTATCAAGCTGGAGCCACTTGCCTTGCAGCCACACGAGTGGAGGTGTGAGTCCTCAGCTTGGCTGCTCATCACTCCACTAATGTTGCTGCACACCTCTTCCTTATCTTCATCTTGCTTTCTCTTTTTACAGCGACCTTAAGCATAAATCCAAGAAAAGTTGAAATGTAATTAAAAAGACTGGTAGCAAAAACTCCTAAAGTTTAAAAATCAATTTGATAACCAGCAATAAGAACTTACGAATGATACTCTGTACTTTGGACACCAAGCCACTGGATACAGTCGCCCCAGTTTTCTCAGAGAAGTCACAAGAGTAGAGCACATTGTCCACAGTGGTTCCATGCTCGCTATAGTTCAGCAACTCATACTGCTTTGTGTTCTAAGAGAACAAGTTTGCATATGATGAAAATCGCAGAAGCCTTTCACCAAACAATACTTTAACTTTTAAAAAGGAACAAAAAAACAATGCCAAAGTGCTTTCAGGTTTGTTACCTCATCATAAAATATGCAAGCGTGTTTTCCCGATACGTAATTGCAATCGCCATAATTCCTAAGGCACACATCCATGTCAGCACCTGAAAAGATAAAGAATAAATAAACAGCCTGACAAAAATGGTGCTGGATGAAATGTTAAAAGATTAAAATATGCTTAGAGTGAGACTGACCAGTTCCAATGTAAAGACTTCTGTAGCACATGCTTACTGCCGCACCCTTCCCAGAAATAGGGTAAAACGTGGCTCTGGCCTGTACATCTTTATTTTGCGCAGAGAGAGACGAGGTGCAGCGAGTGCCTAATTCATGAAGACATGATTACACAAAAATTCCTGAAAGTCTTCCAGTTTAAAATTAACGTGGGGCAAAACAAACGGTTTAAGGGTAAATGAGTGCAAGGTACCTTTGGTATTCCTGCTTTGCTGTTTCACTGGGGCAATAGTACCCGACTTTGCATTGCTTTGGACAGTAGGCTCTTTTGATTCGAAGAGCTGCTGGATCCGCTGCCATGCTAGGATTTTTATTAACCTTTCATCTAATGTGTTGAGCTCAATGTCTGTAGGAAAGAGGTATTATTAGAAAAAAAATTGATGAAACAAAAAATGCCACTGTTGCTGCTTGGCATCACATTTACCTCCATTACCCTTAATCATATTCCGTAAGCAGCTGGACATGTCTCCTGTATTTAACAGGTCGGAGCCGTTGCCTTGTGATGTAGCATCCTCATTGAATTTTCCATCTGCAGACAACAAGAGAGATGCCAATAGAATGGTTTCTGTAGTTTCCGCACAGAACTTCAGCTTAATTAATGCAGTTCTGACACTTACCAGAGGAGGGCACCAAAGACACCTGGCAGCTTAAACTGCTATCTGGCATGTGAGAAGAGGGCAACCTCGGGGAAGCCCTTTGAGAAGGACTGGGCTCTGGTTTAACGCAAGCGGAGGAAGGGGATTCTGTAGCAGCACAGGACTTCAGGTCTTCAGTCTTTATATGCACAGGGCCAGTATGATTAGAATGGGCTGAGATAGTCTGTGAACAGGGCGAGTTCTCAGGGGCAGCAGCGGAACCCTTCTGCACAAGTTTGCCGTTGGTGTGTACAGGCTGCTCTAGAGGACCGTTGCTGGTGCCACAGTTCTGACAGGGTTTTTCGGTGCAGGAGCTACACACTGTGTGCTCCTCTGAGTTAAGGCTGGGGGATTCTGCCATTTTCATGGAAGCCTTTGTGTCCGTACTAAGGAAAGAAAGCAAATTCACAGAGTCTGCGTCCTTAATGTTTGTTTTCTCCATCTGCGAAGTGTCACTTGGCGAAGATGACATCTGCTTGACAGACAAATGGCGCATGATGCTACACTGGAGCGAGATCATGTCCCTGAGCCACTGCAATGACAATAAGAGTAAGACCAAATTTCAGTAGTAGGTTTCATATTAATTCTACAAATATATAATCCTACCAATAAGACATACTGCTATACGAAGAGCCAAAGTTTTTTGGTCTTGTTTATGTGTGAAAGTACCTGTTGTTGCTCTTCATCACTGCTTAAATGCTTGGACGCCAAGGGTCCAGAAGCACCTAGGCAGATTAGCTCACCATCCCTGATCCCAGCAGGCATCATTATTGCAGGAGGTTTCTTGTACTGGGACTTAATAGCATCGGGGACCTTTAGAAAAAAAAAGTTGAGCCAACTTTTACGTTATACAAATATTTGGTTAAACTCATTCTGTTAAATTTACTGGGTGATGACTGACCTTTACTGTTCTCTTGGCATGACTGTGAGGTGCTCTTCGTGTAGGTGGATGCTGGCGGTGTATCCGTTGAAGGAAATCTACTTTTACGGCATGCTGGGATATGCGGTCCTGAAACCGGTCGAATAGCTGGCAGCGGTTGCTAAGAGTCAAATTGCGTTGGTTCAGCTAAAATTAAGCAGATCAGAGCATAAATTAGAGGTCTGGTCGTTTTGAGGGTGGGGGTACACAAATTAAGCAGGAAAAAACTGGCGCTATTAATTAATTAGATTTTTTTTAATCTACTTCATGCTTGGATAAATTCGTCCTTGGCTGATGAGAATTGTGTGGATTTCAATCTTACAATCACAACAGTCAAATTCAAGAACACACATTTTATCAGCGTGTTAAAATAAGATTAGAAATGCTATACAAGTGTTTATTATATTAATGTCAGCATTTATTAAAATCTTTAAAAATTCATTTCAAAAAAGTATTCAGTAACTAGTCTGGTATCTGCAACTACAGCTTAACTTTGCCATCAAGATCACTAAAAATCAAATATTGGGTGAACTTCTCAGTAGTTCATGTTAAGTTTCAGTTATAACTGCAGCTCTGTTGTAGAGCTGTAAAACTTACCACCAAGTGCTCAATATGATTAGGACACATCCATCTGCCTGTAGGCATGGCTGTAAGTGGAGGGTCCAGGCAGTCCATGTGAAACAAGAGGGGGCAATAATCACACTGGATCAAAGGAGCCAGCCTACAGCTCCTGCAATAATAAAAAAAAAAAAACTCAGACAACTTGGTATGCGCTTAGTAAAACTTCATGGTTTATGCGACGTAAAAACTATACTTTCTGGTTTGCATTTAAGTCTAGTGTATATGTTTTCCTTATTATTGGGTGTTATGTGGTTTTCCGTCCAGTTATTACCACAGTAATTGGAGGTAATGTTAATCATCTTGCTGATTACAGTACAAAAATCTCAAGTACTGAATTGATGCACTAGTGATTTATTGAGCATAAAAAGTAAAGCGAGGCAAGTACCTGCTGCAGGTGTAGCACACTTTGACTGGCAGTGGAACAAGACCATAGTGGTCCAGCTCGTGTTGCGGCCGCTTAACATTTTTCCCAGTCATCTCCTCTTTCCGCCTCCTTTTACTGGTTCCTGAAAAGGTGGTGAAAAATTATGTTATTTATGCGTGTTCTAGTTATAATCTCAGTAAACCATCACGTGCATACATCAGTTCATTTAGCACATCATGTTCTAGGAAGGAAGTTTTAGCAATAACATTTTGTTCAAAATTTCTGCTAAACAATTCGTGTATTGATTATATACAAGACCGTTATCTGCTGTACCTGGAAGTGCGGTAGTGCAGGTGAGGTCATTGGGTAGTTGGAACTGCGTCGGGTTCCTCTGCATGGCAGCAGCGATCAGCAAGTCAAAGGGCCTCTTGAGGGTGGATGGGGCACTTTCAGGCTCTGAGCCCTGTGCCTCATCCTCCACATCCAACAGGTCCTCCTCCACATCATTGTGCTCTGAGGGTGTTGGTGTGTCTGTGGAGGAGGCATTGGAGGTGGGTGTGGCCGGACGACTGCTTGGTCTTCTCTCTAGGAGTCGCACTTGAGCCACAGCAGCCCGTAGGCCCGTTCCAGCAACAGTGGGATCCAAACGGAGGGTTCCCAGGTCAAGTTCAGCACCAGGGGATGGGTTTTGCTTGGCCTGCATGAGGCCGTTGATTTGCTCCTTCTTCTGCTCTCGCTTCTACAAAAAAGAAAGCCAGGTGAATACCAGTGGCCAACAAAGTTAATGGAGCCTGTAAATATTTATATTGCATGATAAGACAAGTAGTAGTAGTCTGGCAATAAATGAACTAGTAGTTATTGAGACAATCCCTCACCTTCTTACGAACTGTACAGCGATGGCACATCCAGTCTCCAGGGGGGAGCATTTCCCTGCTCAGTGGTGGATTACTGCAGGGGGGAAAATTGCAACACTAATTGAAACTTTAGGCAGCACGGTCATTTAAGATAAACCCCAATATGACAGTGCAAAATTTTTTTAACAATAAATGTATTATAAAATAAAGGTTTTGGCAACTTGTACACCATACAACCATGTACAAAATAGCAAAAATCTATTTTGCAGTCAACCAAAAAGTCCTGCCATACTAAATCTGTCCAGTTTACATTGTGTGGTTTGGATGCAGCCAAAATATCCTGCTCACACTTTTTTACAGTGCATGTAAAAAAAACTCTCACTTCCCTATCCTTGCCATGATATATCAATACTGAGCTTTGTGTGCTCACTGAGAGGCCAGGTCTGCTTGTAAGCACCATATTTAATATGCAAGGCACACTGGTAGTGAATCACCTCTAAACCAAGTCACATATTGCTCTCTGCTCAGCACATTCTCTTATGTTTAATTCCATGTACACTGGATATGTGAATACAGCAAAGCTTGTAGTCAGCAAATGCACACGGTCAAATGTTTACAATGTAAGCTGCATACATTTTTCTATTGAGGGTTTTTGAAAGCCACATGATTTCATTTGGCAAACAGAAAATTCAACAAGTAAATTACAATACAACTTTGAATGCTCTTTGCAAGCAGTTACTTACTGGGCATGCAGCTGTAACCTATCTAGAGTTTGAGTAACAGCACCAATGAAAAACACTCTTTCCTCTTTGTCCTTCTGGACTGGTAATACTATAATACAGGCTAAAGACAACATTTAGCTGCGCCGACTGCAGAGTTGAAGGATTATTTATAGAGTGTAGCTGGATGATGGAAATACTGTAAATGGATGAGTAATGAATAGTCTAAGCAAATAAACATTTTTAGGCCCCACAATGGTCAATAACCATATAAAACCCTTTCACTCAGTCCAAACAAACCAGGCCTCCTTTGCTGCTTACAGTACTGGTAAACAGTTTATATGTGAGAAACGGTTCTCAATCGAATGGAGTGACCATATGACTATAAATGCTGAAAAGTGTGTGCATAAAAAGTCTGATGCACAGCTGAACACTGACCTCATCAACAGCTTCGGTTATGGTAAAGTTGGGTTTCTTTCTTTCCCAAACATCTGCTGTTGCCCATTTTTCACTTTATACACTTTTACTATATTACACCGTAAATTACAGTGACTGCTGTTTTCTCAAAAATCTATTGAGAGACAGCAATAAAACAGCTAGATAATTAAATAAATGGCAACAGTCTATAATGAGAATCTGGATAGACAGCTCAATGGTAAGTAACCCGTTACAGCCACACATATTAGCTGCTACTCAACTGTGACAGACAATGGCAATACAACAGACTCTTTCATACCATGAAAGTTGATCAACTACCTCACCCCTGAGTGCAAAAAATACCGAATCAGCTTAAACCTTTGTAGAGCGAAGTGCCCAAACTTAAGCATGTGCAACAAACTGAGAAAACAGTTTGTTTTAGATATGTAGACAAAATAAACCACTTGATGTGATACACTAAAGTAATTTATTTTAAGAAGGCTCTGTTCTTTGAGTTTAGAGGATTTGTGATCGAACCTTACACAAGGTGTGTTTACATTTTCTGTCCCTCTGGTTGTGTTTATAAGCACGTTCCAATACGTTCTCAAAGTTTTTACAGTGTTGTGGCAACTGTTTTCTTGCAGAACACAGTTTTCGGTTATGTAAGATAAAGTACCAGCACTGTAGATGGAAAGCTGCGGGACAGTGGTCGCAGCAGAGCAGGTCGCCTCCTTCTCGGCAGCTGTCGCAAGTGTCGTGGTTGGTCGCGCGCCCTGCTCTCCTGCTGCTCCTCTCCAACTTCCGGCTTCGCTTTTCACCTTCTTCCGACTTCGGCGGCGCGAGCAAAGTCTGGATTTGCTATGTATCGCACAAGCAAACGGACAAAACGTTCAATTTTGTTGTTAAAAAAAATCATCAGTTTGTTTATTGAGATCAATTCATCAGTTTGCCGTCTTTACTTGACTGTCTTTTGCAAGTAAAAGTTGTCAGCTGCATATATTTATATATATGGATATATGATGACACTTATAATGGCGCCCACCTCCTTGTGTTGAGTCGGGACGTGTCAGCCATTGTTGGGCCCTGTAGCTTAGCATGAACTCCATAACCTTTCTTACGCATCGCAAGTAAAATGCACGCGTTTATTCAAACATTTAGTTTTAATTTATCAATTATCTTCTGGGTATGTCATTTCCATGAGCAAGGTTAGCTGGCTAGGGTAGAAACTGCTGTCTCAAATAGCTCTACTGGCTAACGAGAGGAACGGCATTTGCAGACTGTAAAGGTACTCTTTCCACATCCTCTACAGACAATCCGAAGCGCTATTTAACTGCTTACCTCCATAAGGCCACCGGACGTGTCCAGATCGTAGACTATAGTCGGGGTCTCCATTTTGTCCCACATTCACCCAGTGGAGCTCAGCAGTCAGATCGGCTAAGGCTAAGATATTCCGGCTAGCCGATTACAACGATCCCGTAAAGAAGAGGGTTAAAATCCTGCAATTTTGCACACAAACGGCGTCTCGGATGTTCGAATATTCAAAAAAGTATTTTCTTTCAGCTCGATCTGTAAACAATTTATTGGGACTCGAGTTCAAAATAATCCTCTATTCGCTCCAGCTCCAATGTTATGCTAGCTGATTATTTAGCCATCTTGAATAGCAGTGGCGCTAAGTGGCTCCTAATGGCCCACTAAAACAAAATAAGAATGCACTTTTCAAAATGCAGTGATTTCTAATTAAACAGGTGTGTTCGCCCGAAAAAGAGCTATGAAACAGCTGTCTCGGTGTCAGACGGCAGAAGCCAGTTTGTATAGATAAATCCGCAGCCGCAGTCTTTGGCCTAGCTGAGGCCTAGCCTGGGTATCGCCTGTTTCTCCTTCTCCGATCGTAGCGAGAACAGACGCAAGTTAAAGACATCAAATCGCCCCCTTCCATGATGCGACAAACAAAACATCAACTCCGGGAAAGTAGACAAAGCTTTAGCTGCAGAACCGATCTTTAAAAACCCCGTTTACTCCACGAAAGTGTCCCGGATAACGGCGGAGATCATTGTTGTCATGAATAAACGCTGTTGCATCCAAACTCGACAACACTGATGCTCGCGCGTTATTTTTTCCACACCTGTATTACGGCACAACCGCCGCCTTCCTTTGCTTCAATTGGTTGCTACTTTTTAATCCTCTGTCATATTACTGGATAAAATTTCATTTTTACCATCTAGCTACCAATGCTTCCGCGTGAACCACCAGCCAATCACGTACCGGGAGGCGGGAGCTTTGTGAAATTGGGTGGAATAAAATAATGCCCGTTCGCCACATCCTCTGCACAGAGTTGGCGCAAATTGGTGTAGGACGGCTTGTACGCATGCGCCGAACGAATTCTGGGCATGCGCCATTCTTTTCTTGTCGGAGCCATCTTTGAGAAGGTTCTGTGGTGGCATTTTTTGATTTCCTTCTATATTTTATTCCTGACTGTAAATCTGTTATAGTACAGCCATTAGAAGGAGTATGAACTTCGCTGGGAACGGTGATAATTGCGTTGAGAATTGTACATTTCTAAGCTTGGTGCAGTTGTACGTCGCCTTTGTGCCCTTGTTCCGTTACATTGTAATATTTTCTTGCTATTTAATTGGCTGATCCAGTCGCAAGCATGAACCAATGAGGAACGTGGAAAAAATTCAATCATCGTTTTCTGTCGTTACCCGAAAGAAATCCGTGTGTCCATCCACACAGCGAGGTGGTAGAAATATACAGCATTTATTGATGATAATAATGTACATAATATACGTTGTTATATTCTTAAATTAACATTCATATTTACTTTATTTATAAATACTATGCAAGTCAAGTTAAAAAGAGTTCAATTTAAGTGGACATTATTAAGTAAATGTAGTCTAAACCTCATTAACAAGCTCTTTATGCATATACACTATATTTCCAAATTCATATGTTTATAAGTGTCAACAGCATGTTGAGCATCGTGTTCAGAGCAGAACAGGCAGATGTATCATTGAGGATGTGTAAGGATCAGACCACTCGTAAGTAAGGCAGTAATGTTTAGCTTGCACCAATAATAAACTTAAAGGTCACTTCTATGCTAACTGCACATGAGTACAGGCAAATTTTAAATCTTGCAGCTTTTATATGGGACTTAATACATATGGAAGTGTTGCATTCTAATGTGTAATTTAAATATAATGAATAATCACGTGGATATCTATATTTACTCCTTCACTGGGTTTTGCTTCTTATTAATATGATTGCAAATAATAACGTGCCAACTACTTGAGAAATAAAACTCAGACTAGCTCTGGATTTTGTGACCGCAACTTTTGTAAAGTCCTTGTTTAAAATGTCTAACCAATCCTTTTCTGCTTTTGTGGTCATTTTCCTAATCCTAGGCCCATTCTGTTCATCTCCTCTTATTGTATTTTCACTCATAGCACTAACTACTTTTAAAACTTTAAAAAGTGTATGTATAAAAATGTATGGAAAATCCCAAATGACCTTTATCTAAATGTTGGATTTTTAAAAATGTTTTTAAAAGGTGTGTGGGGATCAAAAGAGTATTTTATTTATCACACTACAATTATCAGTCTAATCCAAAGAAAACACTGAATTCCTTTTTTTTTTTTAATGTTCACTTTATTTACAAAGTGTTTAGGAAACAAAACCCCCATGCAGACATTCAATAGTGCTGATGTAGTAAATAGACCAAGTGTTGGCATTTTTAACACAGGCATATTGACATGAATAACACCAAGTACTCATTTTCTAGTCGTTCTCCAGTCTAAAGTGCGTCCTGTCTTGCAAAATCACCCTGTTTTAGTTTGCCATCGTTTTAATATGCAAATATTCACAGCTCACTGGAAAAAAAAAGATGGGTCATTTTTCAAGCGCTACAAAAATAACATGGTATTGTCCACCATCTTTCCAGCGTAATCTGAAGAAAAATAGACTGTACAAGAGCTCATCTGAGAGATTGTAAGGAGGAGCATGAACGCATGATGAGCTGTTGTGAGAAAAAGATCCAGAAAGTCTCTTAAATGCCACTTCATATTGTCTGGTCTTCTGCAAGCACACACATGAGTGTTACAGCAAAAAAGTGTGCACTAGCACAAAACAGAAAACAAATCCTTTAATAGCAACAAAACTGTTGCCACCACCATGTCCCACCATTCTCACCTTTTCGCTCTTTTGATGGTGAAGCCAAGTCACACAGCCATTAGTTTTGATGGAAGGCCAACCGGGGCTGATGGGAAGGGTGGTATGGCCGAAAAGAGGAGCATGTAGATGTAGAGAATAAAAAAACCTCATGTAAACTCATTAACTTTTCTCCACATTTCTACACCTCTTCTTTTTTGTTCTCTTACCAAGTTTTGATACTTATTTATTTGTACATTGTTTGAGAAGCTAAATATTAATATTTTTATATACAATACTGTTGATTAACAGGTTTTGAGGTTGAAAAACAAATAATACTTTATCGGAATTACTTAGGCAATGTGATTAAAAGGGTTTTATTGTTATGTTCTTAGTGATATGACACAGGAATACCACACCCACTGTTTTTTCCCAAACTATTTCTAACTAGTTAAATGTGAAATAATACGCTTTGCGGCCATTACACAAATCCAAATGCATTTTTAAAATATTTAAAATGTTAAAATATTCTAAACTATTTATTGCTGTGATATACTCCTGTCACAATACACAGCACAGAAAATTTTGTTTTATATATATATAAAATTAGACCACAAAGAATTAAAAACAGTAAAAAATTAACTAACAGAAATGCAAGCAAGTAACTGGAACCAATTTTCATGGTTATGAAATGAAAACACAACTGTCCGGATGCAGACAATGAGCTGGGTGTGGTTAAATAGTGAACAGGTACACAAGACAGATTCAAATAAAACTCCTTTTTATTTGTTTTTATTTGGTATTCTTTACTCTAAATAAGAATACACTCATGTGCTCTTTTGAATTTTCTGGAAATAAGCCAGCGCAAGATTTAATGATAAATTTACTGCAGTGGATTGAGCTCTGTTCATTATGCCACAGGCAATGACAGTATAATCCTTTACACACACCAATCAGTCCTCAGAGCTGTTCCTGTAGGTACACAGGTTCCATAGTGGCCCAAAACAGAAGCTCCTGAACCACATAAACCATTAATCATCATTTATGTGGGAAAAGTCTACTCATTAGTTTAGAAGCTTGTGGTTTTTTCCGTTGGCTGAAATTGATGAGATGTCCATTTTATGCTCTTTGCTTTCTGTGACTGGATGATGGGCATGCGTTTTGAATGATTCACCAGCACCTGTATCGCGCTAGAGTTCAGTGGCAGAAAGTCAGAGTTAGCGATTGGAAGTGACAATGGGAGTTGATGGTGTAAACACTCAGTCTGCTAGTGATGAAATGACAGGAAAGATGAAGCCATGTGTTCAGGACATAACCACAGTGTTTTGAGAATCCACATCTCTCAGATTCAGAGTCTTCAAACTTACTCCAGTCTCGTAGACAGGGTTGTCAAATGCTGATTCCTCTGTCATATGATTGTAGGAAAGCGTAGAGGAACTGGAGAGGTGCACAGTCTTTCCCTGGACTCTGGAAAAAAAAACCCCACCAGTGTCCTTTAATTCTGATGATTAATCTGTGTTCACTAGGGATGCAGTAAAATTACTCACTTAGTAAAATATAGGAAAATACCAAGAATGACCAGCAGCACTACTGCAGCAGGAATCATGACAGCGATGGCAGTGTCTGTGCCCTCGGTACCAAAAGCAGGGCTGAGAACTGACCCCAAAAAAAACAAAAACAAAAAAAGAAAAGATGCGTGGAACTGTCAATATAAACAGATGACAAAAATGTTTATCTACAAACGTTTGAGAGGGGGTCTGTTTTATCTCCCTTTAAAATATTTCCTACAACCATTTTTTGCAAATGAAATTTTCTATGAATTTTTCAGTATTTGGTTTCTAATGCTTATATACACGAAGTGCACATGAAGACTACAAATCTTGATGATCCATTTTAGATGTAATCCTTAAGCACTGAGCATTTTACATCATTGTACTGTGGTGCCCTGTTAATTTATTAATATATCCTATTCTCCTAAATACAACCTATGCATGTCTTTGACCATATTTTTTGTTTCTTGTGTAATTTATTTACGACTTAATTTTCAACTTTTACCTCAGAATTCATAGGAAGACAATACAAGGATTAATACATGCACTGATGCCCTATATAGAATTATTGAGCAAACACTGAATATTCTCAGAAGATGAGGTAATATAAGTTAAAACAGTCAACAAACAATGCAGTTACAAACTTCTAAACCCAAATGAACAGCCATCTGTCAATACTCTACTCTATACTGCTAAAATCCCAAGAAATTAGTTTCACTCTCCAGTTGTGAGAGATAAACTTACCATCCAATCTGTGCTCGTTAACATTACTTGCAGAAGCTGCAAAGTGAGAGAGTTAGAAGAGAGGAAAAAGGCAAGTATGAGCATAATTGAAACACCTAAAGCAAAATAAAACCACATGACCTAAAAAACCCCCCTACCTCTTGCATGAAATTGATTGAGGACACTGACTAGGCTTAAGGCACTTTAAAAGAATGGAGACTATTAAAAAATGCTTGGTGATCGAGTGGCCTCATTTTCTCCACCATTTTAGCAGCGTCACTGTCTAAACCGGGAGTTTGCTCTTTTTGACAGGTTTATACTATAAACATTGGTGAGCTTTCGTTTAAACCAATGACTTTAAAAATTGTCATGCAGCAAGCAAAAAATGGCAAAGCAACCTGATCCAGATGGCAATGTAATCTAATGTAACTAATTCAGCACAAATATAGTTTATTTTATCACCCCTTTTCTGTATTGTACACTGTATTATCTTCTTCTATACCTGCTTATTCCCTAATTAGTGGTCAAAGGGGTGGTGATCTGGAGCCTATCCCAGCTACATAAAGGGCAAAAGGCAGGAGGGCTACACCCTGGGCAGGTCACCAGTCCATCACAGGGCCATACACTTGCACTCACTTCTATGAGCAGTTTAGAAACACCAATCAATCTAACTTACATGTTTTTGGACTGTGGGATGAAATCAGATTACCGGGAGTAAACCTAAGCAAACATGGGGAGAACATGCAAACTCCATACAAAAAGAACCCTGCCCAATATTTTCTGTGCTTCCTTGCTGTGAGGCAACAGTGCTAACCACTAAGCTACCGGGCTTCCCCTATTCTCTTAAGAAAGAAGTGGTAGCCTAGTGGTTAAGGTGTTGGACTAATAACAGAAAGACTGGGGTTCGAATCCCACCTCCACCAAGTAACTTCTGTGGGCCCTCGAGCAAGGCCCTTAACCCACAATTGCTCAGTTGTTAAAAAGAGACCAAATGTAGATAAGCGCGTCTGCCAAAATGCCAAACTATAACTGTAATATATTTTCTTATTTATTCTTGCCAGAACAAAACCTCAGTATATGCCTTATTCCTTAGAATGGCAGTTCCTACCCCGGCATATGGGTGGCACTCCACTCCACTCTGATGGATGTCCTGGCAGGCAGCTGATGGTTGTTTGGCCGTGTAGCTTGTAACCTTGGCGACAAGTGAAGTTCAGTGTCTCTCCAGCCTGGAAGAACGCTTTCTCTGAGCTCTGAATAGCAGTGGATGGAGCTCTGGGGTTAGCACACGGTTCGTACCTTTCAGCTAGGAAACAACATAGTGTGGAAATGACCAGTTTAGAGTTGCCTAACATTAATTTATCCACAAGGGGGGGTTGTAGTCTAACAGGTCAGATTTCAAGACAATATTTACTAGATTATTTAAACTTTCTTTATACTCACAGAATCTGTGTAAATCCGTCATATTTAAAAAAAAAAAAAAAGAAATAAGAAAAGAGCAACCAGGCAATTTACATTCATTCATTTATTTATCTTCTTTTTGCTTATTCCCCACGTGGTCTGCTGAAGCCTAGGGCGAGAGGCAAGGGTACACCCTAGACAGGTCGCCAGTCCATCTCAGGGCCACACATAGACAAACAACCACTCACACACATTCACTCCTATGGACAATTTAGAATCACCAATCGACCTCATCTGCATGTTTTTGGACTGTGGGAGGAAATCGGAGTACCCGGAGGAAACCTAAACGCAGGGAGAACATGCCAACTCCAGCAATTTACATCCTTTTCCCAAATGTTTGATTTTATAATATTTTCTTAAGCTTACATTGTTTACCAAACCAGATGAAATATACCTGTACAGTCAAAAAAACCTTAAACCGTTGATGACAAATAGTCATGCACACCAATAAGCTGTTACGCTGAGGTGTTTAAAGTATCCAAAAGCAGCACTTGTTTGCGTAAATTTATTAAATCATGTAATATTTATTGTACTTTTTCATTTAATTATGAAAAGTATATTTTTGTATTAAATACAAAAATACTAATAATCATCTTCATCAATTCTAAAACAGACAATTTTGTTTAATTCTAATATGGATAAGTCAAGTGGTCACGTGCAGCCAATACAAATCACTCTCGGGATTCATTCAGAATGATTATATAATTCATGAATAACACTTTAATTAATACCCATCACATTTTAGATTTCCAACTTATACGTTCAGAAAAACATTTATCAGTCTGGCGATTGAATGCATTTGGTGTATACTGTGTACCTATGGTACATGATAATTACTTACGGACACACTTGGGTGTCTTCTCGCTCCATTTGGGCTCGGCCATGTCCCGGCTGTAGCAGGTGAGCAGGCCAGTGCCTGAGAGTGTGTAGCCTTTTTTACACATGTACTGCACAGTGGAGCCCACAGTAAAGCGTGAACCTGTCATCAGCCTGTGACCATGTTCTATAGAGCCTGGGTCCTGACACAACATCACTACACACACACACACACACACACACACACATGCAAAAGTCATTCAGTTAACATTTCTAGATAACGCTTTATGGATGGTATGCATGGCCTCAAACATTGCGTGGACCTTTTTTAGTAACAGAAAAAAGTTGCCTTTTCCAGGGTGGCCCACAGGACATAATATGCAGCTCATTAAAAAGTAAAAGTGTGGATATTGAACCCTTCTGGGCGATCTATCTGATTGAAAAAAGTATGATAGGTAAAATGAGGAAAAAAAGCATAAAGTGAGTCCTCTGTAGAGGTCAATCTACAATGAAGCTGCATTCTGCACTTTGGCCTTTAAATGTGATCTAGTTCATTGATGATTATGGAAAAGACAATAATACTTTTATTAAATCACAGCACAGAATCCTTATCCATCAATCAATCAATCAATCAATCAATCAATCAATCAATCAATCAATCAATCAATCAATCAATTATACCTGTATATAT